>LPNX010688070.1:131854-173708 GCA_001517045.1 Pseudotsuga menziesii
CAACAAGCATAATGGTGCATATCATGTATCGACATGGGCAAGATAGCAATGAAGAGAAACATGTGATACTAAAAGAAATTCACTTCTACATAAGTGATGACCGGACCCATGACATCCATTACATGCAGCATTGCTTTAAATTATTCTATGATCGTGTGATAGCTATGGATATACGATTTTATCATCATTTCATTTGGTCAGATGGTTGTGCTGGAAAATTCAAGAATGCATGTGTATCTGAATGGTTGTGTTTGTTGCACATAAAATACAAGGTGCCACATGTATGGAACTACTTTGAAACTGGTCATGGAAAAGGGGAGCACGATGGTGCTAGTGCATGCATTAAAACTACCCTTCGAAGGGAAGAGATGAAGTTTATAGGTGCTCGCCTTCGAGATCCGGCATCTATAGTCCAATGGTGTACATCTGTCATGGGAGAACTAGCAACAAGGAAACACTTAGTGCGAAGAATATTCTAGGAGGTTACAAATGTGGACCGATCACAAACACCTTGGGTGAACATAGTGCATGGAACTCGACAGTTTCATTTAATTAGAAGCTCAAAAAACTCGGCCCTACAAATTTGGACAAGATTGAAGCCTTGCTTTTGTAGTTCCTGTAGCATCGTTGAATGGGGTGATTGTGAGCATACTGATACCGTTGATAGATGGGATCGAGTGACACTTGGCACCAATTTCAACGAGGGTAATGAAATAGACCATTTGGAAGATGATTAGACACAAATTTCTAGATACTGTGATCACATATCAGATCTCATACAAGAAGGTACATGAGTAGTACCTAAATAAGAAAATGCATTTATGTATTCTTGACTTGACCTTTGTAGAATTTAATTTATGTATAAATTAGAAATGCAAGACCTGATTTACAAAATGTATTGTTAAATTGACCTATTTCCTTTCACATGTTATATATATATGCAGTGGTTTCCCCAAAAAATAATGAATGGGGTTCTGACTATTGGTTGGCATGTTGCTTAGAGGGGAAACAAACCATTTTAGAACCTGTTACAGATGATGAAAATATTGAATTCCCAACTGGCTCGATGGTTATAAAAGGGGAGTACTTGACACTTGCAGCACAACATAAAAGGGAGGGTTGGTATGTATATCAAAATTATAGACCGGGAGCTATTGTATACCACTTCACCAACCTAAAGTCACATGTATGATACTTGCTACCTCATATAAAGGATGAAAGATTGATGGACACCCTCGGCACCAGAGATGATCCGGATGCCATACTTGTATGAGTGCATTGTCAGGTGCATTATTTAACCGTCTTAAAAGTGAATTCTAAAGCACAATTTCCATTATTTATCCTTATTGTATTACCAATGTAATAAAGCTTTGATTGACAGATACCATTCACAGACATAATATTATTCAAAGGATACGAGACACTATAAACACGATCGTACAACCTCAGGTAGGTTATCTATAAACCATATTTGCACATTTTCAATGGGTTATCTTTTATTTCTTATGATGTTACTAATGTCTATCCTTTTGTGTGCCTAGGATACAAACACCATTTATGGCACATTAGAGGTGCCAAGAATGGTGTGTTTGGACACCACCAAATATAGTTTGGAAAATAACAAGCTCTCGAGTTGTTGAAATTTACATTTCTTGATGTTTTTAGTTTAATATACATTTATTAACATTGCCATGTACAAATCAGAATCCAACTAGAGGCTCTCATGAGTCACCAAGTTGCATGCTCCAACTAGGGTTAACACAATGTATGAGATGTCGAACTAGGGTTTGGTGAGCAATCATGCAAGTTAGGAGATGGAACTACAAACACATGATCAGCAATACTTGCATGATCACCAAGTACGCTTTCATGAGTCACCAAGTTGCATGCTCCAACTAGGTTCAAGACAAGGTATGAGCTGTCCAACTAGGGTTTGGTGAGCAATCATGCAAGTTAGGAGAGTGAACTACAAACATATGATCACCAATACTTGCATTCACCAACTAGGCTTTCATGAGTCACCAAGTTGCATGCTCCAGCTAGTGTCAAGAGAAGGTATGAGATGTCCAACTAGGGTTTGGTGAGAAATCATGCAAGTTAGGAGAGGGAACTACAAACACATGATCACCAATACTTGCATGCACACAAACTAGGCTTTCATGAGTCACCAATTTGCATGCTCCAACTAGGGTCAAGACAAGGTATGAGATGTCCAACTAGGGTTTGGTGAGCAATCATGCAAGTTAGAAGAGTGAACTACAAACACATGATCACCAATACTTGCATGCACCAACTAGGCTTTCATGAGTCACCAAGTTGCATGCTCCAGTTAGGGTCAAGACAAGGTATGAGATGTCCAACTAGGGTTTGGTGTGTAATCATGCAAGTTATGAGATGTGCTTTATGAGTTGGAACAATGTATGAGATGTGCTTTTATTATGATTGTTAGTGGCATTGGTATGGAAAAAGAGAACTCAAAATCATCATAAATTAATTATTTGTACATGGTCTTATGGGGGATCTGTCTAGGGATGAACTTAGTTCTTAATTCTACTTGAGGAAAAAACCATTCTTTTGTTCAAGAATTAATTTCTTATTCAAGCATTGTCTCAAAAAGTACACTAAACACATGTACATCTAATTCTTTTCCCATGGTATCTTACATATCAAATTCATGGGTTTCCTTGATGGTGCATATAAAAGTGACCCTAATTTTAGTATCATAGAGCATCTTAATTTTCTTTGATATGCATGTCAGGAAGTATAAAGTTGGAACTGGCATTGGAACTGGAAAGGTATGAGATGTCAAACTAGGGTTTGGGTAGCAATCATGAACACATGTACATCTAATTCTTTTCCCATGGTATCTTACATATCAAAGTCATGGGTTTCCTTGATGGTGCATATAAAAGTGACCCTAATTTTAGTATCATAGAGCATCTTAATTTTCTTTGATATGCATGTCAATAAGTATAAAGTTGGAACTGGCATTGGAACTCGAAAGGTATGAGATGTCAAACTAGGGTTTGGGTAGCAATCATGCAATTTAGGAGAGTGAAATACAAACACATGATCACCAATACTTGCATGCACTACCTAGGCTTTCATGAGTCACCAATTTGTGCATGCTCCAATTAGGGTCAAGACAAGGTATGAAATGTCCAACTAGGGTTTGGTGCGTAATCATGCAAGTTATGAGATGTGATTTATGAGATGGCACAAGGTATGAGATGTGATTTTATTATGACTGTTGCTAGAATTGGTATAGAAAAAGATAACTCAAAATCATCATAAAGTAATTATTTGTACATGGTCATATGGGGGATTTGGCTAGGGATGAACTTAGTTCTTAATTCTACTTGAGAAAAAAACCATTCTTTTGTTCAAGAATTAATCTCTTATTCAAGCATTGTCTCAAAAAGTACACTAAACACATGTACATCTAATTCTTTTCCCATGGTAGCTTACATATCAAAGTCATGGGTTTCCTTGATGGTGCATATAAAAGTGATCCTAATTTTAGTATCACAGCGCATCTTAATTTTCTTTGATATGCATGTCAGTAAGTATAAATTTGGAACTGGAATTGGAACTAGAAAGGTATGAGATGTCCAACTAGGGTTTGGTGAGAAATCATTAAAGTGAGAAGAGTGAACTACAAACACATGATCACCAATACTTGCATGCACCAACAAGGGTTTCATGAGTCACCAAGTTGCACATGCTCCAATTAGGGTCAAGACAAGGTATGAGATGTCCAACTGGGGTTTAGTGAGCAATGATGCAAGTTAGTAGAGTGAACTACAACCACATGATCACCAATACTTGCACGCACCAACTAGGATTTCATGAGTCACCAAGTTGCATGATCCAACTAGGGTCAAGACAAGGTATGAGATGTCCAACTAGGGTTTGGTGAGCAATCATGCAAGTTAGGAGAGTGAACTACAAACACATGATTACCAATAGTTGCATGCACAAAGTAGGGTTTCATTATTCACCAAGTTATGCATGCTCCAATTAGGGTCAAGACAAGGTATGAGATGTCCAACTAGGGTTTGGTGAGCAATCATGCAAGTTAGGAGAGTGAACTACAAACACATGATCACCAATAATTGCATGCACCAACTAGGGTCTCATGAGTTACCAAGTTGCATTCTCCATCTAGGGTCAAGAGAAGGTATGAAATGTCCAACTAGGGTTTGGTGCACAATCATGCAAGTTAGGAGAGTGAACTAGAAACACATGATCACCAATACTTGCATGCACCAACTAGGCTTTCATGAGTCACCAAGTTGCATGCTCAAACTATGGTCAAGACAAGGTATGCGATTTCCAACTAGTGTTTGGTGAGCAATCATGCAAGTTAGGAGAGTGAACTACAAACACATGATCACCAATAATTGCATGCACCAACTATGATTTCATGAGTCACCAAGTTTTGCATGCTCCAATTAGGGTCAATACAAGGTATGAGATGTCCAACGAGGGTTTGGTGCATAATCATGTAAGTTATGAGATGTGCTTTATGAGATGGAACAAGGTATGAGATGTGCTTTTATTATGATTGTTAGTGGCATTGGTATGGAAAAAGGGAACTCAAAAACATCATAAAGTAATTATTTGTACATGGTCATTTGGGGGATTTGGCTAGGGATGAACTTAGTACTTAATTCTACTTGAGGAAAAAACCATTCTTTTATTCAAGAATTAATGTCTTATTCAAGCATTGTCTCAAAACGTACACTAAACACATGTACATCTAATTGTTTTCGCATGGTAGCTTACATATCAAAGTCATGGGTTTTCTTGATGGTGCATATCAAACTGATACGAATTTTAGTATCACGGGGCATCTTAATTTTATTTGATATGCATGTTAGTAAGTATAAAGTTGGAACTGGCATTGGAACTAGCAAGGTATGATATGTCGAACTAGGGTTTGGTGAGTAATCATGAAAGTTACGATACTGAATTACAAACACATGATCACCAATAATTGCATGCACCAACTAGGGTTTCATCAGTCACCAAGTTGCACATGCTTCAATTAGGGTCAAGACAAGGTATGAGATGTCCAACTAGGGTTTGGTGAGCAATCATGCAAGTTCGGAGAGTGAACTACAAACACATGGTCACCA
Source organism: Pseudotsuga menziesii (assembly GCA_001517045.1). Taxonomy (NCBI): domain Eukaryota; kingdom Viridiplantae; phylum Streptophyta; class Pinopsida; order Pinales; family Pinaceae; genus Pseudotsuga; species Pseudotsuga menziesii. Next base: position 136,996 of record LPNX010688070.1, read on the forward strand.
ATACTTGCATGCACTAACTAGGCTTTCATGATTCACCATGTTGCATGCTCCAACTAGGGTTAAGAAAAGGTATGAGATTTCCAACTAGGGTTTGGTGAGTAATCATGCAAGTTAGGAGAGTGAAATACAAATGCATGATCACCAATACTTGGATACACCAACTAGGGTTTCATGAGTCACCAAGTTGTGCATGCTCTAATTAGGGTCAAGACAAGAGATGAGATGTCCAACTAGGGTTTGGTGAGCAATCATGAAAGTTAGGAGAGTGAACTACAAACACATGATCACCAATACTTGCATGCACCAACTAGGGTTTCATGCATCACCAAGTTGCATTCTCCAACTAGTGTCAAGACAAGGTATGAGATGTCCAACTAGGGTTTGGTGCGCAATCATGCAAGTTAGGATATTGAATGAGAAACACATGATCAGGAATACTTGCATGCACCAACTAGGCTTTTGTGAGTCACCAAGTTGCATGCTCCAACTAGGGTCAAGCCAAGGTATGAGATGTCCAACTAGGGTTTGGTGAGAAATCATGCAAGTTAGGAGAGTGAACTACAAACACATGATCACCAATACTTGCATGCACAAACTAGGATTTCATGAGTCACCAAGTTGTGCATGGTCCAATTAGGGTCAAGACAAGGTATGAGATGTCCAACTAGGGTTTGGTGCGCAATCATGCAAGTTATGAGATGTGCTTTATGAGATAGAACAAGGTATGAGATGTGCTTTTATTATGATTGTTAGTGGCATTGGTATCAAAAAAGAGAACTCAAAATGTTTAAAGTAATTATTTGTACATGGTCATATGGGGGATTTGCTTAGGGATGAACTAGTTCTTAATTCTACTTTACAAAAAACCCATTATTTTGTTCAAGATTTAATCTCTTATTCTAGCATTGTCTCAAAAAGTACACTAAAAACATGTACATATAATTCTTTTCGCATAGTAGCTTACATATAAAAGTCATCGGTGTCCTTGATGGTCCATATCCAAGTGATCTGAATTTTAGTATCACAGGGAATCTTATTTTTCTTTGATATGCATGTTAGTAAGTATAAAGTTGGAACTGTCATTGGAACAAACAACTTTGGATAATTAATGGACTCAATGCTCTTGATGAAATGTGCTTTCAATGGTGGTGTTAAAAGTCTATAAGTTTTTGTTGACTTGGATCTCACTATAAATTGGATGTTAAACAAGACCTAATTGTCAAATACTCTTACTCTTTAGTACATTTATATTCGGCATGTTTTTGGGAACTAAACATTATTCTTGATTCTCTTCCTTAAGCAAGTCAAATTCTGGAAGATATAGAGTTAGAAGAGATAATCGAATTGCCCTATTTGGTTTCTTCCTTGTGATTCAAATAGAGGTGACATGTAATATCTATGTATATATATCGTTATTTTGGCTGAGTTAGATCATCTTTTGGTTCATACAGTTTTTTGAATGTATAAGACTATGTGTGTTTTTGGATATTTTCTGTAATAAAATTATTATTATTATTGGACAATTTTTGAAATTGGCACATTTGCAAAGATAATGTAGTATTTTGTATGTTGTTATCTATTAGGTTATTTTGATGAGATGGAATTAAAGGCCCGTGGTCGAACTAGGGTTACCAAGGTATGAGATGGAACTAGGGTTTGGTGAGCAATTTTCAAATTTAGAGAGGGAACTAGAAACACATGATCACAAATACTTGCATGCACCAACTAGGCCTTCATTAACAACAATTTGCATGCTCCAACTAGGGTTACCAAGGTATGAGATGGAACTAGGGTTTAGTGAGAAATCATGCAAGTTAGGAGAGGGAACTAGAAACACATGATCACCAATACTTGCATGCACCAACTAGGATTTCATGAATATAAATTTGCATGCACCAACTAGGGTTTACTTCAACCAATTTAGGGGTTGTAGGGCCCATGATGTATGTTAGTATGGTGTGATGAACTAGTATCATAGTGTATTGTAGGGTATGATATGGTATATATTACACATGCATGCATGACTTAGTGTTAAATGGTACATATTGTTAGTATGTTATGTTATGGTACATGTTATTGTATCATAGTATGGTATGATGTTAGTGTCGTAGGGTATTGTAGAGTATGTTATTGTGTGTATGTTAGAATTCTATGATGTTAAAAAGTTGATGAGTCATTTAAATTCTTCCTTTAAGTATTGAAAATTCATTTAATTTAGCACACATGCACGAACCACAAATATCATTATATCACATAGGTGAACCACACATATCATGTTCCAAGACCAAGTCAACCATGATATCATGTTTCAAGATCAATTCAACCATATATATGTTTGAATTTGAACCTTTATTTATATTATATTAGTATAGCAATAATGTTGTTCAAAACTTGCCATGCCGCATGGTCATAATACAAAATAGTGGATCAAAAAGTACATCTGTGTGTACATATGAACAAAAAGATACATCTATATGTATGCCCCTATACATTTTTTCTTAGTTATCCCCCATTTTGCTGCCACTGCCAGAGTCTTCAGAGAAGTGTACCTTTCTTTTGCGACTGCTCACTGGTGATCCCCATGACTGAACAAGAGGGATAGGTCTCATCAGTGGAGACTGCATAAAAACCAACATTTGTAAGTTAATGTACCAACCTTTAAAAATTCTATGTACATTTGTTCAAATTCCAAAACCAAAATAACATTTCTACTTACGGTACGTGAGTAAGTAATCACGGGACCTGGTGCCTCACTAACAATGACCCTAATTGGGTGCTCTTCTTGCACCACTTGCTCATTATGAGGCTTCATAATATATATATATATATATATATATATATATATATATGCCAATGTCAACAAACATACATGTACCTTTGGGGGGAGAGGGTCACCAATTTGGGTCTCTTCAAGCACCAAATTAGAGAAAGATATGTACACAAATGTACAAAGAAAGCAATCTACATAAACATACCTACTGGCTCATCAAAGGTGGGCCATCGGTTTGGTGCTCTTCATGCAATGTTGCCTCACTAGGGGCCTGCATATAAAGTAGCATATATATGTCAATTTCATATAAAATAGTGAATCAGAGACATATATACTACCTAGAAGGAAAATGATGAACTACCAAAGAAAGTGAAACATACATACCTGTTTAGGGGGAAGAGGCGGGTTGACAAAAACCTTGCTTTGGTGCTATTGAAGCACCACTGTCACAATAGGTTCCTGCATAAAGTAACATATGTCAAAGCGATACAAGTTACAAAATGATTTTTCCAAACAAAGAGAAACATAATTAAAAGCATATTTCAAATAATACTTGTGTCTACGAATCTACCTCTGCATGAGAGGGAATAGGCTGCGATACAATAGACTCATCCTGGGAAACCTACATAAAACATATTGTATAAAAATTAGGATACATATTGAATGTTACAATAAATATATGTACACAAACGTACAAAGAAAGTGATCTACATAAACATACCTGCTAGCTTGTCAAAGGTGGGCCACCGGTTTGGTGCTCTTCACGCACATGTGCCTCACTAGGGGCCTACATATAAAGTAACATATATATGTCAATTTCATATAAAATAGTGAATCAGAGACATATATACTACTTGGAAGGAAAATGATGAACTACCAAAGAAAGTAAAACATACATAGGTCTGTCTGAGGGGAAGAGGTGGGTTGACAATAACCTCGGTTTGGTGCTCTTCAAGCACCACTGTCACAATAGGTTCCTGCATAAAGTAACATATGTCAAAGCGATACAAGTTACAAAATGATTTTTCCAAACAAACTGAAAAATAATTAAAATCATATTTTAAATAATACCTGTGTCTGTGAATCTACCTCTATATGAGAGGGAATAGGCCGCGGAACAATATACTGATCCTGGGAAACCTGCATAAAACATGTTGTATCAAAACTAGGATACATATTGAATGTTACAATCTATACTATAAATATGTAAATAAAGTTGAGAAAGTAAAAAGTATAGTTCTTACCCCTATTGGTGAAGAACCAAACCCATAAGCAATATTGACAGCCGCATCAATGTTCTCAACGTTGATTGGTGGACTATGCGACTGTGGTGTGCCATGGGACACCAGCTGTATATTTGTTCACATAATTTGATAGATAATTAAATAGAAATAAATTACGAAACAATTGAACATTTTGACATGAAACAAAATATAATATTAAAATATTGACTTTTACATACAAAGCGAAGTAATCCATCGTCTTAGAAGTCAAAAGCAAGGCCATAGCATATGCCTCCACATGATGTGCAAGGGTGTGGAGTAACACGATGCTCTGAAGACTCTGCACCTCCTTTGTGATCTGTAGATGGGCCCGCCGTAAAAGTGCCAGCCCCTTGGTCTACATTGCCTTGGACATCAGTCCCATGCTCAAGCAATGTATCTGCCATGGAAAATAATGTTGCCTGTGTATACTAAATGACAGGACCTGTAGGAGGATATACCTGAGGGGGTTTTGGTGTGTGTGGTGGGCATGGCACATGGTTAGGATCTGTCCTGGAATCTTCCCTATCTTAGGGCATCCCATCACCAACACCCTAGTTTCCTAAGAGATCAAAGTAGTTAACATGTTTCCCTAGGATGAATTTTGCATACAACTTCCTAAGGAAATAAAATGGGATGTCCCTATTCCAATGGGAGTCTTCATTGAATACCATATACTAATGATCCATCCAATTGGCATTTATATTTGGTTCAATGCACCAGTCTATGGAAATATGTGCTCGACTGGTGGGTGGAACCAATCCGGTGCTAGGGTCCTGGAATAATGAAAATAACTGGTCTTTTGTAATTTTAAGGGCTTTGATGTATTTATGAGTCAATCCATCGCAGTAGTATTGCCTCCTAGATTGTCTGTATGACGTAATGTTCTACAGAGCTCCCTGGGCATTAGAAATTGTGTTTGTTATTGTGTCCAAGGAATCATCTAAAGAATCTCTAAAATGACCCCCCCTCTAATAGATGAGCTAAGGCGCCTCAATGATGCCAAGCGTGCAATAATCTATACATTTCTATCTTGTTCCCCCTCCGAGTTTGGCTTTGGTTGTGTGTTATTAGAGGGTGGGTTTTCCACATTGTGTTGTTCATTTGTGTTGTCTATTAATATTTAAACAAAAAACTACAAGTTATTTTACTTATAATCGTTATTTGATTGTTCACATTCAATTATTTTTTTAAATTTGTTTAAAATAATTATAAAAACAATGAAATTATGGAAAAAATTAAAGAATGGAAGACTAAGTGAAAATCCTAATCTAGCATTTACTTGCCATTAGAGAAATCCTCCTCGAGCCCAACATCAACCTCGAAAAGCTAAAACACAAATCGCACTTGCGCTATTTCACTCTTGCGGTTTTTTACTATCTCGATAATGTGAAAATGAGATTTGAGGGGCCTGCGGCCTCTTTCTTTTGTTTTTGTTTTTGCTTTTCAATATCGCATATGCAATATATTGCACTTGCAATATATATCGCATATGCGATATTGAAAAGTAAGGAACTAAGGATTTTTTTTAACGAAGTTTATGTTGTCTCATGGGAAGTGCATCCCTCTTGTGCTTGCTTCTATCATACCTTGAATGATTATGCTTCCATTCAATGTTGGTGTATTCATTTCAATTAGGGAATTTAAAGGCATTTGTGTTGATTTTAGTATTCTCCTCAATTGACTTAAATATTTCTTCAATGGTGTTATGCTTGTTGTCGAAACAAAGACTACGCTTTTCATGGGGAGATATTTAACAACCAAATATTTTTATCTCATATCATGGTGCTCTTCTCAAATTTTGAATTTGTCTCCAACTAGGAAACTATCTTATCCAAAGCTTCTTCTATAGAAAGGATATCAAACTCTTTTCTTTGAAAAAGTTGTTTATTCTCTTGAAGTTGACTTGTTAGGTCTTCATCAATTTTCTTGGCATCTACTATTTGACTTTTCTTACACCAACAATGGTATTTTCAAATTATTCATGGTTCTTATGTATTTATTTCAGTTCCTTTATTAGGAAGATAATCTCATCTTCTTGCTTGCAATTTTTTTCCTTCTCCTCTTGTTTATTTTTCAGGGTTTGTTATGTCTTTTCAATTTTTTCTTTCAATCCAATGTTAAGACCTAAATGTTGGGAACATTTCCCCCTATTGGACACAGTTCCCCCTATAGTGTGGCATAGTTTACCTCATATATGGTAGTGTATTACATATTATTAATGTAGGCTTAGGTATATTAGTTGTTATTTTACACATATGTCTCCTATATATAGTAAGGGGATATTCTCATATTAGTAAGCATTGCATATTGTCTTGTCTTGGGTACATAATTACATTGTGTAAGGAGGTTCCTCTCTCAAAGAGGATTGTTATTTATCGGTGTTCTTCATTAGTCAGGCATGGATTACTCTCTTTATCATGTTTCTACTATTTTTGTGTTATTTATGGGACTTGGTTGCATAACATCTGTCACGTCCCCATGCCTCCAACCGGCGAAGAAGACGCAACCCAAGCTTTATCCACCCAGGCTAAGAGCCCCATGAACATGTCAACTCATAAAATTTGCTGAACAGAATGATTAAACATATACATTTAACTTTGAACATGCACACATGAACCTTTATCATGCACAGATGCAATTATCAACCAGACACAGCGGAAACATCATACATTCAAGCAAGCATTCAACACTTTCATTACATCCATTAACAGTAAATATAGTTGCAGAAGTAAAGATGGACAAGGTCACTTATCTTATGAAGAACTTGTTCCGCAACCAGCTACGTTGTTGCAACGTTCCACCCAACCATAGGCCATCATGTTCATCAATCACTTAGCAGCACTGCCACCCCCGAGCTGGGCATGATCCTCCAAGAATAAGGGATGAAGTAGGCTTACACATAGCCAAGGATACCCAAAACACAGCCAAGCCAACACAATTGGGTTTATTAGGCCATCCAGGAGTTGGGAAAGGATAATTGCTAATATGGTGAGCTCATTACAGAGCCAAGAACACGTACACAAGAACTAGCCTGACCTCTAAGACACCCAAACACACCCAACACATGGAATCAGTCCCTTCTCTGTTGCACAGTCCCTTAGGCCTTGCATTCCCTTCCAGTGCCATTTAGGGGTGATGGAGAAGAAGGCCATCCCTCTATATCTATCTATGTGGTTTCCAGCCACCAATTTTATCAAGCAAAACTAAGCCCCCCATCCCTGCTCCCGGTACAGTCCGAAGACCAACCATTGCACTTAGGCAATTAATTTAGCTGTCACAGCTTAAATAGGGAAAATGAATTCAAAAAGTTTGCAGCAACCTCAAGGCATAAAACAAAACATAGTTCACAGCATGGGGAAACCACAATCCATTCCGGAACAGCTAAGCAAGTGGATAAGAATCACAAAGACCGCACACAGTTCTTAAGCGTGAAATGGCCTCCTACAGGAAATCGTGGGTGACCGTGACTAACAGCTCCCAGCTTGCTCTATGAGAAATAGCAACATAGAGCCACCAATCAACCCGTGAGGAAAGGATCCACCCACACCATCCACAAATCCACAGAGGAAAACCACATGGGTAAGACCGAAAAATCATGTGCGTGAGCGTGAGCACTTCTGCTCCTGCGTGTGGACGAATAGCAAAATCGGGAGGTCCTGAAATAGGAAGTGCGTGAGTAACAACAACATCATGGAGAGACTGGTATCTCTACGGGAGTGAACCCAGGAAATCCTATGTGTGGATGTGAGCAAACAGTCGTGAGGATGCGCAGTGCGGAGGACGAATGAAGGCATGTGCGGTTCAGCACAAATCGTGGAGAGTGGAATGTCTGCGTAGTCGAGAGTGGTTTCGTTTTTGCCATTGTGAAGTGAACCATGGTGGAGTGTTTCTGTGGGTGGGGACTGAAATTCCTGCCACCCCACTCTCAAAGACCATAACTGCCTCAACCACCAGCAACCATTCTCAATGGAAGTGGTTCAGATAAAAACAAGGTAAGAAGACATATGGATTTTCACCCCATTGGCCAAGGTTTGACAAATCATTAGAGGAATTTTGGGGTCTAAAATGGGGCTCCTAAGGAAAATAATAAAATAATAGTTAAAATAATAAAATAATGGTTAAAATAATAAAATAATATTAATTAATTTTGGAGGAAGAAAGAAAAAAACTACTTTTTGTGTTCGTATTTTCGACATATATCCCTGTGTTTTTACTCAAATTTCGATCGGGAGAGCTCGTTATCCAACGAGTACCCACACTGCATACTTTTGATGGACCCCACTACCCCAAAAACAAGAAATACTTGAAAAAAACGTGATGATGATGTCATCATCACATTTTTTCAGGTATTTCTTGTTTTTGGGGTAGAGGGATCCGTCAAAAGTATGCAGTGTGGGTACTCGTTGGATGCGGAATCAAATTCCGTATCCAACAAGCTCTCCCGATCGAAATTTGAGTAAAAACACAATGAGATATGTCGAAAATACGAACAAAAAAAGTAGTTTTTTTAATGACAAATATGCCAATTCAACCATTATGGTTGACTTATTTTATTGAAATTCTATTGGTTCTTGAATTCCAACTCACAAAAACTTATTTTGGCACATTTTCTTATAAGGCCCATTTTAGACCCCAAATTTCCTCTAATGTCCCCCACATCCTCATCCTTGGGAAAATCATGCCCCTTTCGATTTAGTTTCCGCAGACGTAGCTGGTCGGGTTCATTTTAATTATAGATGCATATTTACATGATGATAACCTCAAAATGTATGCCACGTGCCCCGGTATACAATCGGTGACAAATTTAAATCCCAAAACATAGCATAACCGATCAATGGTGGGGCCTTGGCCTTTAGCTCCACACCATGATCATTACAATATATACATCATATACATCTAATGCAACGAGGTCAAAACTGGGGTGTTACAACATTCAAAACTAATCTTTTATTCCCTTCTTTTGAAATATAATATTCATCTTGATACTTTTGCAATTTCCCCATTTATGATTAGTTTTCTCTTTCATCTTTCCTTAGTTCACATAGAGAACTAATAAGTTCTTCCTCTAGATATACTTATTCTTTGGTTTCATTGTCTTCTTTATCATTGGAGGATTTTCTTTTTCTATCAATGGCTTCATAATTTGTTTTGGGTTGTACCTCATCTTATTGAGAGAATTTATTTTAAATAAAGATAGTATATATTCTCCTAGAGCTATGTAGTTTAATTCCATTGTCCCATTTTGTTCTTCTCACAATATGACAGGCCATTCAAAATTGCATTCATTTTCTTTGGATTTCCTTTGTGTAGATTATTTGTTTTTGAACCTTTTGGTTGATTCTTTGGATTTGTGTATCCATTATGAACTACACTCCAAATGTCAAGCTCAACAACTTGCATATATGCCTCTATTGTTATGCTCCATGGTACATAATCTATTCCATTTAAAAGGGGAACTTTTTTAGGATATACTAATTGAAAATCCATGAGTAATCTAGGGGATATGTCTTCTAGTGGTCAAACTATGTGAATAAAACATGATTTGACACCAATTTATGGACCATGCGAACGCCCTTGTGCAGTAGTTATGGATCAATTTGAAACTTTTGTAAAGCTTAATGTACTACCTCTTGGTTCTTATGACATACTAATCGGTATGGATTGGTTAGAGCAATGTAGGGTGATCTTAAAATATTATGATAAAACCTTTACTTGTATAACCAATGATGGAAAATCAATAAGTGTAAAGCGAATCCCTATTAAAACAAATGTAGGGAAGATTTCTGCTCTACATCTTAAGAGAGCTGTTAGGAAAGGTTGTAAGGCTTATGCACTAACATCAACTAATGATAAAAATCTAAATAATGCAGATAGATTAAAATTGGAGGATATACAAGTTTCAAAAGAGTATGCAGATGTATTTCCAAAATAAATTTCAGGACTGTCTTCGAAAAGGGAACTAGATTTTACCATTGAGCTAGTACCTGGTCCAATACCTAGCTTAAATGCCCCTTATCGGATGAAGATACTTGAACTTAATGAACTTAAGTCACAATTAAGAGAAATTACTGACAAGAAGTATATTCAAGCCAGTGTGTCTCTCTAGGGGGCACCTATCATCTTCGTTAAGAAAAAGGACGAAACTCTACGACTTTGCATATATTACCATCAATTGAATAAGATGACCATTAAAAATAGATACCCATTGCCTCACATAGATGATCTGTTTGATAAACTATGTGGAGCTATGATGTTTTCAAAAATTGATTTATGGTGTGGATATCACGAATTTAGGATTAAATATGAAGACATCTTTAAGACAACTTTTAAGACTTGATATGGCCATTACGAGTTTGTCGCCATGCCATTTGGGCTTACTAACACCCCAGCTGTTTTTATGTGATCAATGAATAATGTAATGCATAAATATCTAAATAAGTTTGTGGTTGTGTTTATCGACGACATATTAAAATATTCATAATCTGAAGAAGAACATAAGGAACATTTAAAAATTGGTTTGCAAGAGTTACGAGATCATAAAATCTTTGCAAAGTTTAGTAAATGCGATTTCTTTAAGGATAAAATCCAATACTTAGGTCATGTGGTGACTAAGGACGAAATTTCGGTGGATCTCGAAAATACAAAGGCGATTGAAGATTGGCTAGTTCCTAAAGATGTAACTGATGTTCGATCTTTCATGGGAATTACCAGTTATTACCGGAGGTTCATTGAAGGGTTTTCAAGAATCACAAATCCGATAACCTCTTTCCAGATTCAGAAGGGAAAGAAATTTAATTGGAATCAGAAGTGCGAGGAGAGTTTTAAAAGTTTACCTGATCCAAATTAACCAGTGGACCTATTTTAAGAATAGCTGATCCAAATAAAGACTTTATAGTGTGTATTAATGCTTTTAATGATGGTTTAGGCAAAGTATTGACTCAAAAAGGGCATGTTATTGCTTATGAGTCTAGGAAATTAAAATTCATGAAAATACTTATGCAACTTATAGCTTGGAATTAGCTGCTGTCATACATGCTCTAAAGATGTGGCGTCATCATTAAATTTGAATAAAATTTATTCTAATGAAGGATAATAAAGGACTAAAATATCTGTTAGATCAACCTAACCTGAATGCTAGACAAGCTAGGTGGCTAGCTTTTCTAAGTGAGTATGATTTCAAAATTCAGTACATTGAAGGAAAAGAAAATAAATTTTCCAATGCATTTAGTAGAAATGCAAGGATAAACTTTACAGTAGTTATCAGCACTTATACGATAGATCTGGAAAAACATCTTAAAGTACAGTTAGAACAAGATGAAATTTACAAAAAATTACAAGCAAAAATGAACAAAAATCCAACAGAAAGTTTAAGTAAAGGGTACAGCTTGAATGAAAAATGATTTTTACTGTATAAAGATAGAATGTATGTAACTAATGTACCTAAAGTTAAGTTATTAATTTTAGATGAAATCCATAAAACTCCATACTCAAGCCATCCAGGTTATCATAAGACTATAACTATGTTAAGAAAAGAATATTTTTTCCCAAACATGAAGACTTAACTTGCAGAATATATTGCTAGGTGTTCTGAATGTCAGCAAATAAAAACTGAACATCAACACCCAGCTGGAAATCAGATGTAATTAGTCTTGATTTTGTTATTGGACTGCCTAAAAATCAAAATTTAAATGATTCTATAATGGTAGTAGTTGACAAATCAAGTAAAGAAGCCCATTTTATACTATAAAAACTACTTATAAAGCTGCAAACATCGCTGATATCTTTTTAAAGGAAATTTTTCGAATGCATGGGATATCGAAAGTTATAATCTCAAATTGAGACCCTAAATTTATAAGTAACTTTTGGAAGTCTCTTTTTAAAGGATTAAATAATACACTAAATTTTAGTACTTTGTTCCATCCTCAAACTGATGGAGAGACTGAAAGAGTAAATCAAGTACTGGAAGATTTACTAAGAATGTATGTAAAGGATCAGGCAGGTAAATGGGAGGATTATTTGCACCTGGTAGAATTTGCTTATAATAATAACTATCAAGATTCAGCCAAATTTAGTCCTTTTGAAATATTGTATGGAAGGAAGTGTAACACTCCTATCTCTTGTAGTAATCCGATGAATAAATTAGTATTAGGTCCTGAATTATTGAAAGAAATAGAAGAAATTGTAAAGAAGGTACAAGGTAATCTGAAAATTGCGCAAGATAGATAGAAAAGTCAAGCAAACCTTAAAAGAACTCCGAAATAGTTTCAGGTAGGTGAACATGTGTTCATCAAGCTGAGACCCAAAAAGAGATTTATGAGTTTGGGTAGTTGTGTCAAAATAGCACCTCATTACTATGGACCTTTTGAAATACTATCCAGGATTGGATAGGTAGCCTATCAGTTAGCCTTACCACCGAATTTAAAAGTTCACAATGTTTTTCACATTTATGTATTAAAGAAATATGTTCATGATTCTACTCATGTTGTTAACTGGAATGATGTACAAGTGGAACTAGAAGGATATTTTATGGTGGAACCGGACTATATCCTAGAGCGAAGGGAGATCACACTTCGGAACCGCACCATTGGTAAGGTGAAGGTGCAATGGAAGCACCTTAGTCCAGAGCAAGCCAATTGGGAATTTGAAATTCATATGTGGGATGCATATCCAATTCTGTTTTAGGGGAATTCTAAGGACGAATAATAAATAACATCTAGGATGATGTTATAATGTAAGGCAGTGTGTATGTCACATGCCCCAATTTAGCAAAAACAATTTTATATTATTTGAGAAACATTATGTTAAATTTTATGCTAAGTTTTAATTAATGACCAGTGGGGTCAAGAATAATTATTGTAAATTCAATATATTTTATTTATAAATAAATAAATGAGGAGACAACACCTTAGGAGAGCTATTAAAAGAGTGTTTACTGGTCAAATTGGTAGAGGAGACTGGGTGGAAATCAAACTCACATGTGGCAGCATCCTCAAACCATTTCCAACGGTTCCACGTGGAAGCCTCCCTACATTTGTGGCCATGATTGCCCAAGAAAGTGGAATCAGAGCAGGTGGCTCAATTAATGAAAACTGACCCAGAAGACCTAGGCATATTTATAAAAATTCACATTGAAGAGAGTTGAGGCTGCTCATTATAGAGAAGTGATCATTCAAGGTGAATGAATGTACTTAAGATAAATTCAATGGAGGGGAAATCTGGAAAGTGTTTGAGGGGATAACCACTGATTAATCTAGTTGCAGCTTTTAAGCTAAAGATCATATTGCTTAGAGCATAGTGTTTTACTAAGGTTTTGAACTAGTCAGTTGACAGAGGGTTCTACTATTTTCATTCTCCACTCAGTTCTCAGCCAAAAAGACCAGGAACAGGCTTAGGGGGTCTTGACGAAGCGTTGTTTGAGTGCTCTCCAGGAGATTGGTAGGGAGGAACAGCCTCCTAAAGTTGTTGTCATCTTGTCCTCAACAGATTCTATGTTATTTTATTTTATTGTTTTAGTTAAATAAATCTTAGTTTAACTGCTATATGAATGTTAAAAGTTTAGAGTTTTTGAAATGGTATATTTAGTATTCTTATTAGATTGTTATAGAACTGAAATTGGTTCAGAGAATAGTGAAATAGAATGAAAATAAATTTCTAAACTGTGTTTTTCCACACCTGGAAAACAAATCGTACTCTAGCACAGTTAAAATGGTTTAGGCAGATGAAAGAATTTTTAAGAGAATAAAAATAGTAGATAGGATTTTGTATTTGTAGATAGCAGAGTAAATTTATTTTAATGTTTAAAATATTATGAAAAACAATGTTATTTTTTATTTGTGTTTACTGTTTTTACTTGGTGTAACTAAATAAAAATGCAGGAAAAGAAATAGTGAACTACACTAGAGTTACATCAATAGAATTCTGATACAGATAAAATTTTATAGGAGATAATATTTAAGTATATAAACAAGTATTAACCCAAAAATATTTCTTTTAAAACTATTAACTATGTCTTAAAACCAGTACTTAATAAAAACTAGATTAGGGTTATATATATAAACCCTTAACTTATGAAAAATAAACATAGCTCCAGAGTTAACCTCATATTCTTTACATAGCTCAAAATAATTCAAGTTATAGAATAGTAAATAAAAATAAATGTAATTATAAACATTAAATAAAATAAAACTAAGAATTATGTATTTGGGAACTATTTTATATTTAATAAATAGACTTATAACCTATGAAAAAAAAACTAGAGGGTTGAAACCCTAACAACTAATTATCCTTTTTACAAATTAGTCTATTTAAAGTTTTAACCATTTATATTGATAACTGTGTAAACAAACTTAACAAGAAGACTACAACCCATGCTTTCGACTGTTTACATTTTTTTCTTAAAATAAACATCTTTTATAAATAGTAACATAAACACATAGATTATAGGTTAACAAAATCATAACAACATGAGACAGAGCTCCAATGTTCACAAAGTATTTATTTTAATTAAAAACCAACTCTATTACATTGTCGGGACGTAAGGATAAAAATTAACAAAAATACATATCATGGCTCAAGGGTCAGTATTACCCAACATAATAGCAAGGGTTTGTAAGTAAAAACTAGAAAACAACATGTTAAAAAATTCTTAACTAACGAAGAAAATGACACAGGATTCCAAGCACCTTGTTTCTCCTTCAACAACCCTTATTGCAAGTAGGGAAGAAACCCATATTTGAAATCAAGGCTTACCGGTTGGGCCACGTGTCCACTAGAGGCAGTCGTTGTAATCCTTTCTACTGAATATTGGAGCTATAAATAGTTCCTACAAAGAGTACATTGTCAAGTCTTAGAGTAAAGCTAATCATTTACAGATTAAACCCTAACAATATAAGTAACTTAAATAAAGAGTTCTCATAATGAAGAGTTGGGTTTGTCTTTACCTGCAAGAAGAAGATATTTTCGAGCAACGAAGAAGCTGTCACCAGATTTATCAATTTACACAGAGGCGTGTCCAAACCACTACGCCGACCTGGAGTGGATATAGTGTCAACGAGCTTAAGCTTCAAAATCCATGACAAGCCACGAGAAGAACAGAACTGAAACTATGGACAGGCCGAGATCCAAACACATAAACAAGTAACCACTCGCACAGTAAGACTCACAACCACGAAGTTCTGGAACCTAAGGTTGAGTATTGAAACCTCACAGCAACAAACATGAGCCATGAAGCAAGCAAGCACACGAACAGCCTCTTATGGCCACTAATAAAAATACATAGAGAAACCCGCACGCCAGCGAAACCCTTGGAGTAAAAATGACAGGTGAATAGGGTTTTCCATCCTTTTAAGTCACCAATGCATGGAATTGAGCAAACCACGTGCCCTCCAAATCTTTTAACCACGCATGGGTCTAATCTATAGTCAATATGTGCTCCAATTATTCATTTTGTTATTGGAATAATCAACAAACCAACTATGTAATCAACTATAGAATGTATTTATATATATTAACTAATTACAACATAAAACTATATCATTGTAATCGCTGGTGTCGAGATTTGTGTTAATTATTAACAATGATTTTATAATGTTGACCATAGAGTAAGGATGTCAAAACCTTGCCACTGGTACAGTCCCAAGGTCGACCATAGTTTATACATTCCTAATAATAATACTTTGCATGCAAAACGACTTTAAACATTTATATATTATTTGAAGCTCAACTTTACTATTAGTAATCGATGGTTCGATGGTTTAAGGTTAGTTATAGATGCTAATAACTAATATATATCTTTTGATTATAGATTAAGATGTTTTAAACCATGTCAAATAAATAATCACGAGGCTTGGCCTTAGTGTAAACTTTTACCAATAATGTTTTGTATGCTTAACTAGTTAATGACAATAATAATGAATCTTATCATTATTTACATAGTCTATTGTGCTTACTTGGTTCTAGCATAGTATAGGAACTTTTGTCATACTGTTTCACTTGATATAAACTTTAAATTAGAAGTTCTAGGTGGTAAATTATACTATAGAAGTTACTGTAAACTATAAATTATTATCAGTGAGGCAACATGACAATAGTAATGTTACTATGGTGTAAACCATGCACAAGGTTTATAAATTATAGGAATAACACTGATAATGTATTTACCTATGACTTAAACTTTATAATAGTGGTGGTACGTAGTATTCCATCTTAGGATGATGTATTTAGTTAAAAGAACCAAACTTATAATGTCATTGAAATTTCCAGATAGTAAGATCTCTACAGGATGCAAGTAACAATTAGATTGATACATTATATAATAATGTGGTATTGCATGTTGTTACAATAATACATGCAGCAAGGCGATAATTTAAGCACTAAAGTTTATAACTTGATGTTCAACATATGTACATACAAAAAGCAGGTTAATAATTTATGTGGCTAGGAAGATACAGACAAAATAGAAACATGTAGTCTATTGGAAGTCTTTACCTTCAAGATTGATAGAATTACTTTCATGAATAAAATACCATACATTTAAACATAACATTAGAGTTATAAGCATGATAAAATAGAAGTAATTGTATGACTAATAACTCGAACTCTAAGCTCACAGTAAGTATCTTTTGTTTAGCTAAGTATGATAAAGTTAACAATCTTTATGACTAAACATTGAATACTATCTTAGAAACAAAAACTATAGAGGGCAATTACTTTATGTCTTTAGAGCTTGCTTTAGAATAACCAGTTTATTTACTAGCATTTTAACATGCAACAAAAATACTTCTTGCTACCTTATGAATTAAAATTTTACTTGATCAATCGTTACATGTTGAACCTGTAAGAACCAGCAACCCATCTGCGTTAGCATAATGGTAAGTAAGCCCAAGTTTTCAAAGATAGATTTCACCTACTTGCCAAAAAGTAAAATTATTAGTAAAGGTAAATAAATCCAGATGCAGGTCATTCTTATATACCTTATGAAAATGAAGGTTGTATGAGTTATTGAATTATGAAACTAATTAATACAAATTGTTAAAGTGTTTAATTTTCCACTAACCGTTAGCAGTTAGTGAACTACATATTCAAACATTTTATGTTATCTCAAAAATTTTAAATTTTTATGAAATTTAAGTAATCACGGGTCTTGGTGCCTCGCTAACAGTGACCCTAATTGGGTGCTCTTCTTGCACCACTTTCTCTTTATCAGGATGCATAATATATATATATATATATATATGCCAATGTCAACACACATACATGTACCTTTGGGGGGAGACGGTCACCAATTTGGGTCTCTTCAAGCACCAAATCAGGGAAAGAAATCTACACAAACGTATAAATAAAGCGATCTACATAAACATACCTACTGGCTCATCAAAGGTGGGCCATCGGTTTGGTGCTCTTCATGCAATGGTGCCTCACTAGGGGCCTGCATATAAAGTAGCATATATATGTCAATTTCATATAAAATAGTGAATCAGAGACATATATACTACCTGGAAGGAAAATGATGAACTACCAAATAAAGTGAAACATACATACCTGTTTTGGGGCAAGAGGCGGGTTGACAAAAACCTCGCTTTGGTGTTCTTCAAGCACCATTGTCACAATAGGTTCCTACATAAAGTAACATATGTCAAAGCGATACAAGTTACAAAATGATTTTTCCAAACAAAGCGAAACATAATTAAAAGCATATTTCAAATAATACTCGTGTCTACGAATCTACCTCTGCATGAGAGGGAATAGGCTGCGATACAATAGACTCATCCTGGGAAACCTACATAAAACATATTGTATAAAAATCAGGATACATATTTAATGTTACAATAAATATATGTACAAAAAGGTACAAAGAAAGTGATCTACATAAACATACCTTCTAGCTTGTCAAATGTGGGCCACCGGTTTAGTGCTCTTCACGCACAGGTGCCTCACTAGGGGCCTACATATAAAGTAACATATATATGTCAATTTCATATAAAATAGTGAATCAGAGACATATATACTACCTGGAAGGAAAATGATGAACTACCAAAGAAAGTGAAACATACATAGGTCTGTCTGAGGGGAAGAGGTGGGTTGACAATAACCTCGGTTTGGTGCTCTTCAAGCACCATTGTCACAATAGGTTCCTGCATAAAGTAACATATGTCAAAGCGATACAAGTTGCAAAATTATTTTTCCAAACAAACCGAAACATAATTAAAATCATATTTTAAATAATACCTGTGTCTGTGAATCTACCTCTGTATGAGAGGGAATAGGCCACGATACAATATACTCATCCTGGGAAATTTGCATAAAACATGTTGAATCAAAACTAGGATACATATTGAATGTTACAATCTATACTATAAATATGTAAATAAAGTTGAGAAAGTAACAAGTATAGTTCTTACCACTATTGGTGAAGAATCAAACCCATAAGCAATATTGATAGCCGCATCAATGTTCTCAACGTTGATTGGTGGACTATGTGACTGTGGTGTGCCATGGGACACCAGCTGTATATTTGTTCACATAATTTGTTAGATAATTAAATAGAAATAAATTGTGAAACAATTGAACATTTTGAATTGAAACAAAATATAATATTAAAATAATGACTTTTACATACAAAGCGAAGTAATCCATTGTCTCAGAAGTCGAAAGTAGGGCCATAGCATATGCCTCCACACAATGTGCAAGGGTGTGGACTAACACGATGCTCTGAAGACTCTACATCTCCTCTATGATCTGTAGATGCGCCCGCCGTAAAAGTGCCAGCCCCTTGGTCTACATTGCCTTGGGCATCAGTCCCATGCTCAAGCAATGTATCTACCATGTCAAATAATGTCGCCTGTGTATACTAAATAATAGGACCTGTAGGAGGATATACCCGAGGGGGTTTTGGTGTGTGTGGTGGGCATGGCACACGGTTAGGATCTGTCTTGGAATCTTCCCTATCTTAGGGCATCCCATCACCAACACCCTAGTTGCCTACGAGATCAAAGTAGTTAACATGTTTCCCTAGGATGAATTTTGCAGACAACTTCCTAAGGAAATAAAATGGAATGTCCCTATTCCCATGGGGGTATTCATTGAAGACCATATACCAACGATCCATCCAATTGGCATTTATATTTGGTTCAATGCACCAGTCTATGGAAATATGTGCTCGACTGGTGGGTGGAACCAATATATTGCACTTGCGATATATATCGCATATGCGATATTGAAAAGTGATCTTCTCAAATTTTGAATTTGTCTTCATCAATTTTCTTGGCATCTACTATTTGACTTTTATTACACCAACAATGGTATTTTCAAATTATTCATGGTTCTTATGTATTTATTTCAGTTCCTTTATTAGGAGATAATATCATATTCTTGCTTGCAATTTTTTTTGTTCTCCTCTTGTTTATTTGTCAGGCTTTGTTATGTCTTTTCAATTTTTTCTTTCAATCCAATGTTAAGACCTAAATGTTGGGAACATTTCCCCCTATTGGGCACAGTTCCCCCTATAGTGTGGCATAGTTTACCTCCTATATGGTAGTGTATTACATATTATTAATGTAGGCCTGGGTATATTAGTTGTTATTGTACACATATGTCTCCTATATATAGTAAGGGGATATTCTCATATTAGTAATCATTGCATATTGTCTTGTCTTGGGTACATAATTACATTGTTTAAGGAGGTTCCTCTCTCAAAGAGGATTGTTATTTATCTGTGTTCTTCATTATTCAGGCATGGATTACTCTCTTTATCATGTTTCTACTATTTGTGTGTTATTTATGGGACTTGGTTGCATAACATCTGTCATGTCCCCATGCCTCCGACCGGCGAAGAGGACGCAACCCAAGCTTTATCCACCCGGGCTAAGAGCCCCATGAACATGTCAGCTCATAAAATTTGTTGAACAGAATGCTTAAACATATACGTTTAACTTTGAACATGCACACATGAACCTTTATCATGCACAAATGTAATTATCTACCAAACACAGCGGAAACAACATACATTCAAGCAAGCATTCAACATGTTCATTACATCCATTAACAGTAAATATAGTTGCAGAAGTAAAAATGGACAAGGTCACTTATCTTATGAAGAACTTGTTCCGCAACCAGCTACACCACTGAAACATTCAACCCAACCATAGGCCATCATGCTCATCAATCACTCAGCAGCGCTGCCACCCCCGATCTGGGCATGATTCTCCAAGGGATAAGGGAACAAGGAGGCTTACACATAGCCAAGGATACCCAAAACATAGCCAAGCGAACACAGTTGGGTTTATTAGGCCATCCAGGAGTTGGGAAAGGCTAATTGCTAAGCTGGTGAGCTCATTACAGAGCCAAGAACACCTACACCAGAACTAGCCTGACCTCTAAGACACCCAAACACACCCAACACAAGGAATCAGACCCTTCTCTGTTGCATAGTCCCTCAGGCCCTGCATTCCCTTCCAGTGCTATTCAGGGGTGATGGAGAAGAAGGCCATCCCTCTAGCTCTGTCTGTGTGGTTTCCAGCCCCTAGGTTTATCAAGCAAAACTAAGCCCCCCATCCCTGCTCCCAATACAGTCCGAAGACCAACCATTGCACTCAGGCAATTAATTTAGTTGTCACAGCTTAAATAGGGAAAATGAATTCAAACAGTCTGCAGCAGCCTCAAGGAATAAAAACAAACATGTTTCACAGCATGCGGAAACCACAGTCCATTCCTGAATAGCTAAGCAAGCGGATAAGAATTACACAGACCGCACACAGTTCTTGAGCGTGAAATGGCCTCCGATAGGAAATCGTGGGTGACCGTGACCAACAGCTCCCAGCTTGCTGTGTGAGTAACAGCAACGTAGAGCCACCAATCAACCCATGAGGAAAGGATGCACCCACACCATCTGCAAATTTGCAGAGGAAAACCACATGGGTAAGACCGAAAAATCCTGTGCGTGAGCATGAGCACTTTTGCTCTTGCGTGTGGACGAACAGCAAAATCGATAGGTCGTGAAATTGGAAGTGCGTGAGTAACAACAACGTCATGGAGAGAGTGGTATCTCTACGGGAGGGAACCCAGGAAAGCATGTGTGTGGATGTGAGCAGACAGTCGTGAGGGTGCGTAGTGCAGAGGACGAATGAACGCATGCGTGGTTTAGCACAAATTGTGGAGAGTGGAATGTCAACGTAGTCGAGAGTGGTTTCATTTTTTCCATTGTGAATTCAACTGTGGTGGAGTGTGCGTGTGGGTGGGGACTGACAGTCGTTCCACCCCACTCCCAAAGACCATAACTACCTCAACCTCCAGCAGCCATTCTCAATGGAAGTGGTCGGGATAAAAACAAGGTAAGAATACACATGGATTTTCACCTCATTGGCCAAGGTTTGACAAATTCCCCCACATCCTCATCCTTGGGAAAATCATGCCCCTTTCGATTTAGTTTCCGCGAACATAGCTGGTCGTGTTCATTTTAATTATAGATGCATATTTACATGATGATAACCTCAAAACGTATGCCACATGCCCCGGTATACAATCGGTGACAAATTTAAATCCCAAAACATAGCATAACCGATCAATGGTGGGGCCTTGGCCTTTAGCTCCACACCATGATCATTACAATATATACATCATATACATCTAATGCAACTTGGTCAAAACCGGGGTGTTACAACATCCAAAACTAATCTTTTAGTCCCTTCTTTTAAAATATAATATTCATCTTTATACTTTTGCAATCGCCCCATTTATGATTAGTTTTCTCTTTCATCTTTCCATAGTTCACATAGAGAACTAATAAGTTCTTCCTCTAGATATACTTATTGTGTGGTTTCAAAGTCTTCTTTATCATTGGAGGATTTTCTTTTTCTCTCAATGGCTTCATCATTTCTTTTGGGTTGTACCTCATCCTATTGAGAGAGTTTCTTTTAAATAAAGATAGTATATATTCTCCTAGAGCTATGTAGTTTAATTCCATTGTCCCATTTTGTTCTTCTCACAATATGATAGGCCATTCAACATTGCATTCATTTTCTTTGGATTGCCTTTGTGTAGATTATTTATTATTGAACCTTTTGGTTGATTCTTTGAATTTGTGTATCCATTATGAACTACACTCCAAATGTCAAGCTCAACAACTTGCATATATGCCTCTATTCTTATGCTCCATGGTACATAATCTATTCCATTTAAAAGGGGAACTTTTTTAGGATATACTAATTGAAAATCCATGAGTAATCTAGGGGATATGTCTTCTAGTTGTCAAACTATGTGAATAAAACATGCTTTGACACCAATTTATGGATCATGAGAGCACCCTTGTGAAGTAGTTATGGATCAATTTGAAACTTTTGTAAACCTTAATGTACTACCTCTTGGTTCTTATGACATACTAGTCGGTATGGATTGGTTAGAGAAATGTAGGGTGATCTTAAACTATTATGATAAAACCTTTACTTGTATAACTAATGATGGAAAATCAATAAGTGTAAAGTGAATCCCTATTAAAACAAATGTAGGGAATATTTATGCTCTACATCTTAAGAGAGCTATTAGGAAAGGTTGTAAGGCTTATGCACTAATAGAAACTAATGAGAAAAATCTAAATAATGCAGATAAATTAAAATTGGAGGATATACAAGTTTCAAAAGAGTATGCAGATGTATTTCCGAAAGAAATTTCAGGACTGTCTTCGAAAAGGGAACTAGATTTTACCATTGAGCTAGTACCTGGTGCAATACCTAGCTCAAAGGCCCCTTATCGGATGAAGATACTCGAACTTAATGAACTTAAGTCACGATTAAAAGAAATTACTGACAAGAAGTATATTCAAGCCAGTGTGTCTCTCTAGGGGGCACCTATCATCTTCGTTAAGAAAAAGGACAGAACTCTACGACTTTGCATAGATTACCATTAGTTGAATAAGATGACCATTAAAAATAGATACCCATTGCCTCGCATAGATGATCTGTTTGATAAACTATGTGGAGCTATGAGGTTTTCAAAAATTGATTTGCGGTATGGATATCACGAATTTAGGATTAAATATGAAGACATCGTTAAGACAACTTTTAGGACTTGATATGGCCATTGCAAGTTTGTCGTCATGCCATTTGGGCTTACTAACGCCCCAACTGTTTTTATGTGTTTAATGAATAATGTAATGCATAAATATCTAGATAAGTTTGTGGTTGTGTTTATCGACGACATATTAAAATATTTGAAATCTGAAGAAGAACATAAGGAACATTTAAAAATTGGTTTGCAAGAGTTACGAGATCATCAAATCTTTGCAAAGTTTAGTAAATGCTATTTCTTTAAGGATAAAATCCAATAATTAGGTCATGTGGTGACTAAGGATGAAATTTCAGTGGATCTCGAAAATACAAAGGTGATTGAAGATTTGCTAGTTCCTAAAGATGTAACTAATGTTTGATCCTTCATGGGAATTACCAGTTATTACCAGAGGTTCATTGAACGGTTTTCGAGAATCGCAAATCCAGTAACCTCTTTCCAGATTCAGAAGGGAAAGAAATTTAATTGGAATCAGAAGTGTGAGGAGAGTTTTAAAAGGTTAAAAACTGTATTAACCAGTGGACCTATTTTAAGAATAGCTGATACAAATAAAGATTTTATAGTGTGTATTGATGCTTGTAATGGCAGTTTAGGCAAATTATTGACTCAAAAAGGGCATGTTATTGCTTATGAGTCTAGGAAACTAAAATTCATGAAAATAATTACGCAACTTATAGCTTGGAATTAGCTATTGTCATACATGCTCTAAAGATGTGGTGTGATCATTTAATTAGAATAAAATTTATTCTAATGAAGGATAATAAAGGACTAAAATATATGTTAGATCAACCTAACCTGAATGCTAGACAATCTAGGTGGCTAGCTTTTCTAATTGAGTATAATTTCAATATTCAGCACATTGAAGAAAAAGAAAATAAAGTTGCCGATGCTTTTAGTAGAAATGCAAGGATGAACTTTACAGTAGTTATCATCACTTATACAAAAGATCTAGAAGAACATCTTAAATTAGGGTTAGAACAAGATGAAATTTACAAAAAATTACAAGCAAAAATGAACAAAAATCCAACATAAATTTTAAGTAAAGGGTACAGCTTGAATGAAAAAGGATTTTTACTGTATAAAGATAGAATGTATGTACCTAATGTACCTAAAGTTAAGTTATTAATTTTAGATGAAATCCATAAAAATCCATACTCAAGCCATCCAGGTTATCATAAGACTATAACTATGTTAAGAAAAGAATATTTTTGCCCAAACATGAAGACTTAACTTGCAGAATATATCGCTAGGTGTTTTGAATTTCAGCAAGTAAAAACTGAACATCAACACCCAGCTGGATTACTTCAGCCATTCACCATTCCTAGCTGGAAATCGGAGGTAATTAGTCTTGATTTTGTTACTGGACTGCCTAAAAATCAAAATTTAAATGATTCTATAATGGTAGTAGTTGACAAATCAAGTAAAGAAGCCCATTTTATACATGTAAAAACTACTTATAAAGCTACAAACATAGCTGATATATTTTTAAAGCAAATTTTTTGACTGCATGGGATATCGAAAGTTATAATCTCAAATTGATCTCATCAGACTTATTTATAAGTGATTAGATGAAATTTTGAATTTCTATATTCTCATCAAGTACTTAAGAAATACCATGTTATATGAGGGAATCCAACATGCAAGGATGTTTAGAGTTTCCTACCCTAGTAGACCTAACCATCTACCCATTTGACCTTAATGAAGAAGTGTCATTAATTCTAGGGATCATGGTATATGATGCCGAAAGACAAGTGTTAGCAAATGTTATATTAATATGTATTTTATACATGGTATGTATAAATAATAAATATAGTAATAATATTAATGATGAAAGAAAAAAAATGAAAACTCCATCCACTAGTATTTATTATTAAAAGATAATAAATAGTACAATGCCTACAAAAATTCTAATTAGGAACTAGTTGAAAGTTCCTAAGTTAAAGTATTAAAAATTACCCAAATTAATTAAAAAGGGTTAAATCAAGAAATCAAGGTTTCTTGGTTTAACTGTCCCTTTGAATGAAAAGTATTCCTATAAAGTCTCAAGCCAAGGAAAGGCTTTGGGTTTTGATCTATCTTGTGGGAGTCATTATTCTTCCTGTTTTTCTCTCAAGTGAATTGTTGAAGAATGATTTCCTGGAAGGAAAAGGAGAACTGATCTAGACCTGATATATGAGACAGGAAATCCTACCTTAGGATCTCTAAGCTACTTGCATCTTAGAATCTAGCTCGGGGGGATCCAAATTAAAGCCAGGAATTGTTCTAGGTCATGGTTGGGTGGAACGTGGTAGTTCCCAAGTGATTCATTCATCTAATATAGAGGTCAAATCTGGCTATGAATTGTTAATGCTGGTTATTTGAGTGTGCAGGTTCAACCTTTAAAGAAGCTTCAGATTATGGGTATGAGATCCTAGGCTACCTATTCTATTTTCCTAGAATAAATGCTCGTTGATTTAGGTAAATATTCACATTGCGTGTTATAACCCTGTATGTTTGATTTATGTTCAAATAATCTAGGGTTTGCATTTCAAATTATAACCCTAGGCTGTACTCTACTTCTTATGTTAGATTTATCCATGGTTTATTTCTTTAGATTTCTTCTACAATTTAATTCCTGTATAAATGTTTATCAATGGTTTGCACCTTAGTTTTCACTCCTGTATTATATTTACTACTGAAACTCAGATTAATTACAAAATAGGTTTTATTTCAGATCTTTTACGTATCTGTTCTTTTATCCTTTATAACTCTACTGACTTATTCCATTTGTCAACAGAGGCATGTTTTAGATTTACATAGTCTAGTTCAGAAGTAAGTTATATATAAGTATAAGCTTATAACTTAGTTAACCTAAGCTTTAATCTACATATGAAATATCATATATATAAACATATATAAATCAATAGATATAAAATAGAATCATGAATCCAATATAATAAGTATAATAGTTTCAACTACGTACAGACTACAGACATTCCATATTAAATCCAAGATAAAAACCAGCAAATACCTTTCAAGGTATGCATATTTAAATACATTATAACTACTAAATCATTTCCATTAAAATAACTTCATCATAAGAAAATAAACAAAGTAAGTATCGTGACCATTCATTGGTCTAAAATCAAGTTCCTTTTCCTAATTAAAATCCACAGCTTTAATATTATAAATCTACATAATCAAATCGTATGCCATAAATAAAATATTCCCACCCAATACTGCTCACAACCATCGTATAATAATTAAGCCAAGATCATTACA
This sequence comes from Pseudotsuga menziesii, assembly GCA_001517045.1. NCBI lineage: Eukaryota > Viridiplantae > Streptophyta > Pinopsida > Pinales > Pinaceae > Pseudotsuga > Pseudotsuga menziesii. Next base: position 163,348 of record LPNX010688070.1, read on the forward strand.
ATATAAACAATTAAAAACATGTAAGCACATTAAGTTCGTAGGACCGAATCCTGTAAACGACATTTGCCATTTTTGCTTACATAATATATGATGCCTTAGTATTAAAATCTACGACAAACATTAATACACACGAACCAAATTATAAACCCCATTGTAGTCTTCCATATAGTCCAAGTAAATATACAAGAGAGGGAAGGAATCGAATCCTGTGGTCACCTAAGCCCTAAATTGCAACCACCCTTTTATTACAACTCATTGCATCGACAACTACCAGGATTTGACTCCTGTAGAGCAGTTGTACATTTATCAAGGCCATGCTATACATAGAGTGTATGCATGTTGTACATATTAAAATAAATTCGTTATAGCAAGGCCATGAGACCCTTAGCCTTCCACACCCACACTATATATCAAAATGAAAATCATTACACAGAGGTCGTCAGAAATTTGCTAATATATGCACAACATTTACATAAACCATGACTTATAAATAAACTTCACAATAATATAAATAACAATATTGTAGTGTCAACGAATCCACCTACAGCAATGAAAGCCATCTACGGTTTGCACCCACAAGTCCTTTGCTTACCACATTGCACTAAATAAAAACCATAAGGTAAAATATAAATCGTCTATGATTTCGCAGCCTCCATGGCAAGCGCCTTTTCCATCCACGGCATGGACCCAAGACATACGTTGTCCACTTTACTAATTATCAGAATTAAGTTAATAATGGAATAAATTTTACACCGTCCAACTATGAAGGAAAACGCCATATGAAACCCAAGTTCAAAAAACAATAATGTAGCATAAATCTATTTACACAGTCTAGTTAATAACCATTGCAAAACATAAACGCAACATGTATTTTGCAATCCATGCATTTTATTACATTAACAAAATTTACAAAGTCATGCCAAGGACCGTAGCACCATTGCAAGCAATGGTTCTGCCCATGATTAAGTCTTAAATTAAATATGATTTACAAAAATTAAATACACAGAGAGCCGGTTAAAAGTACCAAGGCCCCATCGCTGCTAACATCACCATTAATTACAAACTCAATCTCTATAAGCCTAGGCTAAAGAAAAATCGAAACTCCATATATTAAACCTTCAAAGTACAACCAGTTACAACCCATTTTAAAAGACAAGAGGTGTCGATCATCCATTTAGTTAGCAGGCTTACCGTAATTCTAACCCATGGCTTACAGTCATGCTACGAATCCCACCTCTTCGAGCTAGCCATGTCACCTGCAACCATGAAACACTACAAAGAATGAGAAGTATGAAAGTAGAGTGAGCCATAAAGAAAACATCAAATATAGTGAGACCATAACATAGCATACCTTCGAGGCCCTCGAGGTATCCTTCACACCATTATGCAGACCGAGATGAAAACAACCAACAACCAAAGCGAAATGAAAAGCCATCTTGGAGCCAAACCCTATGTTGGGGCTGCCAGAAATTTCAATACGCATTAATGGCACCAGTTGGTGTCCACTATCAATGCCAAAACCCACATCTCTATAGTTTTCAAATGACATAATATCGTTGCAACCAATTTTCCATTTGCATAAAGTTAAAACCCCAACATGAATGTTTATACCATGTCATATATTTTGCTACCCCAAGGTTTAATGCAGGGCATAAGGCATTGTATGCATTGGACACTTTAGGCGCTAAGCATTTAAAATTGGGCTTATCTTCCTCCTTAGGAAACAAGCTTAGAACCATGGCATATGAATTATTCCATGGTAAACATTGTTTACATAAAATAAAGAAATGATCTTTAACAATGGTTTGTGAACCTGCCAAGAGAAATAACAAGTTATGTTAATACTCTTCATAAAATAAGTATGAAATACATCTATGTTTAAATATGAACAATTGATCACTAACTCATAATGAAAAATAGGTGTTACTTAGATAATCATTCCAGGTCTTAAAATAAATAATCGTGGCAATTACCTTGTCACTAAACCAAGTAAGTACAAAGCAATAATAACGACAAGTAGGTATCACTAGTGATGAGTGTAGTACACCTACACGTAAACAAGTTAAGAGTGACTTAGTTTAAACTGAACTAATAAATCCCACTAGACAAGTAGAATATTTACATCTTAGATAGTCACATGGGAGAACAAGTCTCACCACTCCGCCCACTTTGTTTCCAAGAACAAAGTTAAGTTATAACAACGTAAATAAATAATAAAGACATGTTGAATTTAACGGATCATATAATCAAGTAACTACACATACACAACAATGTATATCCACAAGAATGATGTAGTAATTATCCTTATGACATCTTAATTAAAACACAGTAATCATCATAACTAAAAGTAAGATGATAGAACATAAGAACCCCTTACAACCAAATAATGGTACATTTAATGTATGTTATATTCTGCAAGATTCAATAATGTCCATTCTAGGCACTTTTTACTAGCCTATTAATTTTTTTATTTTATTTTTGGTGACATTACACTGAGATTAGTGATGATGAGTCCTTTTTCTAGGTATTGAGAGTCTAATGAGATAGAATAAATTGGGCATAAGAAAGAGTCAAAATATGAAGCAGAGGTCAATATGGAAAAATAACTACTCGGTGCTTTGAATGGACTAAGAAGATACAAAAGCAAATATAGATAGCTGAAATGTTTCTTAGTTGAATAACAAGAAGTGCATGAACAGAAAGAAAAGAGATGAAAAAAATCATGCGCAATCTAAAACAACAAATTCAAGAGGCAAGTAGGATAGAAGAAATACAGGATAAGTATCTTTAAGAAAAACAACTAACCTGTGAAAGAATGGAGGAATAATTAGTTCACTTAAGAAAAGTGCTTGATGCAAAATTTATCCAAACAAGATATGAAAATATTTCTAAAATATTAGACAAGATTATAACCTCACAAAGGGATCCAAGTAACAAAAATGGAATAGGTTATTCTCAAGAAGAAAACCAAATTAGATCAAAATATTATGTAACTGCTCTTCTTAGTACATTCATGATGAAAGAAGATGAAAAGACAAGCAATGGCCATAACTCCAGAAGATCATTTCCACCCATCAAGAAAGAATTCAAGACAAATCCAAATAAATTTATTCAAAACAAGTATCCTCACATTTTCCTTGGTTATTGTTTTGCATGCTCTAACTTTGAGAAAAAAGATATGAATTGTAGAGAATATGAAAGGAAACGTTTGAAGGTTAAAAACTATAACCTCGAGGATGATATAACAATTGGTAAAGTTAAGAGCAGAAATTATAACCCCTTTACACCTCTACAAGAAAGAAATTTAGAATGCTTCAATTGTCATAACCATGGACATAAAGCAAGAAATTGTATATTCATGGAAATCTCAGAAAGATCAAAAGACATTAGAAAGCAAAAGAAGCTTTGGAAAGAAAGAAATTTGAAAGAAGAATGTCTGACTACCCTGGAAATAAAAGATAAAGGAGATCTCCAGTGTGTTGATAGTGATTGGTCAAAACACAGGACAGTAGATGATGACAAGTTTTTCAAAAATTAGAAGGAACTTTCATGAAAGGAGTTGGAGAAGAAAGGAAGACTCCAAATATATAGAAGAAACAAAGATTTCAAATATCAAAAAGGTTTCCCAAGATGATGAGGGTTTTAATAATGTTGTAGATATGATTGACATTCATTATGATGGAAATAAAGATGATGAAGAAGGAATTAGTGATAGTAGTGGCACTAAAGATAGATGTTTTTTATATAAAAAAATCCCACATAACCTAGAAGAGAACCTTAGAATAAAACATTAGAGAGGATCATGTACTTAGGGGGTGAATATTTGAAAAATTTGTTGTCATTGATAACAATGTTAGTAATGGTAATATTGTCATCATTGAAATAATAAAGAAGAATGAAGACCAAAGCTATAGAGAATTTTTGAAGAGCTTGTTGAAGTAGATTTTTCGCAAAGGTTGAAGGTATATTTGAATGAAGATTTGATATCATGACTTGATACAAATGCATAAAAAAATAAAATATAGAAACCACAAATGGTTTTGATCTTGGTTTTTGAAGAAGGAATGTGTGGAAAGAATATTAGCGGAATTAGGTAGGGGTCACATATTCCGACAGTCTAGATGAAAGCATGGTTTATATAAACGACTGTGAGCCATTTTGTTAGGTGAAATATTGCGGATAAAGAAAATCCTGACAGGCACGATATTTGATGAAATCCACCCTATGTTAGCTGAGGTCCATAGTCGATCTGGATCTGACGGTCCTTTAGTCATTTCGCTGATGAACTAGAAAGTAAGTTAAATGTTGGATATGGGAGAAAAATCCTTATAAAATCTAGTCCATTGAAGGTTTGAAGTCCGCTCATCGTTGAGCAGTTCTTGTGGGACCATTAGCCAAGTGAGGTTAATTTAGTGGTTCTATCAAATTTAGAACCAGACTAAATCTAGTGACAGTCCACCTAAGAATTGTTATCTCAGACCAAGGATTATGTGAATATATCTTGAAGCAATAAAGTTACACAATACCCTTAAAAAAAGGAGGAGAACAATGTGTGGAAGAAAATGCTGAGTGTAAACTCTATCACAAAAATGTTAGAAAAGGAGAGGAAGTACAGTGACAGGGGGAGTCCATGGATCTCATTTAAGTTATCATTCAAGAACTTGTTGCAAGAAAGGAAATGTTAAAAATAAATTATAATACATTGATTAAATACCAAGTTTAGTTAACAAAGGGGGATATGATTATAGGGGGATTTATTAGAAATAAGAAAAATAGGAAATCCTATATCAAAATAGGTACATCATTGGTATAACAGTTTATCCTTTGTCATTGTTGTCAAAGGGGGAGAATGTTTAGATGTTTCCATCAATGCCAAAGGGGGAGATTGCTGGAAATATGGATTATAGTTTTCATTGATGTCAAGTTAGTTCATGCATGACAAAGGATAAGCAAAAGACAAAAGGCAAAATTAGTATAAGTCAAAGGAAATACAAAGGTAGTGATGGCATTGCATGAATGATGAAATGGAATATATAATGGCATGGCATGGCATAGTTGAGGTGTTGATTTTTCTTTATAATTTCCTAGTTTATATCTTAAAACAATTGGCCACTAGAAGATAACTAAAATAACAACATGCAAAAAAACATAACAACAAAAGAACACAAAGATTTTACTCAGGGAAACCACAAGGGAGAAAACCCCGCAAAACTTCCTCAGTATAGAATTCAACCAGTGCAGTGTAAAACTCAGACAGCAACTGCTCCCTTCTTTGTAGTGCACTACTACTTTTCTCTCTTGTTAAAAACAACTTGATTGAGTGTGTCTGAATGAAGGGGAGCTCCTCCCTATTTATATTCTTCTATTGACTTGACCTCTAACTTGGTGGGGGTGACTTCCCTAGATGTCAGGGCTGACTTGTCCAACTGCACATTACAAATAAAATTTATTATATTGACACTTGGGTACTAACAACTGTTAGAATAATGAACCCATAGTTACCTACCTTAGACATCAATTTTAATTATTTTTGTCTTATTACCTAGTTTCCTAGATTCCACTCTATGCTAGTTTCCTTCTACAAGTGTTAGAATATAATCCGTAGGGATTATATATTGTAAATAAATAAATAAATCTAAATAGTAGGAAGCCAAAAAGGCTAAGCGGAAGGTGAAACACAACCGTCATATCAATTGTATAAATATATGCATTGGCATTGGAATAATACAGAATCGGGAGTTATACCTATCAGTGGTATCAGAGCTTGGTTGTTTGCCATAACTCCTGCATGCTATATTTCAGTCCTGGCATTCTGCTTGCCAGTCCATTGCCAGACTGCCTGCTCTGTTAGTCTGCCATTTGCATGTGTTTCTCTTTGCCAGCCTGTGCACATTCATTTGTATGCGTTATTCTCTTCTCATTTGCCTCATTTGCCAAACTGCTCTCTTCTCGACCTGCATTGAGGAATGATATCGTCTGCAAAAGTTCTCTTCTCCTTTATCGTACTGTGTGCATTACAATTCCAGAGCTACGATTTCATGAGGGAGTTTATAATTTGAAGACTGTAGTATTGGAGAAATAATACTACGTTGATATCTCTTGATATCTGTGTTGATATCTCTTGATATATGCTACGAATTCCTTATGAAGCTGCGACCTATGGTATGTTGTATTTGAGAGATGGATTTGTCTGAAACCCTAATTTTTTGTGGGTTGCCTTTGGTGTACTGAAACCCTAAACTCTAGACTCCTGCGTGCATTGAGTATATCTGCTGGTTTCTTAGCTACGTATTGGAGAGAGTGTGCTTCGCTGTGTATTAGAGAGAGTTGATATTCTTTCAGAAGGCACTGTGTGGAGCTACGTCTTGAGTCTATCAATACCCAGAGTCATTTCATTTGGATATGAGACCTTTGCTGTGACTGAAGAACGAGTTGAATACTGCTTCTAGAGTATGAAACTCAGCTCGTATTATGCAACATGAAGACCAATGTGAAGACCAGTGTGGAGGTTTCGACCCTTCCCGCGGCCTCTCATTTGTCCAAACTCAAACTTCTCTCATTGAAGACTGAAGACTGATATACTGCGTGCATATTGCGTTGAAGACTAAAGACTGATATATTGCGGAAGATTGATATATTGTGTTGTGATTGATATATATCATATATTGAAGACTGATTACTGCGCTGGAGAAATAATGTATGCTGCTTGTGACTAATATTTGATGCGGCTTGTGATTGTATATGTTGTGGCTTGTGATTGTATAGACTGTGTTGATGACTGCATTGTGATATATGAGACCATTGAAGACATTCTCTATGCTGCGTATTGAAGATATATGAGACTAGTGAAGACATTCACTATGCTGTGATTTCTACGAGCTATGAGCATGGAGGTAAAACTTTTTTTTTCATTAAAATACAAAAACCCTAATTTTTTCCCTAGTCTTTTGCATTGAAGAGTGAAATAGTCTGCAAAATTTCTCATGCGAGTGGCCTCTCGTGGTTCAAGTTTGTAAGAGTTGTGACTGGTATTTTCATATGGTCGATGTGTATTGAAGATGTCCATGACTGCTTTATTAAAGCTTTGAGCCAGAATGTATGTGAGTGCTTGGTTTTCTCCTTTCGATTTGAAGTTGTGCTTTGAGCTTGAGTGATAGATACAGCAGAATATTGTGGGTGTTTGTTGTAAATTTCTTCCATTTTCCTGAGCCTGAAGCTGAGTCTTCCTACACCTCTCTCATGGGATGTATTGTGACCTGATATATATATGCTGACTAATATATGCTTACTGATATATTGTGACTGATATATGTATGCTGCGTTGAAGAATAATGTATGATGATTAGTGCACTAGTGGAAGTGTTGTGTGTAAAGAGTGCCATCTCTTGTGATCCATGTAGAGCAAAATTCATGTGTTTCACACCATTACCAATTGCATAAAGACCCTGAAGGCTGCGAATTGGTACTGAATTTCTTCTCCTTGAATTACTGCAAATTGAAGCTGTGATACTGTCATTGTATCACTTTAAAACCTGAAGTTGAGATTGTAAACCACCTTAGCAGAGACTGTAGACCTGCAAGGTTATTATTTTTTCTATTTCTCTTTGTCATATCAAGTTCATTATTGTAAATTACACTAACAGTTGTAAAGATGCAATCTTTGGCATCAATATTTGGTGCCACTCTCTCGGGCAAAGATCATTCCAAAGGAGAAAGCAGCAAGAGAGGCAGAGGAAGAAGAAACTTCAGAGATAGAGGGGGCAGAAACAACTTCACCAAAAGATTAGATTTGCAGTGCAAGTATTGTGGAAAGACTGGGCACACATCAGATCAGTGTTGGGCTTCGTGGGACTCCATCAAAGACAAACATAACCAGAAGAAAGATGACCAAGATGCTAGTAAATCTTCTGATTCTTGTATTGTTGCATATTGTAATCTTGGAGTTAATGAAATGACTTCACTTTCATCTTACAAAGATTGATGGCTGCTTGATACTGGTGCAACATCACACATGACATTTAGAAAAGATTGTTTTGAAGAAATTAATGAAACAATAGATGGCATAGTTTACTTTGCAAATAAGTCAAGTCTTAAACCAAAGGGAATGGGCACCATTCGACTGAAGATTCCTGGATTCCCTAATTTCTTGTTGAAGAATGTTCTTTATCTTCCAGAGTTGTAGAGAATCCTGCTGTCCTTGGTGGAGATTCGATAGCGAGGCCATTCCATCCACATGTTTGATGGAATCGTAGAAATAAGAAAGTCCTCTGACAACCAAGTCATCATGACTGGATATGAAGCTGGGAAGCCGCTGAAGCTAAAGGGTTCATCTGCAAGAGTTCAGAACTATGCCTACCTCTCTCAGCATGGAGAAGGTAATTTTTCATCTAGTTCATTGTGGCATGCAATATTTGGTCATCTAAATTATAACAGTATTCGTTTGTTGAGAAAGAATTGTGTATTTGGTTTTCCCACCATTCCCAAAGAGAAGAAAAAATGTGATGCATGTATATTAGGGAAACATAGTAAGCTGCCATTCCATGAATCTAATTTCAGAGCAAGTAGGAAATTAGAATTAGTGCATTTTGATTTATGTGGCCCAATGCCAACTCCTTCAGCGAATGTATTTTATGACATTTGTTGATGACTACTCAAGAATGTGCTGGATTTACTATTTAAAGACAAAATCAGAAGCATTTCAAACATTCAAAGACTTTAATGCATTGATAGAAAAACAAGCACAATAAAAAATTGGTACACTTCATACTGATAATGGAAAAGAATACACTTCAAATGCTTTTGAAGATTATATTTGTCAACATGGAATTACACATCATACTACCATTCCCTACAATCCTCAACAAAACGGTGTAGCAGAAAGAATGAATAGAACCATAATGAATATGGTTCGCTCTATGATGTTTTTCAAGAATGTAAAACTAAAGTTTTGGGGTGATGCGGTAAAATGTGCAGCATATTTGAGAAACAGAAGTCCCTCAAATGCTCTTGATGACAAGACTCCACATGAAATGTGGTTTGGCCATCTCCCTTCAGTCAGGCATCTCAGATTTTTTGGTTCCACCTGTTATGCCTCGATTCCAAAGGAGCAAAGAAACAAGCTTGGTGCTCGAAGAAGAAAATGCATTTTCCTGGGGTACAAAGAATACTCCAAGCCATACCATCTGTATGATGAGGTAAACAAGAAATTTTTTATTTCCAGAGATGTCATTTTTCTTGAAACTAATAAAAATGACCAATCCATTGAGAGACAGCTTGATCATTTGGAAAATTATCCTCATCCAAAGACATATTCTGAAAATGAATATGAAATTCCAAACCTTGAAGGGGGGATTCCTATTTTGGATCAACCTTTGGAATTTCCATATGAAGCACCAACTCCCTCGCATGAAGAAGTTCCTGCTACTTCACCTGATCAAGAGATTCAACTGGATGATGTGATTGAGAGAATTGAAATACTCTCAATCAATGATGAAGCACCACCAGCTGATCAACCAGGACCATCACGAAAGATTCCTAAATGGGCCACAAAGACACTTGAAAGTGTCCATCCGGATGAAGTTGGAAAGACGGGAACGAGAAGTTCGAAAAGACACGAAGATAGAGGAGGAGCAGATAATTCAGGTGATGACATGGATGTATCATTTGATTGTGAATTTAATTTATCTGCTAACTTTGAACCAACTTCCTTTGAAGAAGCTTCTACTCGATTTGAGTGGAAAGAAGCCATGCAAAATGAGTATGATGCACTCATGAAGAATGGAACTTGGAAGCTGGTTGACCCTCCAGTTGGAACCAAACCAATTGGCTGCAAGTGGGTGTACAAGAACAAATACAAATTAGATGGCTCACTTGACAAGCACAAAGAGAGGCTTGTAGAAAAAGGCTATGCACAGAAAGAAGGAATTGACTATGAAGAAACTTTTTCTCCTATAGCAAAATGGGCTACCATCCGAACCTTACTCTCTTTAGCTACTCAGAAAGGGTGGAAAGTTCATGAAATGGATGTGAAGATTGCTTTCTTGAATGGAGACTTGAAAGAGAATGTCTTCATGTCTCATCCAGAAGGATTTGTTGTGAAAGGAAAAGAACAAAAGGTATGCAAGCTTGTCAAATCCTTGTATGGCCTAAAACAAGCACCTCGCACATGGTATGAAAATTTAATCGAGCATCTTTTGAAGATAAATTTTGAACATTTTGATCTTGATGATGAGACACTGTTTATAAAGAAAGTTGGAGGATCTGTTGTGTATCTTGTGGTGTACGTAGATGATCTTTTTATGACAGGGAACAATGAGAGCTATATAGCATCCATAAAGAAAGATTTGAAAAAGATCTTTGAA
>LPNX010688070.1:174034-198469 GCA_001517045.1 Pseudotsuga menziesii
GGTGATAAGGAGACAGGAGTATCAACTTCTGGATACACTATGCGTCTTGGATCAGCAGCTGTCTCATGGAGATCACGCAAATAGTCAGTTCCGGTAGATTCAACAACAGAAGCAGAATATGTGGCTGCAGCTGAAGCAATGAAAGAAATAGTATGGCTCAGGAAGATACTTGGAGATTTTAAAGAAAAACAAGAAAACTCCACTCCATTATTGGTCGACAATACTTCTGCAATCAAGCTGGCTAAGAATCCTAGATTCCATGATCGAACCAAACACATCAACACAAAGTATCATTTGATTCGACATCATGTATAGGCCAAGACAGTCCATCTTTGACATTGTTCCACAAATGATCAAATTGGAGACATCTTCACCAAAGCGCTTGGACAAGAAAAGTTTGAAAGATTTAGAAACATGCTCGGACTTACGAACACCCCTTCGTATTAAGAGGGGAATTGTTAGAATATAATCCGTAGGGATTATATATTGTAAATAAATAAATAAATCAAAATAGTAGGAAGCCGAAAAGGCTATGCGGAAGGTGAAACACAACCGTCATATTAATTGTATAAATATATGCATTGGCATTGGAATAATACAGAATCGGGAGTTATACCAACACATGCTAAAAATGAGTCATGGAGCACTTGGTAAAAATCCTGGAAAACCAATTTAGCATGTCTTCTTTATTCTATATCCTCCAGAGCGCATATCTACTTTTTCTAAAAAGCTACCCGTTTTATTGAGATTTAAGGCAAAAGGAAAAGCTAGACTAGGTGTAGTTGACTTATTTTTTTCCCACATCATCCTCCCTCCTTCTCTCCTAATAAAATCATGTATGAGTTGTCTTTCCATCCCTCATTATATTGCCTACTTGACTTAGCCAATTGGAGAGCATCTTGGTAGTTTCGGAAACTGCTTTATGCACCTATGGGGGATTTGGCTAGATTTAGTAAGCCTGACTTTTGACCATTTCGAATGGAATCCTTATCCATTTGAATATATCATGTAATTATATATTTTATTAGGCTATTACTTTATAAGTTTGGATATTGTACACTTCTTTAATACAGATCAATGTTATGCTCCAATTTTAGTCTCCTTTGGTGTGAATTTTGCATGTTTGATTAGCAATTTTGTGAGTGTAATTGTTTTATATCTTGAGTTTAATTTCCACATGGTATAAGAGCCTTTTTATATCAATTTTTATCCTTCCTTATTTTTATTGTAGGTTCGACATCTTGACAGGGAGCGCATCCTGCTAACTGGAGGTCATAGTTTCTGAGCTATGGACCAATCTCAAAACATCATCTTGACTCCATTCAATTTATTTGAGTGGAAAGTTGATATGGAGATATTGTTGAGAGTGAAAGGTATTTACAAGGTAACTATGGAAACAGAGGGAGAGCCCAATGCAGCTGCAAAGAAAATTAAATGGCACAACAAGAGGGATGAGGCCTATGGTATTTTGTGTTTGAGCATTTAAAGAGACCTCCTCTTCCATATTGATGGATTGACATCAACTAATGAAGTGTGGGAGAAGCTAGAAGAGATTCTTTGAAAGACAGATGAGATGAAATCGAGAATGAGCTGATCTCCTTGAGTCCCAGTAGCTTCAATTCATTGCAACTCTACTTTTCCAAGTTTAAGGCCCTTGTTTTGCAGTTGAAACAATGTGGGATCGAAAAGAAGGAAGAGAAACTAGTTTTTTCCATAACTTATAAGCTTGGTCCTCACTATTTAGATTTTTTTTCGACCTTCCATGCCACCAAGTTGACAGCTCGAGCCTGGAATATTTCTAAGATTGCAGAGTTCATGGAATCCCTCACACATGAGCAAGATAAGTTGATGACGATGGACACCATCAAACCTTCCAAAGACCAAGATTTGGTTGTTGGAGATACAAAGGTGGATTCAAAAATCAAGAAAAAAGCTAAAAGTCCACCTGAGCAAAAGAGAGACAAGAACAAGTATCAAGAGGAGCCCCAAGGTTTGAAGAAGAACTCCCAGAAGAAGAAGAACAAAGGAGAAATGAGCAAGTGCGCATAGTGTATTAAAGGCTATCATCCTGAGAGCTCTTGTATGAAAAAAGCAAATTGACATGTTGACCCAACTCCTGGAGAAGAATAAAAAATACCTTCTTTATTGCTCAAATAAGAGAGAAGGAGGATCGAATTCAGAGGACAGAGAGAGAGTACATGCCTTGGTTTTTGGCACATCAAGCTCACCTAGCTTCATCATAGACTTTGGATCTTCTAGAAATATGGTTTTGACAAAAGATATATTCTCCTCTCTTGACATGTCAAAATTTCCACCAATAATTTTGGGAGATGAGTCTCTCACTAACAGTTTGGGGAAGGGAAGGATTGATCTTGACCATGGTAAGTTCAATAATGTGTTGTCTAATCCAAGTCTTCCCTCTAATCTCTTATCGGTGTACCAGATGAATCATACTGGGTCTCTAAAGAAGGTCATTTTCTCCCCTAATGATGTTGAAATCACTGAGATTTTGAATGGTAAAGTCATAGCAAAAGGTGTGGTAGATCACACTTCGACGGTATACAACTTTTCCCATTTTCTACCATACTCAAACCCCTTTTGCTCTACTGATTCATGCTGATGAAGCAAGCAAGCTTTAGAATGAAATATTTGGCCATATTAACTACAAGTATCTTTCTTATTTGAGTGAAACATATATGGTCATAGGGTTACCAAATATCAAGTTTTCTAAGGGAGTCTATCAAGGTTGTATCCTAGGAAAACACCCAGAGCACAAGTATGAGAAAGCTAGTCATGAGAGAACCTCAGCACCTCTCGAGCTGATCCATAGTAAAATTGCTGGTTCATTCCCTCATCTGTCCATGAGTCAAGAAAAATATGCACTGACCTTCATAGATGACATTTCCAGGTATTGTTGGGTTTACTTCCTAAAGCATAAGTCTGAAGTTTTTGACCTCTTCAAAGTCTTAGAGCCTTGGTTGAAAACTAGTCTGGGAGGAAACTCAATATCCTCAGATCTAACAATGGTGGTGAGTATGTAAAGTTGGTTTCATTCAATATTGTAAAGATGCAGGTATTCAGATGTAGCATTCAATCCCTTACACACCATAACAAAATGGTGTTGCTGAGAGAAAGAACAGATTACTGAAGGAGATGGCAACCTTCATGATGGAGGCTAAGACTTTGCCACCAATGTTTTGGGCTGAGGTTATAAACTGTGAATCCTACATCTAGAATAGGGTGCCTATAAGCAAGTTTATGGTATGACTCCTTTCGAATATTGGAGTGGGCACAAGCTAGATGTCACCCATTTCAAGATTTTTCGCTGAAAGGCTTGGGATAGAATTCCAACCGAAAAGAGGAAGGCTTTGCAGCCCCAAATCTAAGAGTGCCTATTTGTTGGGTATTGTGAATATTTAAAAGGGTACAATATGATCAACTTGAGCACTAAAAAAAAATTTCAATGAAATAAGTGTTTAGTTCCAAGAAGAGCCTTTAGCAGCAGTTGAAGTTGGAGAGTCTTCTTCACCACCAGATCCATTGATTGTAAGTGGAGAGACTAATGAGTTTATTGATTCTGATATGTCTAATAATGGTGATTTTATTGCAGATACTAATATTCCTACAAGACCAAAATGGTAAGCAAATACCATTCATGCAGCTAGGGAACTAGCTAGAAATCCTAGTGACACTAGGAGGACTAGATCTTAGTTTGAAAGTTCCCTTTGTGTGAAATATCCTCTATTTTTTGAGAAGTGATATTTGATGGTTGAATCAGATCCATATACTCATTAAGATGCATTATATGATCCAATATATCAAACATCCATGAAATAAGAATTTATCTCGCTCCAGAAGAACAACACTTGGGAAATGGTTGATCTTCTGCAAGGGAGGAAGCTAGTTCAATGTAAGTGGGTTTTGAAGACTAAGTTTGCTACTGATGGTTCACCTTTGAAATATAAGGTAATATTGGTATCCAATGGATACTCACAAGTACATGGTATTGACTACAATGAAACCTTTGCACCAGTGGCAAAGATGGACTCCATAAGGCTAGCTCTAGCCATTGCAGCTTCGAAGCAGTGGGAGGTACATTACATGGATGTGAAGTGTGCTTTCCTAAATGGAGATATCACTGAGTAGATTTACATGCAGCAACCTAAAGTGTTTGTTTTGAATCCATCTTTAGTATGCAGGTTAACCAAATCATTGTATGGGCTCAAGCAATCCCCCAGGGCTTGGTATGCCAAGATTGATGGCTTTTCGCTATCATTGAGTTTTGTTCGATGCAAGTATGATACTAATGTCTATTTGAAGCTGATTCATGGTTCTTTGATGATTATTTTCTTGTATGTGTATGACCTTCTGATTACAAGAAGTTCAAAGAAATAGATTGCCTCCTTGAAGGATGCAATGGACCATGCATTTTCCGTGATAGATTTGGGATTGTTGAGCCAATTCTTGGGTCTTGAAATTGCTCAATCCCAACATCGAATCAAAGTACATCAGTCCAAGTATGCTCTAGATTTTTTGAACAAGTTCAACATGAAATATTGCAATCCAAGCAAGACTCCCTTCCTTTCAGGAGTTAAGCTTAAATAAGCAGGTTCTTCTCCTATGGTAAGTAATACACTATATAGGCAGTTGATAGGGTGTTTACTTTATCTTACACACACTTGACTTGATCTATCTTATGCAGTTAGTGTGGATTCGAGATACATGGATCAACCTAATGAGATCCATTGGAGAGCATCCAAAAGGATCCTAAATTGTGTTCAAGGAACAAGAACTCATGGGATCTTCTACAAAGCAAAGTTTGATCTTGATTTGATTGGGTTTACTGACAGCGATTAGGTAGGTTACAACACAAATCGAAAGTCTACATCAGGATATGTGTTCATGCTTGCAGAAGGACCAATCACCTGGTCAAGAAAGAATTAGAGTGCCATAGCACTCTCAACTACAGAAGCAGAGTATAGAGGAGTTGTAAATGCAACAAATCAATGTTTGTGGTTATAGGGGATGCTTGGAGAATGTGGTTTCAAATTAGAGTTTTCAACTATTATCTACTATGATAATCAGAGCACCATTTCAATATGAAATGATCTAGTTCATAGATAGCAAACCAAGCACATTGAGGTCCATATGCATTACATTAGACAATTTGTGCATCATGGCACCATTGATCTACTCTTCTCTGCATCTTCAGAACAAGTAGCAGACATCTTCACAAAACAAATTTGTGAGAAGACCTTCAGCAATCTCAAATCATTGCTGGGGATTTCTAATCATGTTGTAAAGCATGATTGATGACAAGATTTCCAAATTTTTTTTTCCTGTCCATGTTTAAGGGAGGATTTTCCCACTGGGTTTTTTCCTCTTTCCTTGGTTGTATGGACAAGCAGTATGTAAAGGTTGACTAAGCCTTGTTGCTAGGCCCTATATTTTTCTGATATTTACTCATAAATTCAAACTTAAGGGGGGTGTTATAATAATCAACCCATAGTTACCTACCCTAGACATTAATTTTAATTATTTTTGTCTTATTACCTAGTGTCCTAGATTCCACTCTATGCTAGTTGCCTTCTACAAGTCCTAGAAGTAAACACATGCAAAAACTATGTCATGGAGTGCTTTGGAAACATCTTGGAAACCCAATTTATCATGTTTTATTTATTCGAGATCCTCCAAAGCAAATATCTACTTTTTCTTAAAAGTTGCATGTTTTATTGAGATTTAAGGAAAAAGGAAAAGCTAGAGTAGGTGTAGTTGACTGGTTTTTTTCCCACATAATCCTCCCTCCTTTTCTCCTAATAAAAGCATGTCTGAGTTGTCTTTCCATCTGTCATTATCTTTCCTACTTGACTTAGCCAATTTGTGAGCATCTTGGTAGATTTGGAAACTGCTTTGTGCACCTATGGGGGATTTGACTAGATTTAGTAAACCTGCTTTTTTACCATTCCAAATGGAATCCTTATGCATTCGAATATCTCATGTAATTATATATTTCAGCATCCTATTACTTCATAAGGTTCGCTATTGTACACTTCTTGAATACATATCAGTGTTATGCTCCAATTTCAGTCTCCTTTGGTGTGAATTTTGCATGTTTGATTAACAATTTTGTGAGTGTAATTGTTCTATCTCTTGGGTTCAATTTCCACAATGACCCAACTTACATTAAGATATTTACATTGCTTCTTTCAATGACACTATCAATACCAAACTCATCTCTTGAAGGAGGAATACAATACTACTAAAAATATCTTCCAAAGTTACAATAAATTTACACTCCCTCTTAGCTAGGAAGGTATTCAACATCTGCTATTACAACTATACAACTTTCTAGTGAGACTCTATATGTCATAGGAATTTTTGGAACCATTAGAGGAAATTTGGTGTCTAAAATGGGCCTTATAAGAAAACGTGCCAACAATAAATTTTGTGAGTTGGAATTCAAGAATCAATAGAATTTCATAAAAATGAGTCAACCATAATGGTTGAATTGACATATTTGTCATAAAAGAAAACTAGTTTTTTTGTTTGTATTTTTGGCATATCTCCCTATGCTTTTACTCAAATTTCGAGTGAGAGAGCTCGTTGGATGTGGAATTTAATCTCGCATCCAACGAGTACCCACACTTCATACTTTTGACAAACCCTGCTACCCCAAAAATAAGAAATACCTAAGAAAATGTGATGATGAATTTGAGTCAAATTACAGGGGGATATCTTGAAAATACAAACAAAAAAAGTAGTTTTTTTCATTCTTCCTCCAAAATTAATAACTATTATTTTATTATTTTAACTTTTATTTTATTATTTTAACTATTATTTTATTATTTCCCTTTGGAGGCCCATTTTAGAACTCAAATTTCCTCTAATTATTGTCGATCATCTTCATCATCAATCTCAGCTTGAACATCATCTGTAATCTTTATCTTATGTATGTTCTTGGACATATTCTGTTTGTGTTTTACTAAATCATATTCTAGATCTTCTTCTTGTAGTGTTCGTCTTTCATACATTCTTGAACATATTCTATTTGTTTTCTGCTTAACCATCTTCTGGATCTTATTCTTGTAGTATTTTTCTTTCATACACTTTCGAACATCTTCTATTTGTCTTCTACTTGAATCAACTTTTTGACCTTCTTCTTGAAACATTAGTATGTGAATACTAGATCATCATCTGTTTGTATCGTCATTATGAGCACTGGATATTAGATCAGTATGAGAATACTGAGACATCATCTTTATATTTTTTATCTGCAATATTTGTGTAAGAATATTGACAAAATAAACAATCATCATCATCTTGTTAGTTTGAAAAAATCAAGAACAACTAATGCTGTAAAATCATATGCATAATCAACATAGATATGCTGAAACATCAATACCATCATTAGTATAAGAATATTGAAGTAACATGTAAATACGATCACCAGTGTATCATTACTGATATGGAATATGTCAATCAATGATAAATAAGCGAACATACATCACAAAAACAACATAATAATTATTCAAAACCATCATCATATCAAATAATCATCAAGCATGATATCAATCATCAACAACTTGTAGTATAACAATACTGCATCAATCATCAAGCCTCTCAGTAATCATCAATCATCAACTACTAACAGTATAGTAATATTGTATAAACCATCAAGAATCTCATCAGTCATCAACAATCAATATAACAATACTACAACAACCATCAAGCATCTCAGTAGTCATCAACAATCAACAGTAGCAATACTGAGTATACATCTCTCCCTTCATATTCTTCGAAGCATCATCATGATGAGTTATTTGGTAGATCCAATAGGAAATTTTGTCTAAATTTCTAACTCTTTCGAGCCAAACAAGCCTATTTAGACAAATGGATCTCCCTAGGGACCAAGCAAGCCGTGTATGGCTTACTAACCCTTTTGGGCCAAACAATCCTAGCCAGACATACTAATCACCCTAGGATTGATAGGTCTTTAGTCTGGCTTACTAACCCTTTCGGGCCAAACAATCCTATCCAGACCTACCCTCCCTAGACTAACCTACACACCACTACATCCAACATGTACTGTCACTCCTCCTTTTGAGAGAGGTCCTTTCGGACTACACCAAGGTTGTCCCGAAAGTATTCAAACTTTACACGAGCTAGAGGCTTATTCAATACATCTCCTATTTGTTCCTTAGTGGGAACATACTTGAGCTTTACAACTCCCTTCTAAACCATATCCCAAATGAAATGATATTTGATCTCTATCTGTTTCGACTTATCATGAAATACGATATTCCCTGTAATCTTGATACAACTCTGATTATCAAAAAGGATATCAGTGACATCTATCTCTGCATCAAATAATCCTGACAACATCTTTCGAAGCCATACTTCTTCGTTGCAATCTGTACATGCTGCAATGTATTCTACCTCTTCTGTATTAAGTGCAATACTAATCTACTTTCTACTGAACCAAGAGATCATGCCAGATCACAAACTGAAACGACATCCTGATGTACTTTTCCTATATTTGGAATTTCCTCCCCAATCTAAATCTGCATATCCATGCAACTTAGTTTCTTCACTAGATGTATCTATGAGCCCATTATCTAAAGTTCCCTTTAGATACCTCATCACATGTTTTGCACCAATCAAGTGAATGTGTTTAGGATTCACCATGTATTGACTTAAGGTGTTTACTGCGAAACATATATCTAGTATATTATTTGTTAGGTACATCGATGCACAAATAATCTCTCTATATAGCATGACATCAACAACTTCTGAGGTGTCATCATTCAATAACTTCAAACTAGTAGCCATCGGAGTAGTCATATATTTACAATCTAGCATTCCAAATATTTTTAATATTTCAGCAATATACTTTCCTTGATTTAGAAAAATATCAGATCTGAATGTTTCCATACTTCAAGACCTATAAAGTAGTGCATCATTCCAAGGTCTTTCATTTGGAATTATGCAGCAAGCTTCTTCTTACATTTGATAATTGAATTTTCTTCTCCCGTAAAAATAGATCATCTACATATAGCAACAAACTCAAAATTCCATCTTCCTCAAACTTATAGTAGAGGTTGGAGTCTTCTTTACTCTTAGTAAATCCCAAGCTGATTAGGAATCCATCGATCCTTCCATACCATGTTCTGGGTTCTTGCTTTAATCCATACAATGCTTTCTTTAGTTGGCATACATGAGTCTTTTGATCATTGATCTCAAATCCTTGCGGTTTTTTGATATAACCTTCTTCTTCAATCACTCCATTTAGAAATTTTGTCTTTATGTCCATTTGATGTAGCTTCCATTTCATGTTGGAGGCCAAGGAAAATAAATTTTTTATTGAGGTGTATCTAGCTACTAGTTCTTATTGAGGTGTATCTTTCTCTCTTGTATGGCTCCTTCGGGAGCACCATAGCTTTTTTCTTCTTCAATTGATTCATGAGCCCAAATAGGTTTTCTCTTTCAAGAAATTAGTTCATTTGTAAAATCTTCAGGTAGCTCGGGTTTTGTCAGATCATGCTCTTTAGGTATCGGGTCTTCTTCTTCAATTCTGACTTCTTTAGGTCCTTCAACAGTTTTGGGAGTATTATGTTCCTCTTTATCTTCCTTGTCTTTTTTTTATTTTATGAAGGCTGAATCTTCATCAAATGTAACATCTCTGCTAAGTTCAATTTGACAGTATCTTGGGATATATATTCAATAGGATTTTGAGTGTTCACTATATCCTACGAACAATCCTTTCTTTCTTGAAGGATCTAACTTCTATATTTTTTCCTTGTGAATATGAATGTATACAGGACAACAAAAAATATTTAGATGACTTATCTATGGTACTTCTCTGAAAACATTTCTTATGGAGTTTTATTCCCAATAGCAATGTGAGAGATTTGGTTCTGAACATATACTATTGTTCTTGCTTCTTCTGTCCATAGGTACATTGGGAGATATTGATCATGTATGACAGATTTCACAACTTCCCTGATGGATCTATTATTTCCCTCTTCCGCAACATTTTGTTGTGATTATATGGAATGGTGAGCTCCCTCTCAATCCCAACCTCTTTACAGAAATCATTGAATTCATTTGAAGTAAACTCTCCTCCATTATTTGATCTTTACAATCTTGAATTTTTTTTCACCAAGGTTTTCTAGTATAGCTTTAAACTCTTTGAATCTTTTAAACACTTCATCCTTCTTTTTCAGGAAGTATATCCAAGTCTTTCTGGAGTATTCATCAATGAAGGAGGCATAGTAAGAGTACCTACTTAATGAAGTGGTTTGTATTGACCCACAGATATATGATTGAATAATATCTGGGATCCCTTTTTCCTTACTATTACTTTTCGGAAAGGGATTCTTAGTATTCTTCCCTTGTGCACATCCCTTGCACACTCCTCCATGTTTTATCTGAATTTCTGGTAAACCAATAACCACCTTCCTTACAATTGGAAGGGATTTGTAGTGAATATGAGAAAGGCTTATGTGCCATAGATCACTTGGATTGATGGTACTGGTTGCTAATGAAGAATATGTATGTCCCTTCAGTTTGTATATAACTCCTTCTTCAACTCCAATATCTATTGCATCATTGATAGTTTTTCCTTTGGTCCACATGAGGACTTTTCCATCTACAAAGGAAACTCTAAATCCTTTCTTGTATAAAGTTGAAATAGAAAGAAGATTTTTCTTTAGTCTTGGGACATATAGGACATTTTCTATTTTCATAGGCTTTCCAGAATCCAATTTATAGGATGCTTATCCTAACCCTTTAATGGGATATTGGGAATCATATCCAAGAAATACTTTTTCTAGATATTCCTTTTCTTCAAGGCATGCTAGTGACTCCTTGAAACCAATCATGTGCTTGGAGGAACCACTATCAATCATCCAGGTATCATTTCCTTGTGAGACTGATCCAGTTAGGGAAGAGATCAAAACATACTCTTCACTGGAGTCTTCATCCTTCTTTGCTTCCTCTTCTTCTTCTCGATCACTGTCTTCAGCAACATGTGGTTGAAACCTTCTCATATTCTTGAGTCTTTATGATTTCATGGGACAACTAATTTCAGTGTGTCCTAACTTGTGACAATTGAAGCATTCAAATCTTGAGAAATCTCTCTTGGGTTTTTTAAACCCTTGAGTCTTAGGAGGATGGTCATGACTCTTCCTTTTGCCTCTGTTATGGGCAGTTAAGGCTTCATCCTCATTGTGATTTAGTTTTTCTTCCTAGGGTTAATAACAAAAAACCCTAGTTGTGCAATGTCTCCTTCAGGGTGGCTCTCATAACATGTTGATTTTTCTTTATAATCGCTTAGATGATATATTAAAACAATTAGCCACTAGAAGGTCACTAAAATAACAACATGCACAAAAACATAAGAACACAAGAACACATAGATTTTCCTTGGGGAAACCACAAGGGAGAGAACCCCGCAAAATGTCCTCAGCATAGAACTCAACTAGTGAAGTGTAAAACTCAGACAACAACTACTCCCTTCTTTCTAGCACACTACTAATTTTCTCTCTTCCTAAAAATAACTTGAGGGAGTGTGTCTAAATGAAGGGGAGCGCCTCCCTAATTTTATTCTTTTTTTGACTTGACCTCTAACTTGGTGGGGCTGACTTGTCAAACTACACATTAAAAATAGCATTTGTTATATTGACACTTGGGTACTAATGAATCGACTTACATTCGGATATTTACATTGCTTCTTTCAATGGCACTGACAATGCCAAACTCATCTCCTGAAGGAGAAATACAATACTACTTATAATATCTTTCGAAGTTACAATAAATTAACATGACGATGTGGCATGGCATACATGACGATATGAAATATGATGGTGTCTGAATGATGATGTAATAAGAGTTGATTAATGACAAATGCAATGGATGAAATGGATATGGATGATAAGACAACATGAATGACTGATATGGATACTTCCAAGATTGTATATGTAAACAATGGTTAATGAAAAAAAGAATAGACACAAAGTTGGTTAGACAATTGAAGAGTTGACGTGCAGATGCAGTATGAATGACAAAGCTGGTTAGACAATTGAAGAGCGGAAGTACAGAAGAGTGAAATGAATGGGAGACAGAATATATCTACCGATAAAAGAACAAAGAAACTATATATGTGAGAGGTTTTATAAATTATTTATAATAAGCATGATGAAATTCTATGTGTGTATAAATATTCAAAACTGTTGGAAATGCTCGTTGGGTATTTTTGCAAATAAATCATGCAAATCCGCAAAGTAATGTAAGATCCGCATTGAGATCCCACACGAGATTCGATGGGTAATGATGAATTTTGCAAATAATAGGCAAAAAAAGTGAAGTTATGCAAAAGAGTATAGATCAACAGTCAATATCTATCCAATAGCAGATTGACGGTGTTTAAAAAGTGTTGTGGGAAGTCCATTATGGAAACATAAAAGTGGACAGGAGATAAGTTTTGCAAAATATCAAGATCAGATGGTTGAGAATATATATGCAAGGATATCGACGGATAAGAATGATTTCCACACAAATAAAAGAGAAAGGCACGGAATCATAAATAGGGTGTAGGAAATGTCACAGTTTCGCATTCCGCATCCCACAATTTGGAAGATCAACAATCAGAAACTCTTTCATGAAAAATCAACGGTGCAGAAAGGTTAATGCAGAGAATGGAAGACACAGAATCAAGAAAAGAATGTGGGAAATTCCACAGTTTTGCATTCTGGATCCCACGATCCAGAAGATCAACGATCATAAAGACTTCCATGAAATATCGACGATGTAGAAAATCTAGTGCGAAAAACAGAAGGTGGAGAAGTGCAAAAGCAACATTTGATATTTTGAGAACCCACACTCTGCATGCCGCATTCCAAAAGATTAACGGTCATGAAGGAGCCTGCAGGATATCAATGGAGCAAAATGATTGGGACATCAAGATTAGTGTGGAAGCAAAAATCTTGAAAGGACATTATGGAAAATTCGCAAACCTGTGTTATGCTATCCACATCTTATTGAAGATCAACGGTCACAAAGAAGCCCGTAGGAGATCAACTGTGCAGAATGATTGAGGTGGAAAGCTAAGTGCGTAAATACATTTTGAGAAACGTCATGGTTCAAAAATCCGCATACCGCATGCCATCTCAGATCTACGGTGAGGAAATAGCCTAGGATAAAGATGAATGACTCAGGATGAGTGCAGAAATATGACTGTGGAAAACGATTGCGGAAAGCTAATATTATGGAAAGATATTTTTGATATCTACTGTCAGGAAGAAGCCCGAAATTAGATCAACGACTTAGGGTAATTTCGAAAATAGATACCATGAAAGAACGTGACCAAAAGGTTAAACTGTAAATTGATTAACAAAATTTTAGGTAATGTCCGCAGGGATCCCATAGAGGGTTTAAAGAAACCTGCAGAGGAGAAGATAGCATGAGGAATCCTAGAGGGAAGAAAGAGAATCCTGTAGAGGACATGAGGAAGGTCGTCACCTATAGATGGAAGGTAAAATAGTGTAAGTAAATCTACAGGGATCCCGCAGAGGAAGAGAGCTCACAGGTTTGAATATGGTCTGTCAATTAAGTAATTGATTAAATAAGTTTAAAATAATAAACATAATTAAAAATGAGGAACAAGGAAATGAAAGAGCATATTGGTTTGGAAAAGGTGTGTTTATCCATATTGAAGAGGCATGAATAGATTTGAAAAGGTATGTTGTTGTATTGATATTGAGAAGAAGTATTTAAGCATAAGATTGAAGTAGAACAAAGGTGTCTCTGTCATCCTGATCTATGCAACTCTAGCATAAGACAGAGACCAACATAGAGTAACAAGAGACAATGTTTTTAAGAATATCTGGAAGTTTAATAATATCAAATTAGGGAGGGAGGGTTGTGGTAGGGTAGGCTACATGCCTGCAAGGATGTCTAAGCCTCCTTCAATTAGTGGCTGGAGAATCAAGGTATTGGTGTATCCTAAGGAAACCATGGTGTGGGTGCATCCTTCAGTAGTGGCTAAGAAACTTGGGTATTTTCGTCTCCAACAAGTGGGGGATTGCAAATAAATATTCTATTTTGTAAAAAGATAGTTTTGCAGATAATAAAAATGTGTTGGTGGTTTACCTTATTGGGTTCCATGTTAAAACATTGTGTCCAAATTTATTTTTGCATTTGCTAAAATAAAAGAAATTGTGTTTAATTTTTTATCATCGATTCACCCCCTTCCCCTCTCAGTGACAAGACCTAATCCATTAGACTACTCCTCAAATAGAGGCATGCTCCTATATTGAGTGATGGGGTAACAATTGCATTAAAAAACCTTTCACAAAAACTGTTATGTTTTCTCCCTCACAAAAAGGGTTCACTCTCAGAAAATTAAAGAAGGTTGAAGGGTGTATCCTTAAGGAGAGGTAGCACAAAGAAGAAGATGCAGATTTGGATAGAAGTGGAATTGATCTTGATGAAGGATGGGGAAGTATTGCAAAGAATATGCAGGAGTGACCTCAGGAATGTCCACTCACTAGGAAAAGCTTTAGAAAACGATGATGAAAACTTCAATAAAATGGAAACGAGCATTAAAAACTTGGCTAAAAATAAATGACCATGAATGCTAATTTCCATGGGAAAATGGACCAACTACTTGAACTAATGGAATCTCGTGAGAATCCCATCTATACTTTCAATCCTGAGTTGGCTCGACATTCAAGTGATTCGCAAAACCAAGTCCAACCAAGTCGGATTCATACCCCTAACCAAAAGGATGTTTAATTCAGTTTCATTGATTATGTTTTGTCTATGTATGTCTGGTATTTCTTTTATTATGGTTGTCCTAATAACCCTCGCCTTGTGGGGGAATAGGATAATAGGAGAAATACTTCCATCAAACTCATGAACTTGATCTATTTTGAGATCTTCCATATAGAAATTCTGGAAACATTGAATTTTTTTATAAATATATGTATATTCTTCTTCTAGTTTTAATATTAAATCCTTGAATCTTACCAAAAAACAAGGTTTTGGTTTTGAAATTCCTAAAATTTTAACTTTACAGAAGAAATGGTTGCTACTAGTAGCAGCATTTTTTGATTTTGGGGCCAATTTTCACATTTTCATTTCAACAATGCAATTGTTAAAGCCACGGTTAAAAAAATGTAATTTCAACCTTACAAAAAAATGAGGGTGTTGTGGTAGCACCACCTTTTGGATTTGAGTGTTGATTTAGGGTTTTTATTACAGCAATGCTTGTTGCTAAGGTCAATATTTCAAATAATATGTATTTCAAGCCTCAAAATAAAATGGCTGCTAGTTGCTAATGTTGGGGTTTCAAATAATAAGTAATTTTATCCCCCCCTCCCCGCAAAAAAAACAGGATGCTAATTGTTAAGGCCAAGGCTTCAAACATTATGTAATTCTAGCCCTAAAAAAACGGGTGCTACCAGTAGCATCTTTTTTCAGTTCGAGGTCTATTTATAGTTTTGATTGCAATGATACTAGTCGTGATTTTAATAAACTTGTAATTTTAGCCTTGAAAAAAGTTTCTACTAGTAGCAACAAGTTTCGATTAAGGGGATTTTTTGGGGTATTTTATGTAAAAATATGAGTTTTTATGGCTAGAGTTCTCATTTTGAGTATAAGGTTCTCATCAAGTTTTATGATGTGTTAATCAAGCACTTGGCCTCCTTCGATAAAAAATACTATAGCATCAACTGTCCCCCACTCACCTGATAGTCACTAGGCCGAGTAATATCATCATTAATGAATTATTGAACATAAATCAACTATGTCTTAACTGTAACACCACATGGTTTATTGGGAAAATGGGAAAATTACACTGCCCCTGATAGATAAACCTGTAATGAAGTATATATCCTCCTTTGTGGGCTGGTACCAAATATCAAGATCGAATTTAAAATCTTGTCTGCCATGATCCCATTAATGGAAAAACTGTGTAAGTACCTTAATATGCCTCATGATCAAATTTCCTCCCTCATAAAATTTGAGGAGCCCAACTTGAAATAAAATATGGCAAGTAACATCAGTAATAGGTCAAGGAACCAAAACTTTCTCCCTCTCCCTTTCTATCCACACCTAATTGACATTATATAAATCAACTTGTGGAGACTCTCATGGTACTGCATGTCCTGATTTACATACAAATTTCATCATGAATCATATTAATACAATACAAAATAGGTAAATGAATAACGATGAGATTTTTTTTTGGTTTTTCGGGGGGGGGGGAACAAATAGTTTTATTAACCATGTGTAACTTTTAAAATAGGCACAATGTCAATTGTGTGCATTGTTTTACGTAATATCCATAATCGATGCGTTAATTTCTATCTATGTACATTTCCTTAGTTCTTAAAATTCTAAAAATAAACACACCAAGAAGTGGTGTGTTGATATTCGACATAACGCATCGAAAATGTGTGCCAAAAACCATTTAAAATTTCATGAAATTAAATTCAAAACAATAAATAAGCAAATCGGTGCTCCTATGACAATCAAATGCATTGATGATGTTCCTAAATGCGTAGCACCATTAAGGAGCTCAAAGAAATTGTGGTGCTTTGTTGAACATTATTCCAATGGTGTGCAAAGTAAGGCATTCGAATGTATTTCCCGTACTTTGTACATAAGAGAATATCCAGTGTGTCACATATATACATACAAACCGTATTCATTTTTTAGAAAAAAATAATAAAAAATTAAACAAACTTATTATAAATTTCCTATCCAATATTAGTGCACTTAATAAACCTCAAAGAGTTGTAAATGGTGTGAACGTAAATGAATGCACAAGTGGGTTCTAGGTTTTTTCATTTAATATATGATGTCGGTGTGTCTAATATACATATACACATCATCAACAATGCACCACATAACACATCATTTAGCAATTAGGTTTCTTTTGTATGTTATATGCCGCACATAAGTTAATGCATCGTTGGGTTCTAGGGTTTTCAAATTTTAAATATGCTAACAATGGGCATAATATAAGGATACACACCAGTAATAGTGTGTCTAGTTACACATTGTTTGGTTTTTAGGTTTTTTCTGTTCATGTTGTATGCCATGTGTTGAGAGCCACACTATCAACGATAGGTAACCACATGCACTGTAAATATGATGCATATTTATAACCAAAGATACACCATGTTTAGAACGTATATGATAATCTGTGTTTGTGTGAAATGAACACACTGATGATGATGTGACCTATAAATGCATCGTAATGTTGTGCATTTTGAACTGTAGTTACACATCCACAAATGCTTTTATTTTTTTTAAGAATTCTACTTCTACAAAGCCGAATTTCAAAATTTAATCTACTAAAATTTTAAATTGAAACATAAGAATTGATTTGCATCGTGCATCTCACAACGAAAAAGGCATGGTTGTAGTATACAATAAAAAATGAAAAAACAACTTGGTTGTTTGGAAATTCCAAAACAACCACCAATTAACATTGGATGCATTTTCCTTATAATGGGTTAATTGAATGTTATGAGTATTTATTTTGTAAAAAATGGAAAAACAAATTGTAACATATAAAATTGCATAGATATTAAAAAATTATTAATTAAGTCCATGTAAAAAGGATAAGCCGCTAAAAAGATGTAAAACAAGAATAAGCCTTGTTTATCTATTTAAAAATGGATTTTCACTCTATCCCACTAAAAAAATATTAAAATCACCTACACCATGTGAAAAAATGCACATGACAACATGATCGTAGAAAAATAGAAAACACATATTAACATAAAATGTAAGTGGGAAATTCTTAAAACATTAATGAAGCAATAGGCAATACTCACATTTTTCTTCTTTTACAATGAAAATCCAAGTCTCTTATGTATAGAACATGCAAACTCCTCATTTATTTCTAATTCACTAAACCCATATATATTAAAGATTCACCCCGTAAAATTACTTACTTTGAATTTTTGGAATTTGTTTATACAATATATAGCTACAATTTATTTATTATCGTATATTTAAATTATTTATATGAAAACGAAAACATGTATTATTTATTTATTATGCATAATTAATTTATTTACATAAAAGCATAAAAATGTCTTCGCAAAATGTTTTATTTATTTATTATTCATAATTACGTCGATACACGTTTTTCGTCCATCCCGCCAATGATTTGTTACCATGTGTCATCTTGCTTGACGAACCAATGTTCGCCACGTATTCTGGAGAAGTTTCCTTTGCTGTGGTTGCGTGTTGGCCACGTATTCTGGAGAAGTTTCCTATGCTGTGGTTGCGTGTTCGTTGAGTCTGCATTCATTCCATGTACCTCCACTGAACAATATAGTTTTTGAACATACAAGGAAAACGTCTAACACGTTTATCGACTATGTAAGCAAAGTGAGGATCTCTGACGCGAATGAAAATACCCATTATTACTGAACCATAAGAAGTTCAACGTGTTATGGAAATTTCTGGGAGGAAAACTAAATTTGCAGAACAAATTACAATGCCATTGCTGCCGAGATAAAGACAATATTAAGGCTCATGTTTCTCAATGGAAGGATCTCCTTTGTCAATGGAAGGAAGGAATATTTTTTGTCTGTTGTTCTGCATTCGTTGCTACAATCATCTTTCTGAATGTTGTTTTTCTATGGAAAGCCCTGAGCCCAAGCATATATTAATGAAATAATATTGCCTTCTGTAGCGAAAGTGATGGGCTATTACTTTGGCATGAAAACATAATCTTGGAAGGGTTCATTGGATTTATCCTCTTGGGTCATAATCTTGGAAGGGTTCATTGGATTTATCCTCTTGTGTTTACATTGGAATCATGTTCCTTGGGTCTCCATTCTGAAGAGTATGCGGGGAGATTCCAAATGTTGAAGTTCACATTCGGCCCTAAGCCAGCTTACAACGAGGACATGTGTGTTGTCTTGTTACAGCCGCATGTTTTGATTCCTCGGAAAGAGGATTGGTCATGTCTTGGTATCCAAACCCCCTAGAAAAACCTATACTGAAGCATAAATCAAATGAGGAGGGTATCCATCTTCGTACAAAATCTAGGAGAATTGCAAGAGAGAAAGTTTCCGAAGGCGTTTTTTCTAAATCAGTCTAAGTTTTTGAAACAATATTACAAACTTGTCTGCTCTCCACATGTTTGTCAATTTCATCGTGCAGTTTGCATATAAGGTTTTAGAATTTGCACAGACCCATTTATGCTGGAACATAGGTTTAATTTTATAGTCTGTGTTTGATTCCGTACAAGCTTCCCTAGTTTTGAACGGGATCTGATAACATATACCTGAAATTATGTTTCCAACTGCACTTTAAATGTGCCTGTGCCTGTCATAAATGGAAACTCTAATATTTTATTATTGACTACAACAACTAGCTTGGGGTTTGTTAAGGATGTCGAGAGATTTCCCATTGAGAAATGGTCCAAGACATTTTCTGATGCTTTTCTTCGGTTGATTGTGTTGAATGGGATTTCACAAATAACAAAGAATAGATTTGGGTTTTTCTACAAGTCACAAAAGGATGAACTAATTGCGAAGCTGAAATTGAAAATTTTGACGAAATTAGGGTTTACAGATGAGGAAGGTGGGAATCGAGATTATTGTTAACAGGTGACCGGATATTTTGGGGTCATCTGAGGATAACTGCTAGATCATCTCAAGATTCTTGTTGAGGAATAGAATATTCCTGACAATATAGATTCACTAAGTGGTTCTAAGTTTTAGCATGGAGAAGAGAATAAAGCCGACAATTGGGGCCTCGATGATTATGAGAAAGTCTTCCGAGAAAGCTAAAAGTTTAACCAATGATCAATGAAAGAGCAAGAACCAATTGTATACCATTTATTTGTAACATAAATAAGGCATGTAGGGTTGTAATTTCAAAACTATATTAACCTGTTCATTTGAAACTTTGGAAGAATTTCTTAGACATATTTCTCACTTTTCATGTATTTGATTACATGTTTGCAGATTTTATGGCTATATTCGAGAGCCAAAATGTCCTATTGATTGAAAATTTGGCTATCAAATGTCATTTTAGAGGGAATTGGTAGTATGGAGTAGCAACGCCAAAGATGGAAAACATAAATGCTTATGAGATTTAATCATTGCATATTGATAGAGTTTATTCGATTCAAAAGGTGCATGCTTAAGTTTTTTTTGGGTAGACAAATACCATACAAAAATAAGTGGAGAAATTGATTCAAATCCTTGCATACCAACCTTTGATTTGATTTAGAAGTTGCATGCTTGATTTTTTTTTTCCATACAAACACCATGGAATAAATAAGATTGGAGAAATAAATTCAAGGTTTAACGCCCTAAATTTCTCTCCCATTACATGTGCATGCTTGAGTGATTTAATTTCTCCATACAAAAACTATGAAAAATAAAAGAGTGGAGAAATCAATTCAAGGTTTAACATGCTAAGTTTCTCTGCCATTACATTTCATTATTTCGAAAATTTAGTTGGTGATCATTACCTCTAATTTATTTGGGAAACCATTGCCCTCCCATTACATTTTATTATTTGGAATCCCAATGCCCTCCCGTATACATTTCATTGCTAACTTAAAAATCTTAAATTTTGTTAGTAGAAATCACAAGGCGCTAGGTATAAATTGGATAGTGACGGGGAGTACCACCTTCAATTTATTTGGAAGGCCCATTTTATTTTAGGCATGTTAATTTGTTCCACAAGAGTTGTATTCTCCTAACACTTGTGTGTTTTGTTAGTTAAATTAGCATATCAATTTTTTCCATTCATATGTGAAGGTCAATTTTTTTAGAACAAATAACATTTTTTGTGTTGACACCTGTGAACCTAGGTTTGATTGGCATTTGATATAGGGTCTCAAAACAACCTCCCAACCTAGGTTGGAGTGAGATTTAATACAGGGTGTTTATATTGTTTTGTATAATTGGGTGAAGCAAGAATTGTTGAAATGATAATTTGCATTGTTTAAATGATACTTTCAAACATTTCGATAAATTCAAAGTATATTTATTAATCTAGAATCACTATTTGCAAATATTGAAGTTGCAAAACAAGTTGAATTTTTATTTTCAAAGAACAATTTCAAACATTTTTGAGAGATTCAAAGCATGGTCCAAATTAGTCTATAATCACAATTTGCAAGTGCTAAAATTACAAAATAATAATATGGTGCTATAAGTATATTTTCCCATTAAAACAATAATATAAATTAAGTAAACAATCGCATTAAAATTCATAATATTAATGCATTTTTTTAGAAATTATAAAGTTTAATAACCAAATTTATTAAAAATATAAACGTGAAAAAGTGTTGAAGACTATAAAAAAATTTAACTATAAAGTTTAGTATTAAAATTTATTAATTAAATTAGTCTTCCATCTTAGAGAAGACTATAAGCTCTATCCCTAGTTATCCAATAAAAGTGGAAGAAAATATGCAATGGCACAAGTGGAATTATACCAAGAATAATCACTTTAGTCTATAATGAGGAACACATAAATTTGTAATTGCATTCTATATGCACATGTATCTTCTAAATAGACTTGAATATTTCTTAACAAAAAATATAGATATTGCAAGGTTGCAATTTTCTTTAAGTTTAAGACATGCATGTATCCTCTTCATCGTGAAATTTAGAATATGAAAAGTAAATCACAATATAAAAGTGCCACGCACAAGCCACAAAGCGAAGTTCATCATTTTGTGATGAGCAATCAATGAAAGAAACAAGCTTGGTATAACATGATCTTCTCAAACATAGATACCTTTAACAACTAGATTAAACCACACTTTCCCATGCTAATTTACTTTTATGGTTGGTAGCTATTGGGTTTTGATGTAGCTGGATGACTTAAAATAATAATACAAATTGATAAGAAACATAACATAGTCTTGTTATGTGGCTCTTATCTTAGGATTAAAGAATATATTTCAAATGTTCATATGTGAATTGTATATATAAATATTTTATGAATGTGCATACATGACTTGTAACTATTGTTGTTATGACAAACCAATATGGTGATTAAAATTCAATGATTTATCCAAGTCATCTTCTGGACATGTAACAAAGGAAATAGTTGAATTTGTTGTGTGCTTGTTGGATGACCCAAATGCCAATCCCAAATGAACATGTGGCACACCAAAAGACTTGGTTGGAAGGGGTGTTCTAGTGAAGTGTAACAAGAAGCTTTACAACCATGAAAGAATTGACAATTTTTTTTACAGCTTATCACTATTGATCTCAATTACAAAACCTTCAAGAATAGTTGCAAAAACACTTAAAGTAGGTATTATAAACAAATTGGAGATGAGAAATGAGATATATATGAGGAGACCTAGTTAAAGGATTAATTTATTAAATGTTTATATGTAAGAAGCTATAGGGTGGTATTGACCTCCTACCAAAATGATAAATTGGTAAGGAGATGGCATGTCTTTTTCTTATATTACTAAGTAGAATGAGAAATTCCATGGGAGCACATTTAAATAATAATAAATAGAAAGGAATGGGAACACATTTAATTATAACTAACTAAATCTAAGAAGCATCGAACCATAAGTTGATACAAATCGTTAAACAAAAACTCCAAGGTGTTAGTGAAGGCTTCCCACCAAGATCCTAACATAAGTCGAAAAGAATATTTCAAGCGCTGAAAAAATTTAGACATATCTATGTTAGTGAGCATGCCCTATATATTTTCTTGATTAAAATAATGAATAGAATCTTAGCTATAATTATTTCATCCAACAGTTCTATTCCAAATACAAATCCTCCTTATCAAGGGAAACTATGAGGGGCAAAAGTGCCAAAGGAAATTTTCCATAACTTTGAATATAATTTTATAAATGGTATCACATAAAGTAGTAGGGAATTTAAAAAAAAAAAATTAAGTCCTTTGACAACTTGGGGATAAGAGTGTATTAAAACCCCTCAAAGGAATTCCCACTCCATCATGATTAATCTATGGATGATGAGTCATGGTCTAAAATGTGGTAATGGATATTAAATTTGCATGTAATCCATCCAAACCTAGGAAAAATCCATAACTACATGTCTTATCTCATTTATAATAATTTTATTGTGTTTTGCAATGATCAAAGAGGGAATATGAGAGACCATACTCATGTTGCTTCCTTTGAGTGGTCTATTGGTTGGTTAATTAAATTTTCTCTGAATTATTCATTTGCAATCTCTTGATTTGATTCTAAAAATTTACTTTCAAAGAGAGTTCTATTAGAATTCTAAATTTTCATGGATCTTTGGAAGAAGATTTTTGTATTTGGATGCCGTTCCCTTAGGAATAATATGTGAAAATTTTGACTCTAGAAAATATTCTCTTTCTCCTCCAAGCCCTGCACCTTATGAATAAGTTATATCAAATTGTGACTTAGAGCGTCAATGATTCTTTGCTAATTTGTAAGCATGCAAGGTCATGAAAACTGCATATATATGTACCTCCTCTAATAGATTAGCATAAATCCATTTTGAACCTGGATTTATCAAGCACCAGGAGGGATCAAATTTCTTTAGATATACATTTTTTACCATTTAGATCCTGTTGGTACTTGATAGATCCATGTTTAAAATGGATCTATTCTAGTTTTATTATTATTATTTTTATTTAAGTGTACATGTAATTTACATTTTTCATTTTTTTTAAATATTTTTTTATTTATGTCACATAGCATAACCTGACTAACATGACAAGATCTCCCCCATACTCGGCTGGAGAGCACCTCGCTTTTCTCGGTGCAATAACAAAAATATAATCTTATTCTAGATATTAATGCCAATGTAAATAGACTTTACCTTTCGTAACAAAAAGTGCATTGTACAATTGTGAAATTGTACATAGTGATCCCATCAATGTTGTAAATCAGTGTCCCTAAATCTTGGAAAGGAGTTCCATGCCTTTTAAAACCAAAGGGTTTGGTATGTGACCTTAAATTTACAATATAGAGAAGGATTATACAATTGTCTAAATGAACCAAGGGAGAAAGATGGATTTAGTACAAAGTTGTGGTTGATACAAGAAATGGTCTATCGTTAAAATTTTTTCCAATCATTAAGAAATCTAGTGGGAGCCACCCCAACAATTAATTTAGGTCTACAAACAATTTTTGGGGAGAGAAACCATCTTGTGGTGTTGATATATCACATCCTAGCGGCCCCTGCCAGCCACATTGGAAAACATCAAATATGTTTTAATACTATTAACCAAGTAGTTGGATTTCTTTGTAGAATTTTTAGAACATAGAGATTGCATTATTGTGTTGAAGGAATAACATACATACATACATACATAGATACATACATACGTACACACACACACACACACACACACACACACATATACATATACATATACATATACATATACATATACATATACATATACATATACATA
>LPNX010688070.1:198805-222788 GCA_001517045.1 Pseudotsuga menziesii
GAAATGCCTCATAAATGGCATTTTTGCTTTAAAGATATACGCATTTTGTCTAAAAATGCCTCATAATTATATTGTTGCTTCACCAACACACAACTTATCTTAAAATTCTCTTGTATATTACACTATTTTTTGGAAAATTTATAACATGTTTATTCTTCAGAAAAATCCTTTGTAAAAACCCCTCCTACTGAATTTGAACACTTGACTTATTCGTCCATGATCCATTTAAATAAAAAATTAATTTAAATTCTTTCTATTCTATGATTCCTCGTCCCTTGAACCACTTAAATCTTGCTAGGCATCCATCACTTTCATTATGTAGTTTCTATTTGGTTCATGGCTTCTCGTCTGATCTTGTATCACCATCACTTCACATAACTAACATTCGTTCATGGATCTTTGTGGACATCACTGGAAAATAAAGTTTTTTCCGTAGATTATATGTGAAATTTTGGACCTTGTGGAAAACCTAGACTTGTTTTTTCATCTCCCGTGATAAGCTTCCAATTCTTCTTTGACGAGGGTTGTGTGTTTTCCAAGGCACAGAGGAGATGGGTCGAGTTGCATGAGCAGTGAGGAAGGAGCTAATCAGCTTCCATCTTCGATGAAGAATTGGAAATACTAGAATCCTAGGACTCTTCAAAGTCATTGGAGGTTTTACGAGGATCCATAGGATACAAAGAATGCTTGAATAGGTTAGGTTTGAAACTCAAAATAATCATCCATCTTGAAAATGATGTTTATTTATTCACTATTGCAACGACATCATTGATCTTGATGTTTGAATATATTGATGTCGGTAAAGCTAGAATTGAAATCATCTTGGTATTACAAAGGGTAGGTGTGATCTTAACATTAGTCCAAGCGATATTTTGAAGATTAATCATTTCTTTTTTTTTGTTTATTCTTGAAGACCTATGAATGTATTGATTTCTACACAAAAACCACTAATATTTATAAATATCCACATAATATTAAGTCTCACTAGGTACAAGTTTCATTGATTTTTCAAATCGACTAGGTAGAGTGGTTATCATCCCTTGAGGTCTGTCTAACCAAGATATTAAGATAGAGGGGACTTAAGATAGGTATAAGTTAAATATTTAACCTGTCTTTGGTTCTATATATTTCCTTGAGGTATTTCTAAAGAGAGAAGGAATAGAGATGAGCCATAAGTAGTTATTAAGAGGTCCTTAAGTAGTATCTCTACATAGGGAAGTTGCAAGTTTGGGAGGAGTTTACTCCAATTATTTCATTTTCCATTAACATCTTTTTTTTCCATTGAGTTTCCTTTCTAGTTTTTAATAATTCCATATGTAAGTAGATTGACCTTAGCTTCTTTCAAAATGGCATTTTCAATGCTTATGTGTATTTATGGATTGACAATCAATTTCTTGATACAAGTGCTTATGTCATAGCTCGTCATGTTGAAGAATAAGGCCTAACAAAACATGAGAGCTTTACATTAGCTTTAGGTTTAAATATTAGGAATATCACTTGCTTGAATCATCTCATAACATGCTCTAGATGTACAAACTAGCTTGAAACTATTTCTTTAGGGATATTTCTTGAGCCTACACTATCCTACTAAAGGAGCTAATGGAAAAATGACTAGATATGTCTAATTGATAGAACACATTTGAATTCTGTTATGAGGTTGAAAATGGTTTAATGAATTTGCGAGAAATATCTTTTGATGCAAAGCATGGAAAAATATTTTTTGAAGCTAATAATACACATTGGTCTCAAATGTGATTACGAGTACATGTAAATGTGCATGGAAAGAACTCATAAATTAGTAGTCAAATTTTATTCCACAAAAGTTATTGGCTTGTATTATGTCAGTGTCAATTCCAAAAGGATTAGTTGTGTTAGTGTGGATGTCACTATGGGACCTACTCGGACATGTTATGATGGTTTAAGCTCATTTAGATTTTATGGTCATTATATGACGATCTCTCATGTCAAGTATTAAATACAATACAACAAATTCAGAAAATAAATGTTGTTGGTTGTTTGATGGCGGTGATTCCTTTTTCTTTGGAGTCTTTGAATAGATGTAAAATTTCTAAGCACTTTCATTTAAAAAGGAATGGACATACTTGTTAAAATGGAAACATAGCTCCAAAACTTCCAACAATTCTTCGCCCCCCTGAAATTTAATGGTGTGGAGTACATAACCTCTTTGAGACAAAACAATGGATGAAGGTAGAGAATTTGAGTGTCCATTGAGCATCCACAAGTACTAGAAAAGCTCATAATTGGGTGTCCCATCAACCAATTTACCCATATATTTAAACCATAATTGAGAGTCTATGATACAACAAATAAGGTTTCCTTATACCCAAGCATAAACAAATAGTCATCATGTGTTGTGACATTGGGTAGATGGTCATCATGGAGTTGGATCCCAACCTATATCGATAATAATTCACAAAAAAAATTCTACTCTCTTTTCCACTTCATCACATCTACTTTTTCTTCCATTTTTTGCCTCTCGGCATTTTATTGCCCCTTCTAATGCCATTACTAATTTATTTATTTAAATAAAAGCATTATTATTAGATGAAGCTAACCACACTCGCTATGGTTGATGGGTTTGTGTGAATGCTTAAGAAACGTGACTTTTTTTGTCCTTGGAGAATATGAGTACATAAAATATATTTGTTTATGAATTGGTGTGAATATTAAAGAAACATGACCTTTTTTTTTCCTTATGTTAAATGAAGAAGAATATCACTACATAAAATAGATTTTAAATTGTGATGAATGTTTTTACCTTTATGAATAATAAATATAACAATAAGTATAATTGATATATTAGTTACAAAAGATAACAAAAGGCATAAATAAGTCAATTACGAAGGGACGACTTTTTTCATTAAAAAGTATTGAAAGTACTTATTATCTAGAAATATTTATATTGGAATTTGGTCCTTTATTGGAAACTCTCCGTCATTTTCTATTCAATCAAAAGGATTAAATGCACTAAAATTTCTTTTAGTAGATATAATAAATTTGTAATTTGTTTTAAATGGAGTTAAAAAAAATTACTAGACCCAATACATTTGTTTATTAGATTTGGTAAATATTTTTTACTTAACCTAATAAATGTTTTACTAGATCTTATACAAAAATTATCAACCTAGTAAATTGTTTTACTAAATTCAATAAATATTTATTGTTAAGTCGTCTTGATAAAAAAATACTTACAAAAACCTTATAAAATGTTATGGAAACAATTATTAGAGAACTTTTATCATGACAAAAAAAAGAGGGAGGAAAGAGGGTAATCGATAAAAAAAAACTATCAAAACCTTATAATATTTTAGGGAAAAATTATTAGAGGAGAACTATTCTCGTAACAAAAAAAAGGTTAAGAAACATCGTAATTGATTTTAGGGTGTACAACTTAGAGACAAAATACAAACAAGTAGAAGGCCAATGTAAGCAAGTAAAGGACCAAGTCAAGCATGTT
This sequence comes from Pseudotsuga menziesii, assembly GCA_001517045.1. Lineage (NCBI taxonomy): Eukaryota > Viridiplantae > Streptophyta > Pinopsida > Pinales > Pinaceae > Pseudotsuga > Pseudotsuga menziesii. The sequence continues at coordinate 202,284 of LPNX010688070.1, forward strand.
AGTGAAGAGAAAACAAAATTGAAAGTCGAAATAACATACATTCATGATAGCATTAAATGAGAAATTAAAGAAAACCATGATACATTAAACTAAGAATTAACGAAAACCAATTAGTAGGCCATAAAAAAAAATTGGGGATGCATTGAAGGAAGATTAAAAAAACCTTAGATATTCATTGGATAACATTAAACCATAATGTTTCTGGCAGTGACACCACAATTAATGTTACAGGGGAAGACCATATGAGGTTTCAAAATGTCAGTCAAGTGGAGAAACTAATCAAAGAATATCATTTTAATGTCCGTGATGAAAGCATGGGGGAAGGATAGTTAAGGCCATATTTTAAATTTTGAGAGGCTTTGTAATGTTTTTTAAAGGCAACCTTCTTGGAGGAAACATTTTTCTTTTGTACTTGCATAGAATAGCCCACTATTATAGAGGAAGGATACTAGTAGATAGTTGGTTTGATACTACTCTTTTTAATTTTTTTAAACTCGATGTATATAACTCCATACTATCAACAAGATTTTGTACCATGAAGATGTCCAGCTAGGCCGCATCCTCCCTTTAATAAATCAATACAAGTATATATTTTTGTTTTAAAAAAACATTAAACCATTAAATTCTTTAGAAACAATCCACTACTAAGTCAAACCGTGGATAGATTCATTGCCATTCCCCAACAACAATAATCACCCTAGATAAATCCACCAATATTCAGGTCGCCATTGAGGACCAAACTAAAGTTATCAAAATTTGATGGGGATGACAAGTATTGTGTAGCCTAGTTTAACCATGCAGAGAAGTACCTTGACATATATGATATAGGAAAAAATGAAGAAAGATTCCAGCACACTTCCATGTATATTGAGGGAAATACATACAGTTGGTATATGTGGTGGAAAGGGTTAATCTTTTCATATAACTAGGATACTTCCAAAAATGACTTTTTAAAAAGGTTGCAAGGTATTGTGAAGGACATTTTTTCTCAAAACTCACTTGATAATGACAAAAAGGTAATGTGGATGAATCCACATATGAATGGGAAGCACTAGCCACGTCAGTATATGGGCTATCAAAAAATAAACTAGTCCAATCGTATGTAGGAAAGCTAAAGCCACACATCCAAAATGAGTTAAAAATGCATCAATTTTTATGCATGGAAAAAGTAAAGCTTAAGGAAAAAGTTGTAGAATCCAAACTTGAAAGGTAATTACAATGGCGTTTCCCTCAAAGTTCAGAGTGCATAGTAGGGTAGTAGCCTTCTGTCAGTGAATTTATGCCAAGATGTAAAGGATATTGTTTGGATTGCATACAATTGTCTGGTATAAGCATCCCACCCTTCATCATTGTACTTTGTCTGCAAATCTATGATTTTGATGGTGGGTAGGATGGAAACATTCAACTTCTCCAATTTAGAGAAAGTTAAAGAAGCATGATAAGTCACACTTTTTTTATTTTCTATTAGTTGTATTGTCCATTTCTCTATTGGATGGCTTCATCATATACTTCAGTTATTGTAACAGATGTATTTAACTCTCAACATTCTCATCTTTTTGGGTCATATGTATACAAATCTAATATTTTTCTCCCTACTCCATTTAACTCGGGGCTTTCCAATCATGGCATTCGCACGCTACAAGTATAAAAAGGTACCATAGATTTATATTGATTTTATTGTTGACAAAAAATGGTATAAACCTTGTAAATAAGCAAATTCTCTGACAAATATAACATGCGAGAATGGAGCATGCATTAACAATGATGGCATAATTGACAAGACAAATACTTTATAGCTCAATTCTTGTAAGGATAAGGTGGATGTTAGATTGTTCCATAATGGCTATTAAGGTTCCAAGAGGATTTGATGAAGCAGGTAGAGCTATCTCATGTTTAAAGACTATCAAGTTTTCTCCAATCCTTAGAGGAACTACAACCATTATTTCAAATCCAACTTTTGCCTCAAATAGAACCCTCCTGAATGTTAAGGGGAAGTAATGGGAATAACATATGGAATTTTGGGAATATTAGTGGGCTTGGAATATGTAGAGGATATAGGGAATGATATAGATCTTGGTCTTGATGTTGTTTTCAATGCTATTAAACCATTAGTTCAATGTTCATTGGATTTGTTTATAATTGGCTTGAGTGCAACATATGTTGTTGTTTAATGAATGCATTCTACCAATTAGTATCTATAATAGACCTTATATGTCACGTAACATGAAAAAAAGTAACATAGGCAATGTGTCATTAATATGGGTTATAATCTACCTTCAAGTGATTTTCACATTGGTAGTTATAATAGTGGACTCCTATATTTCAGGGTTATTGAAATTTGTAAGTAGGAAGATGGGTTATAAGTTACAACTATCATCAAGTTAAGAAATGGTTGGAGATATATGGAATAAATTAACCTATGGATTAGGTAGGTATGTTATGGAATGTTGAGTATCTCCTATTTAAAATAAGAAAAAATGATGCTTTAAACTTGTATACATCATTATTGCGAATTGCATGGTGTATTTGTGTGATGTAAACACTAAGAAACATTTAAGCATTATTTCAATATGAGAAGTAATTAGATAAAATGTTTATAGTATAGACATTTCTAGGAGATTTCTACTTGCAAGAAGTAAGAATATACTTTCTACTTGTAGAATTGGTGGTTATTTGGGAGATTTGGTCTTCCTCTCTATAGTATTTAATTTCAATCATGAAATTGATTGTTTCAGCTAGAAGTATGACCAAACCATTAATGTTTTCTACAACCTAAAAGAGTATTTGTATAGTTTGTTATAGAAATATTTGAGCAAGAAAAAAGTGTGCATGCATATATTATTGAACAAAATGTTGTGTGTGTGTTTTGATCACCAACAAGATACAATGCTACACACTAAATCCTTTAAGTTGTTTTTACAATGTGGTTGGGAAACTTTCTCCAACAAATTCAACAAACCATTCACTTATATGTGTTGAATTTGACTTTCTTGGCTATTTGTTAAGCCCTAAATGTTGGGCACATTCCCCATTATAGAGTGGTGCATTACCCCATGTATTGTGATGTATTGCATATTATTATGTCATCTTGGGTCTATTAGTTGTTATTGTGCACCTTGGTCTCCTATATATAGAGATATTTTAATTTCAATCATCATTGTATATTGTATTTCTTATGTACTTGGTACATTTTGTAAGGAGGTTCCTCCCTCCAAGAGGATGTTAATAATGACAACTAACTCAAAACCAGATTTTTTTTACGGGAAGTTTTTTTAACGGGAATAACCGACATCAGTTTTACTCATGTAGCTTATTTTATGAAGTATATAGTGCATGGTTTGGATACATAATGGTGTAGTAGGTTGAATGGTAGATTGTCTTGTCATGTATTCTCCTTGTTCTTGATTAATGTCTGGATTCAATACTTTTTTTGCATGGATGTTTCCCTCTTATGGGGTTTTACCACATTAAAATGTTGTTCGTAATGGTGTTTCTTATTGTAATTTTGTCTCTAATTATTAACAAGTGGTATCAGAGTCATTAGTGAAGAGGATCACCATTTTACTCGATGCAATTGTTGGACTGTGAAGTGAGCCTGTTCTTGCTGTTGAATCTGGATTGTGGTGAAGAGAATCATCATTGTTGAACTATGCCGAGGAAGTCTACAAAAAGGAGCTATTATCGAATGAGTGAACCATTGCTTCCATTTATGGATCATTGTTGGAAGTGAACTATCATGTTAGACCATTGCTGGAGTGAACCATTGTCGTTCATCACTGTCTTAGGGAAAAGTGAGTCGCTGCTAATTGTTGACCCATGTAGAGGAGTAGAGTCCGAAAAAGTCTGCAGCCATCATGGAGAGGAGCAGTTCAAGAAAGACTCTATGGCAGTCATCATGGAGAGTAGTAAAACCCACAGTGGGGAAGGGTGTTGACCTACAGAGGCTTCTTGTGTGAAGAGAGTCAGTGAGTCTCATCTGCTTCTATGCATGGGGAAGGGCGTTGACCTATAGAGACTTCCCATGTGAAGAAAATCGATGCGCAGAGGTGCAAGAAGAAGTTTCATTGCTTAAAAAGTCCTACAGAGTCATTGTTGGATCGTGGAGAAAAACCATGGTGAAGAAGAGATCCCATACTCTTAGCCTGCATTGTGTTTTGTTCAGTATATATATATATATAAAATTTCACAACAATGTCAAGTAATAAATTTGAAATTGAGAAATTTAGTGGTAAAAATAATTTTGAATTATGGAAACTAAAGATGTGGGATGTGTTAGCACGACAAGCATTGTAGGAAATCCCTAGATGGTAAGATAAGGAAACCCATAACTATGACAGATTAGGAATGGGAGGAGTTAGATGTCAGAGCACTTAGCACAATTCAATTATATCTTGCGGATGATGTGTTGTTTAACATTGTTGATGAAAAGTGTAATATCCCTCTTGTGTGCCCTACATTTTTTATAATTTTGAACGTTTATTGTACTTGTTTTCTAGTGATGAGCTCAAGGCCAAGGCCCCACCAATAAAAACCTTGTAAGTTAGGTGATTAATTCCCAAGTCGTAGACTTAGGAGACTTAAGACATTGATGCAACTTAACGATGAGCTACTGAATCCACTAAGGGAGAGACGAAGAGAAAAATGATTTGGTAGTTTAAAAAATGATTGGACGTCGACTTACTACCTACGAGTCATAAAAATTAGATTAAGTAGTTCATGTTACAGACACATGTACTCAAAAGGGAATGTTAACCCTTACTCATTGTATTGGCTAAAACATCTACTTACACATATAGGTGGCCGATGCTTCTAACAACCCCATGGAGAATCTTAATAGTTTCCTTGCCGAAGTAGAATTTTAAAACAATTAAACGTTCTTCTTATAAGTAGAAGTGACACAAAAATATTTTATATATCTATATCTATATCTATATCTATCTATATATATATAATGGGGTATTATTATTAATAAGATTAATATTCCTAAAACTAAGGACGAGTCCTTAGCAATTAAACGTTCCTCTTATAAAAAGAAGTTATACAAAGTTATTATATATATATATAAAGGGGTGCTACAATTTAGTAATAATAATATTTTTAAAGATAAGGATTACTCCTTATCCGTATCAACTATGAGCTCATATAAACTATAAGCTCGAAAGGTAAAATTAGTAGTTTCATTTTTTATTAGCTGGAATGCCAGTTTTCAAATGTTCGTTTCAGTAGAAGAGTGATAGCACAAAATGTAAGTAAAGGTTATAATGCGAGAGTGGAAGCTTTAGCTCAAATGTAAACATATGTTTATTTGTTGATTTTAATGTTAGCTTCAATAGTTCAATGTGAGTTAAATGCCAGCATCAGATTGTTTAACGCCTAGTATCGATTGAATGCCAGTATAAGTAATTCAATGTGAGTATCAGTGCAATTACGAAAAAGTTAGTAATGGACTAAGGGCCAGTATCATCTTTAGCTCCACTAATCGTTTGTATAATTGATCGATTAAAGCACTAGGACACTTGTGCTTTATATCACCACTTGTGACAATGAACAAATAATAATAAAATAAATTTCTACTTAAATGTATAACGAGTTTCTAGTGGCAGGAAAGGGGAAAATGGCCTTCATAGAATATACACTTGCATATACAAGAGATAGGGGATTCCATAGTTTGAGGGATAGAGATATGGAAATTAAAAATGGTTTCCTCCATTTAAATAGTGTGTGGATCTAGCTACGGGGGGGAGTTGCATGGGTGCCTGCAGTTGATCGAGGATGGATTTGGAATCTAACAGTATTTCTATTCATATTCTGTGTGTGGATCTTAGTTACAGATCCATATGTAGGTGAGCATTTCTTTTCCTGTATTATGAATCATTACAAATACGATTTCTGCCTGTATAGAATTCAATTAATGACTCATTTTCGAGTCTTTGTATGTGACTGCGTTGAGTTCTTGGTATTGGTTTTGATGATTTATTTAGATCCACATTGTGAGTATATGCATTTCTACACTTCAAGACCTTGAGTGCATACTTTGTCTGCGTTTTATAATATTGGACAAAGACTCATGTTTCCTTTTAGCCGTGAGTTTCCAAAGGCTAAACCCATCCCACTTCCGAAGGGAGAGATTCCATGCTCAACAACGTGGTTGTGTTTTCCTTTTCACCATTTATTTTTCATATGGATTTGTAAGGTTGAGATCCCTTCTCTTTTTGATTCCTGTGGACTCCTTCTCATTGGGAGACTTGTGGATAGGTGGAACGATGTCTCTGTAAGAGATATCCCCATGCTTGGTTATTGTGGTTTTTGTTTTTCTCTTGTGAAAATGGTAGGGATACTCCACCCAAGTGAGTTCCTTTTCATTTTTTTGGGGTTTAAGAGTTTGGAAAAGCTCATAAACTTCGTTCTATGTTTTATCATTTAAAAATATGTAGAATATTTTATCTACTGAAATCATATGTTGTTCCTTTTTGTTGTTGTAGAAATAGAAAGGTTGGGCGATCTCATTCTTTCGAATCAACCAAGCACTAATAACTACCGTTGCATTCCAAAAAGGGCTCGGTATTCTTATTCTTTAGGATCGACCCAAGGGTTTTTAAGATGGAGATTTACTATTGGTATACAATATGAAAACCGCTGAGTGATTTTTTAATAGAAAAGACTCTCCCCACTATCTATCTGATTCATGATAGGATTGCTCAAGCGATCTCCTTAGTAGGAACAACTTCCCTTCCTATGGATTATCTTTCGCCTATCTTTTACTAATATCCTGATAGCTAGGGTGGCACCATTCTTAGGATCAACCCAAGTTTGGGCTATTTCTCCTATGTATTATTTGGTTGACAATGATACACTTCTTTTAGTAGCATGACGACTGGGTTATTCCTCCAAAATGAACCACCCATGCGTATAGTTAAATCTTGTTTATTTAAATGATTTCTAGGTGCGGAGGATCTCTGAATGAAAGAGACTAAACATATGCATTGTGGATGAAAGGAATTGGTTTCTCCTTTACTTGGATAATAGTTTGAGTTTACATATGTTTCGTTGTGGGACTGCGTTTATCCTTTTCATTTATTACCAGATTGCATCTAGTCTTGCAATATTCGGGAAGGGTGTTTTTGTTTTACATTTCTTTGTTCATACATATTTCGTTTTTTTAATTTCTAGAAGGACTTTTACCTAACTTTGATGTTTCCTCTCCTCTGCTGCCAAAATGTGTATGCCTTTGTTTATTGATGGAGTGTGTTTTCCTGTGTATTGTTGACACAAGAAGTTTTTCCCTTGCATAGGTAATAAAATGCATTTACCTATTCATTAAAATTATCGTTGAGTCAGTCTCCCTTACATAACCTTAGTAGTTAGATAACCAATTGTGAAGTAAAAACTCTTTGATAGAATGGAGAAATTTTGTTTGAGATTATGAGATGGGAATCAAACCTTGTTTTTTTGGTGTTGATATAGATTTGAATGTGGACAATGATTTCTAGTATATGCACCTGAACTCTAAATGATTTCTAGTATATGCATCTAAATGATTTCTTGTCCACGTTCAAATCTATATGATTAACACCATATAAAGTATTCGTATGTAAGTAACAAGATCTAATATATAGAATCATAATGCATCCCATCATGTTAAAACATTGTTGGCTACTTGAAACATGATGGTTACAAGTGTGTTGCACCGACGTGGAAATTCTTGCAAAAAGAGTGGGGAGATTTAGGATAATAGTGTTCTAAACCTACGGTTACCTTAATGAAAATTATCCATTATTGTTTCCACTAAAGACATTGATAGGTAAATAGAACTTTATACCACTCGGTATTTCTACATCTCTAGCTTACTTTATATGTGTCGAATAGATTTGAACATGGACAAGAAATGTCACTTTAGCTCTAATACCATTTGTAACATACCCAAATAAGTAAAAATAAAAAAAATAAAAAAATAAAAGTATAACTTTCAAAAGGCCACTTATACCCTCAAACAACTACCCTTAGGACTTGTGAGTGATAACAATATAAAACTAAAAATTGCAATGTAAATCAATCACTCAAGGTGTTAGTAAATATGAGACACTTGCTATATCTGAAATAAACATAATTTCACTGTATTAAAGTCAACTATTGCAATTCTTCCTAATATTTACAATGTTATACTATGTAATACATTACGCAAAGACTTTAAACAACAACTCTAGATTTTAATCCATATTAGACTATCTAACATATTATAACCATCCAATAAATGATCTTCTTTCGTATTTAAGACAACCCATACTCAATAATTGACATCATTATTGTCGAGAGAATGAAGTACATAAATAGAATAATCAAGAGAACATAATATGAAAATACTCTAAGAACACATAAAACAAAGAATGCATCAAGAGCACATAAGAGTGATACCAATGTATGTGGTTCACCCAATCCATGGGTTGCGTCCACAAAAATGTCACAATATGTGATCTTGATTACAATAAAAGGTTACAATCCGCAACATCATTGTTGTCATACTTTCATTTTGCTCTGCTCATAAATTCTCTCACCGAGAGTATTTCTAAACTATTCAATACCAAGATTAAGCTGCAACATGAATCCTGACAGGAATACTAAGATACCCTTGAAGTTTAAGGTAACTTGGTTGTTGATTAGACTCTCTTAACCCGTCCCTAATCAATAATAGGAATACAAATTAACATTAAGGACCTTTTAAAATCTAGACACAAGAAGGAATTTCACTGGTTATGTTAACTCAAGTTTTAAAATGTGGACAAGCATGAAACCGTATAAAAGGAATATCTGAATGCAAGCTTTTTGGATCCCCCTAACCAATGCAACCGTTCGTGATCATGATAAGAGTTCAGATGCATATACTAGAAATCATTGTCCTTCTAGAAATTAAAAAAAGGAAATATGTATTCACAAAGAAATGTAAAGAAATGTTTAACACCATATAAAGTACTCATATGTAAGTAACAAGATCTAATATATAGAATCATAATGCATCCCATCATGTTAAAACATTGTTGCCTATTTGAAACATGCTGGTTACAAGTGTGTTGCACTGACATGGAAACTCTTGCAAAAATAGTGGGGAGATTTAGGATAATAGTGTTCTAAACCTATGGTTACCTTAATGAAAATTATCCATTATTGTTTCCTCTAAAGACACTGATAGGTAAATAGAACTTTATACCACTCGGTATTTCTATGTCTCCAGCTTACCACTCATTAATATTGTGTAGGATTGGAATGTCCCTTTCACTCGTAACCATCCAAAGAAAAATGAGTAAAGATGATTAGTTGCTATTAATATTAAAAAATGATAAGTGAATGAATGCAGTATAATGTTATGTACTAACATTGCAGGATTTTGCCATGAACACTACTAATAGAAATTGGCTGTTAGTTACAAAATTCACTAGCTTAAATAATAGAGTTAAACCACTCAAGAATGAGTGATGGTTTTCTTTCTATCTTATTATAATTTTCGTTGTTGTCCACCGATTGCACACCAGTAGCAAAAACATTCCAAAATTTGTCTCCTCACTTGAGAAAGTGGGAGAGGTGTGACCTTGGGGGCAAGCATAGAGCTAGGTACTGCCACCTACTTCTGGCTCCTTTGTTTAGGCTAACTCCTAACGAAGCCAAGGGGGGTAGTCCCTACAAAAGAGTTTCTATGGCTCTTAAGTTGTTAAGTGTTTTTAATGGTTACGGATGCAAATGGGTGTTGTTTAGGAGATATTATGATGAAATGTGTTTGTTTATTATGAATTCTAAACACAAGACAAAGCAATCCATGTTGCTATCACAAGAATTAGAAGATAAAAAATAATTTGAGAATTCACAAAATGATAAAGCATTCATGGATATAAACTTATAATCAAAAAATCCAATGGACAAATGGCCCAGATTATCAACAATGCATAAAAGAAAGAACAGGTGCCTATGGAGTCAACTTATCAGAGATCCTTCGAGCATAAAGATGATGTGAATCTCAAAATGATGCTAGTGAATGTTTATTGTGCTTAATCTTGGTTAATTTCAACAATTTTAGATGATCTTGTTTATGGTTTGAACGGAAGGTTTTAAATAGCCAAGAAAATGTTCCAAGTTAATCCGTTGGAGACATGACAGCCCACCCAGTATCCCAGGATGGTTTCGCAAAGATTGACCACCTAGCTGAGACTCTTAGACATCGAGGAGTTTTGGCACCTTTACTAAGAAAAACTTAGTAAATTTTCTACGTTAGATCCAAAGGGAATTCGTAGGCATCATTCATGGTCCCATGCTCTTCATTTCATTCCATGTTAATTATCCATCGATCTATATGGGCTCATGCTCCACATCCATCCATGATTTAAAATTTGAATGGCTATAGATTGATTCAAAATTTGAATGTGCTATGTCATCTTATAACACATGGACTGCTCCTTCCATTCGACTACTCATTCCATCCTTTTTGGATTTAAAATTTGACATGAGCCAAGTAGGCTTCATTTTCCTTAACCCATTCACTCTTCAACACATGCTTTCCTTCTTGAATTATTCTCAGTAGTAGCTCTCACCTCAGGTTTAGAAGTTCATAAAATTCCTTAAACTTCCACTAGATGCAAAGTTGAGTTAGCTCTTGTTTGAAATAATGTTTGGTGAAAAATTGGCGAAAACCTGTGCTAGGATCAACATCCACATAATTCGTGATTCCACCCTTTAATATTAAGAGAAGTGAGATCAGGTATGTCTAGTCTACAAGGTTACCTGACTTCTGCATGCATAAAGTGAATTCAAATACATATATAAGGAAACACACAATCGACTATCATGTTCCAGAAGATGTTCGCATATAACAACCCCACCTGAAACCGCCTGTATAAGTGAATTAAACTTTTAGATTTTAAAGATTGCATATAGGAACTTCTTATGTAAAAAGCTGCTAGTTATTCTAGTGTATGTATGCCTATTGCTCAATTTGGACTACCTAGCTTAAATAACCATTCAATCCTTCATTAATTCCGATTCCAGATATCTCTGAACGGAATAATAAATTTTCCTTAATTTACTCCAAATTTACACGGCATGGGACAAAGGAGAGGTATCCTTAGAATGATATGCCAATCACCAAAAAAATCCATAATTTTCTTGCAACATTTTAGAATCTCTGTAGAATAGTTTTAAACTATGTAGTTTTAATCAGTACTGTATGTGATAATTGACCTAAGGTTAAGGCTTCAAAACTCACTCTTAGCATAATTTAAGATATAGTGTGGAGCATTTGCAATAGCAATCAAGTTAAGGCTTCAAAACTAAAACATACAACCTGTAATCAAACCAAAATTACATACACAGAACAAGAGCCAAATTTACAAATATAAAAGAATCAAAACTACAGATATAAAATAAGAGGCCGTAAACACATTTATTTATTTACGGCATAGTTTGGATCATCTATTCCACCTAAATGGAATGAAGATACTACAACAACAGATAATGTACGCATTTCTATGAAAATATGTTGTGCTACTACTCCATGAAACCAAATTGTAGTGGATCAATTAGATAGGCATTCATCCTCATTCTTGAAACCCATCTCCTCTTAAAAATTCAGGCTAATCACTACACTGTAGCTTAATATAAGAGAAGAAGAAAAAAAAACACCATTCAAGTTGCTGCTGCCAAGTACCTTGTTGTGTTGTGATACTCCTAGCCTAAATTTATGCTAAAGAATTCTTGCCTAACTTGATTTAATTTGATTTTGGTGGGTTTGATAAGACCTTCATATCCTCAAATCATAACCTTTCAACTCCCCAAGGAATGAGATCTGCCCAAAACAACATGTTTACATGATAGAGCAAGCATTTGGGTTTTCATCACTGAAAAGCTGAGGAGGATGAACATACCCAATGGCATATCTGGGAATAGGGACTTCAGTTTTCTTTCCTTAACACTTCTTGTCTTCACTAACCCTCCCTTTTTGTTTTCTCCATCCTTCTTCTCCTCACCACCATCCTTCTTCTCCCCTCCTTTTTGGCCCCCTTCCTTCTTGTCCCCTTCTTTCTTGTTGTCCTTCTTTTCATCCTTCTTCTGTGGGACAATCTCCACATGTTTCTTGGTGTTTTTGTGAAGATATTCTACCAACTTATTGGGATCCATAGTCCCTTTTACAATCACAGTATGATTCTTCACCTCAAGTTCTGCAGATTGTACCCCTGTGGATCACAGATAATCCATCTGTTAGCTAATGTAAGAAATCAAACAACATTGAAATCCTATTTCTATGAATATTATTATGTTTAGCAGCACTGATAACCTCAAAACTATATTCCACATCATGACCAAATAAGGTAGTCCAATCAGTTCACTAACACAAATAATCAAACTACACTGAAATCAACTTATAAGGGCTTTCTGGTTGTTAACGTTAGAGTAGCACATAACACTATCTATTTTTTTAGAATAGTATTATGATCAACAACACTAATAACCTAAAAAAAATCTTCCATATCTTCCACCATATGATCAAATACAGGCACCGGATAATACCCTGTGAGACTATATGTTTACAAATACATTGCATGTAACTATTCAAATACCACCTCTCACTCAAACAATGGAAAATGTAAAGTCGTCAATCCATCTGATTATACCGCTATTTCAGAAACATTATCATTATACTAGAATTCAGCATGAGAGTTGATCTATCATGGCATTGAACCAAAGTAACACAACAATGATGGCATTGAATAAGGAATTGAACACAATACCTTTTACTTTGACGATAGTTTTCTTTATTGATTGGGCAGACCCATCACAGTGCAAGATAACCCTGAGCACATCACAGTGCAAGATAACCCTGAGCATAGTTGTTACCACAGATAATCTATCATGGCATTGAACCAAAATAACACAACAATGATGGCATTGAACAAGGAATTGCACACAATACCTTTTACTTTGAGGATAGTTTTCTTTACTGATTGGGCACACCCATCACGGTGCAAGATAACCTTGAGCACAGTTGTTACCATAGATGGCGGCAAAAACAAAGCCGTTTTTCAATATATAATTCATCCCCACATCTTCGAAAACCAAATTTGAACCAAAAAAATGCATCACACCATAATTCCAAATAATATCATACAAACCATTTTATGCCAGGAAGTATACCTCTTTTTCTTTCTTATTTTCCTCTGCTTTAGTCTCTTTCTCCTCTGGTTTCTTCTTATTCTCCCCTTCATTCTTTTTGGGCAGAGGGGATATAAGCTCAACCTTTCTCTCAGTTTTTTTCTGCAGTTTTTCAACCACAGTCTTGAGATCCACCTTCCCAATCACAGTCAACTTGTTATTGTCAATTATCAGTACATTACTGATTAAAACTACATAGTTTAAAACTATTCTACAGAGATTCTAAAATGTTGCAAGAAATAATGGATTTTTTTGGTGATTGGCATATCATTCTACAAATACCTCTCCTTTGTCCCATGCCGTGTAAATTTGGAGTAAAGTAAGGAAAATTTATTATTTCGTTCAGAGATTCAGAATTAATGAAGGCTTGAATGGTTATTTAAGTTGGATAGTCCAGAGTGAGCCTCCATTGAAAAAATTAGTTTTGAGAATTCCAGACCTACTTCCTAAGAAGTCAGAGTCTATTTCAACATGCATCATACTCATCATTTTGGAAGGATAGTTGTTCAAACAAGCATAGAGCACCACTATTAGGAAGATGGAAAAATATAAATCAACATGAGATTTTATGATTTCTTTGCAAGCCACGGGAAGTTGAGGATGAAAGCAAGTGATAAAGACATAAAACAATTAAAAATATATAAAAGATAACCATATTTCTTACTTAAAAGGAAGTTACATTGCCTCTAGAGTCACGAGGAACCATCTTTATATGCATACTGAAGTGCCCAAACAAGTAGTTACCCTTGAATTAGAAGCTAGTGGGTGTCACAGTGCCATGAAATAGCAGCTAAGATTCATGCTCATTGTATTAGAAGCTAGTGGGTGTCACAATGCCATGAAATAGCAGCTAAGATTCATGCTCATTGTAGAAAGGACACAGAAATGCTCATTCTGGAAAATAGTGTGCAAAATGCTTGTGGTCTTAGTCGAATCATCTAAGGAAAGCTCATAAACAAAATATTTAAATCATGTTTAAATTTTAACACATAAGTACAATAATAAAACACTATAACATAGAACATAGAGCAAGCACATACAATTTCTTGGAAAATTGAATTCTAACAAAAAAAAGTTAAAAGCAAATAGAAGCTTTAGAAGGGAAAGAAGAATACATAAGAACAACTCAAATTGTTGAAAAGGACAGAGAAAAATAATAAAGAATTTGTAGTGCAAGAAAACACCCACGTAAACTTAGCAACTTAAAAAAACAAAAAAAAACTATGCGAACTGTTTTGAATTGATTTTAAGGCTCGAACCTAGAAAAACAAACAAATAAAACCATGGTTTTAAAAATCAAAATGGATTTTGAAGACCAAATTATGCATCTGAGCAGTTGAACCCATATGAGACCAGTATTCATGGCATTTAGCTCCATTGAGATCCTGTAATAGTTGAATTTAGTGAAAAATTGGTGTTGCACATGATCTAGGAAGTTATGCTCTTCTGCTCGGCTGTTATTGAAGGTAGAAGGGTAGTTCCTTGTCGTGCCCCAAAGACTAACGAGCTCTGTTTTTTCCTATACACTGAGTGGAATCATCCCAGTCCTCGAGTATAATCTTGAATCATTGCTCATATTTCAAGCATAAAATGTATTTCTAGGCATATACACCGTGGAGCTTCAAATTGCAGGAACACGTGTGATTTTATTTATGCACTAGAACTGGAAAGTTTTCTCTTGGCTTAATCTCAAATTTTGATTCGGGTTTTGGATCACATTTTTATTTTAGTTTTAATTCATATATGTATTAACCACCCATAGGAAAGCATATTCAAATATTTTGGTGCTCCAATAAAGAATACAAAGCAATTCAATGGTTGTGTCTCCTTCATTGCGAAATGGCACTACATCATCACAAGCGACCCCCAACTAGACTCCCAACTCTAGGAGTCTTTTGACTTTCATGCCTTGTCTGAGCATATCTCCTTAACCAAACAATGTCAACCCTCATCCTAACGCAATTTTGTCCACAGAGCATCTACTGGAAGTTGTGGGACGAATTCATGATTACATGGAGAGAAAGGTGAAAAAAATTCCAATTCAAATGCTCCCTAACGGCACTACAGTTCGGGCGAGGACGGAATTCGAGTACATGGATTTCATTCTTGATGGGGCTTCTATGATTGGAGCCATTCTATAACAATTTTGTTGAGCACAGGGTGAATGGGGTTAAAATTGCTTGAAATTCACTATTATTATGTATGGGCCATCTAGATCAGGAAGAGTAATACTATGTTTGGGTGTGCCATTAAACTGACTATTCAGGTGAGGACGACATGGAAAATGGGGTTTTGGGGAATAGGTTTAAGGTAAAGGTCACTTGTTTAGAGATCTACAATGAGGGAATTTATGATCTCCTTGCCACCCATGCCTCTTCCTCTAGAATTAATGTGGCATGGTCCAAGAATTTGAATGGAGGGTTTGTGTGGTGTACGTGCATTTTAGCAATGTATCCAGTGTAATCCTTGGTTTTTAAGCAGGAGGTTGTAGTCTCTTGTATCATTAGTATCATAGTTTGCATTTCTGTGCAAGGAAAAGGATTTCTGTAGGGATATAATGGCCTGTCTCCATTAGTACATATGAAAATATTTAAAAGAGAAGATTACATGGATAGTCACACTAATTTGAATGTAAAAATTCAAGATGTAGCAAATTACATTGTTCAGTCGAAAATTTTCAACAAAGTAGAATATTTCTTATTCAAGCTATCTATCATGAAACTGATCACTCAAATCTTAAACAACAGATCTTTCCCTACGAGTGTGGATATCCATAACCGTGTTGTTTGAATCGGATCACTCAAATCTCAAACAGATCTTTCCCTACGAGTGTGAATATCCATAACCATGTTAGTCGAATCAGTTATAGTAGGTCATGACAATCTGAATTTAAAAACGATATAAATATTTCATTACACATTAGTTTTGAAAAATTATAATTAAAATATTAAAAATATTCCACAACTTAGAAAATAATAAATCCTGCTGTCTGGTTAGTTGACTAAAAATATACCAGAGATATTAAAATGGACACATAACTTACATTTATAACTGAAGGTATATTCTAATAGCCATGGAAAATTCCTTATTTGGATAGATTTATTGTTTAGAGAATTATGGGAACCAAAGCTCATTATATAGTTGGTGTTTACAATAAACAAAGTGCTTCCCCCTTTAACACAATTAAGATAGACTTGGCCATCCCAAATCATCATATTGCAGCTTGATCCTCACAAATCATCATGGTGAAACATCCTATAAAATTTACAAACTAATTAAAACAAGTCACGTTCACAAAGATAAAAATTTCTGAAAATATAGAAAAAGATTCGAAACTAAAATTTGAGACAAAATACTAATTTTGTCTTAAAACACCTCACCTTGTAGTAGTGTATTCTGCGTGTGGATCTTAGTTACAGATCCAGATTTAGGTAAGCGCTCCTTTTTCTACATTATGAATCATTACAAATATGATTTGTTCCTGTATAGAATTCAATCAATGACTCATTTTCGTGTCTTTGTATGTGACTGTGTTGAGTTCTCGGTATTGGTTTTGATGATTTATTTAGATCCGCATTGTGAGTATATGCATTTCTGCACTTCAAGACCTTGAGTGCATACTTTGTCTGTGTTTTATAATATTGGATAGAGACTCTCGTTTCCTTTTAGCCATGAGTTTCCAAAGGATAAACCCATCCCACTTCGGATGGGAGAGATTCTCTGCGTTTCCCTTTTCACCAATTTTTTTTCGTATATATTTTTTAAGGGACAGATCCCTTTTCTTTTTTATTCCCTTGGACTCCTTCTCATTGGGAGAGTTGTCGATATGTGGAATGACTTCTTTGTAAGAGATATCACCATGCATGGTTGTTGTGGTTTTTGTTTTTCTCCACCCAACGAAGTTCTTTTTCATTGTTTTGGGGTTTAAGAGTTTGGAAAAGCTCATGTTTTATCATTTAAAAACATGTTGAATATTTTATCTACTAAGAGCATATGTTGTTCCTTTTTGTTGTTGTTTAAATAGAAAGGTTGGGCGATCTCATTCTTGAGAATAGACCAAGCACTAATAATTACGATTGCATTCCAAAAAGGCCTTGGTATTCTCATTCTTGTTGATCGACCCAAGGGTTGTTAAGATGGAGATTTACTATTGGTTTACAATATGAAAACTGTTGAGTGGTCTTTTAATAGAATAGACTCTTCCTACCATCTCTCTGATTGATGATAGGAGTGCTCAAACGATCTCCTTAGTAGGAACAACTTCCCTTCCTTTGGATTATCTTTCCTCTATCTTTCACTGATATCCTGATAGCTAGAGCGGCACCATTCTGAGGATCAACCCAAGTTTGGGCTATTTCTCTTGTGTACTATTTCGTTGACAGCGATACGCTTCTTTTAGTAGCATGATGACTGGTTTATTCCTCCAATAAGAACTACCCATGCATATAGTTAAATCTTGTTTATTTAAATGATTGCTAGGTGCCAACGATATCTGAATGAAAGAGACCAAACCTATGCATTGTGGATGAAAGGAATTGTTTTCTCCTTTGCTTGGATAATAGTTTGAGTTTACATATGTTTCGTTGTGGGACCGCATTTATCCTTTTCATTTATTTCCATATTGCATCTACTCTTGCAATATTCGGGAAGGGTATTTTTCGTTTACATTGATTCGTGAATACATATTTCCTTTGTTCAATTGCTAGAAGGCGTTTTACCTAACTTTGATGTTTCCTCTCTTATGCTGCCCGAATGTGTATATCTTTGTTTATTGATAGAGTGTTTTTTCCTGTGTATTGTTGATACAAGAAGTTTTTCCCTCGCATAGGTAATAAAATTCATTTACCTATTCATTAAATTATCGTTGAGTCAGCCTCCCTTACACTTAGATAACCAATTGTGAAGTAAAAACTCTTTGATAGAATGGAGAAATCTTGTTTGAGATTCTGGAATGGGAATCGAACCTTGTTTTTTTGGTGTTCATATAGATTTGAACCTCGACAATGATTTCCAGTATATGTATCTGAACTCTGATCATGATCACAAACGGTTGCATTGGTTAGGAGAATTCAAAAACCTTGCATTCTGATCTTCCTTTATAAGTTTTCATGCTTGTCTTCCTTTTAAAACTTGAGTTAACAGATATAGTAAAATTCCGTATCTAAAAGGTCCTTAATGTTAATTTATATTCATATTATTAAGTAGGAACGGGTTAAGAGAGTCAAATAACCAGCCAAGTTATCTTAACCTTGAAGGGTCTCTTAGTATTTTTGTTAGGATTCATATGGCAGTTTGATATTAGTATTGAATAATTTAGAAATACTCTCAATGAGAGAGTTTATGAGGAGAGCAGAAAGAAAGTATGGAAACAATGATGTTGTGGATTCTAATGTTGTGGATTGTAACCTTTTATTGTAGTAAAGATCACATATTGTGACCGTTTTGTGGAAGTAACCCATGGATTGGATGAACCAGGTATAGTGATCTTGATCTTATGTTCTCTTGATGTATTCTTTATTTTATGTACTTTATTCTCTCGAAAATAATGATGTCAATTGTTGAGTATGGGTTGTCTTAAATACAAGAGAAGATCATTTATTGGATGGTTACAATATGTTATATAGTCTAAGATGGATTAAAATCTAGAGTTTCTGTTTAACCTCTTTACGTAATGTATTAAGTAGTATAACAATCTAAATCTTAGGAAGAGTTGCAATACTTGACTTTAATAGAGTGAACTTACATTTATTTCGGATATAGCAAGTGTCTCATATTGACTAACACCTTCAGTGATTGATTTACATTTCAATTTTTAGTTTTATATTGTTATCACTCACAAGTCCTAAGGGTAGCTCTTCGAGGGTATAAGTGGCCTTTCGAAAGTTATAATTTTTTATTTTTACTTATTTGGGCATGTTAAAAAACTCAGCAGAAAGCATATTGAGCAAGTTAGAAAGTTTGTACATAACTAAATCTTTGAGAAACATAATTTCCTTGAAGATAAAGTTGTAAGGTATGAGTATGAAATAAGGTACAAATATAGCAAATCATTTGAATGTTTTTAATATTCTTATTTGTGAGTTGATTAGTATGGATGTTAGAATTGATGATGAAGGTAAAGAAGTCAATATTTTATGCCACCTCACCTGAATCTTGAGGCCAAGTAGTTTCTTCCATTAGCCTTAGTACAATTGATACTTTGGAATTTGACAATGTGGTTGGAGCATTGTTGTGTGAGGAACTTAGAAAGAAATATAGTTTTGAAACTTCTACACCTAAAGCTTTGGTTGTGAGAGATCGATCCAAAGAAGAGGAGAAAAGTCAAGAGGTACTTATGGGTCTAAATCAAAGTGTATAAAGATAAAATTAAAATGCTCGTACTCTAACAAACTGGTCATATCAAGAAGGACTATTGGAACATACAAGAATCCAAGAAAGATAACTCCAAATTGGAGGCAAATTTAGTTAAGTCATATTTAGGTATGGTCAATGGGGTTTTTTCCATTTGTAGTGTTTCTGAATATAATGAAGAATCACTATTAGATTCTGGTGCTTCACACCATATTTGTCTTCACGATGATTGGCTTGATTTCTATCAAATATTTAATGATCGTATAGTTCTTTTATGAGACAACCATTCATGTAATATCGTTGGGGTTAGAAGTGTTGGAATTAAAATGTTTGATGGAGATAGAATAAAACTAACATATGTTAGACATGTTCTTGAATTAAAGGAAAAAATAATCTCTTTAGGAGTGTTGGATTCTTGTGGTCATAAGTTTACATGTTTAAGGGTGTGTGCAAGAAGTTGAGGGACCTTTTAGATGCAATCTCACTTTTTAGGAACACGCTTAGAAAAAGAACGCGCTTCTCTTCCATAGAACTTGGAATAGTAAATCCGAGCCTGACATGTCAGCAGACATGTAGGCTAGGTAACAATAACGCGCACGCGTTATATAACTACAAAACGCGCACGCGTTATAGAACTACAAAATGCGTACGCGCTTTGTAGTTCTATAACGTGTGCGCGTTTTGTAAATTTAAAATAAAAATAAAAAACACACAGTCCCCCACCCGAGAGTCATTTTCACCAAATAGGATCGCGAAAAGGAGCGTGGAAGAGTGCCGAAGGAGCGTGGAAGAGTGCCCATTCCTCCATTTGAAGACAAATCCTCCGGTGAATCGTCATATTAACAGGTAATTCATTCACCCATAGTTTTTTTTTTCAATTAGATACTTAAATTACCATTTTTTATTTGTAAATGGAATAAAAACCATAAAAAAATAAACAACCATCTCATAGCCAAAACACCAACC
>LPNX010688138.1:2236-14554 GCA_001517045.1 Pseudotsuga menziesii
TCTAGGAGAGGTCGGCCTTAGTAGCATTTTGGTCATGCCAGGATTAGTATAAATAGAGAGCTGGACTCTCTATTTAGCACACATCACAAACACACTCAAGTGTAGTGCATAGTTGAAGAAGGAGAAGACACTGGGGCTAGACAAGAAGAAGGTTACTGCTGTCGAGAGAGCATCTTACTATTTTGTTGTTTTACCTTTTGTGATGATTCTATCTCTGAGGAAGTTGCGGGGTGTTCTCCATTTATGGTTTCCCTGAGGAAAAACACTGTGTTCATTGTCTCTTGTGTTTGATTGCTGTACTTGTTGTTCTCTCAGTTAAAGATCCTAACATAATGCTAGCTTGAATGTTGAAAAACTAACATGGAATCAGAGCTAACCTAAGAATAAGACACTGTGTAGCTGCGGGAACTAGGGCTTCCTATTTTGTGGATCTATCTCCACAGATTTTCAACAAAAGTAAGGTGCAATAACTCTCCTCCTTAGGGCACATTTTTCTGTCGAAGCAGAATCCAATTCTGAGGTTTTTTAGTTTTGGACCCAACACTACTACCGAAAATTAGGTCTTTTCACAGAAGAGGTATTTTTAGTGAGCCCAAGCTTGGATTGATCTCCTTCCCAAAATTGAAGTTAGGGATCAATTTCAAAGCATTTAGTTGGACAGAACTCCAAAAAAGTAAAACCCTAATTTGCTCCTGAACCAGTTCTGCAGGATTTCAGCTCAAAATTCAGATCCGACATCTTGACCTCGTAAGATCTAAAATCTTTTGTATTTCCATTTGAGGTTCTCAGTTAAGATGTCTCATCATACCAAGCTTGATGAAAATCTTGAGGGAGCTGATAACTTCTGAGCTTGGAAGTATAGGATCTCCCTAGTCCTAGAAGAGAATGAGTTAGACTCCTACATCCATGAGGAGGTTCCAGTTCCAGAGGGAGATGAGGCTAAGGCCTTGCATAAGAAGAAGTTGGTTATGGGAAAGAGGATCATTACTGATTCTATCAAGGATCACCTTATCCCATAGGCGTCCTCTCTCAAGACACCTAAAGCTATGTTTGATGCCCTAACCAAATTGTTTGAAGGGAAGAACATAAACCGGAAGATGACTCTGAGAAACCAACTGAAAAATGTGAAGATTCAGAATGCAAAAACAATCTAGTCTTACTTCACAAGAGTTTCTTAGATCAAGGAACAACTAGAAGCAATTGATGAAGATGTGGAAAATGCAGAGATTGTGATGACTACCTTGAATGGCCTCCCTAGGTCATGGGATTCGTTTATCCAAGGAATCTATGCTGGAAAGAATTCAGTCAAGTTCAGCAGACTATGGGAAGAGTGTTCTCAAGAAGAAGCTTGGATAGCAGCTCGAGAAGAAAAGATGGCAAGCGAAGATCAAGCTCTCACGGTACACTCCAAGTCAACCAAAAGAAGATCTCATCACCATAGAGGTAAGCACTATCACAAAGATAACACTAGAAAATATTTATCTAGAGTCATATGTTATACATGTGATGAAGCAGGACATTATGCAAATAATTGTCCTAAGAAACCAAAGCTATCAAAGAGGAGCAGCAAAAGAAGACATCATGCTCATGCTGCAAAGGATGATGAACCATCCAAGAAAAGAACCAGATATGAAAGTGAATATTCTTCAAGCAAGGATGAATATGTTTTGATTTATGCTCTCACAGGAAACATTACTCATGGAAGCAATGATTGGCTCATAGATAGCAGGGCTTCTAAACATATGACAGGATTCAAGGAATCCTTTGTGAGACTATCAGAACATAAATCACCTCACAAGGTGAAGCTAAGAGATGACTACCAATATCCAATAAAAGGTAGCGGGGAATCTTCCTGTAAGCTAGACTCTGGAAAGTCTTTGACAATGAAGGAAGTATTGTTTGTGCCAGTACTCAAGAAGAACCTCATCTCCATATCAGCATTAGATGCAAAAGGAATGCGGGTTGCATTCATATATGGTCAAGTCATCATGTGGCCAAAAGGAAAGACTATTAACAATGCAATAGTGATTGGTGAACAAGAATGAGGTTTGTACAAATTAAAGGGTAATCCAGAACACGCCTTGGTCCATGACACAATAGAGCCAAGTGAACTTTGGCATATAAGGCTTGCACATGTGCATTACAGAGCACTACCTATTACAAGCAAAGTTGTTGAAGGTCTTCCAGAAATCCAAGAAAAACATGATGGGGTCTGCAAAGGATGTGGGAAAGGGAAGAATACAAAGAAGACATTTCCAAGCAGCGAAAGCAAAGTAAAATGAATCTTAGAAATCATCCACTCCGATGTATGCAGTTCTATGTCATCAAACTCACTAAGCGGGTATGCATATTATGTTTCTTTTATTGATGATTTTTCTAGGAAGACATGGGTTTACTTCATGAAGAACCGTAAGACGAAGTATTCAGCAAGTTCAAAGGAATTCAAAGCCTTGATCGAGAATCACACTAAAAAGAAGATCAAGACTTTTCGATCAGATAATGGCGGAGAATTCACTTCAAATGAATTCAAAGAGCTATGCAAAGAATCAGGGATTAAGAGGGAGTTGTCCACTCCTTATAATCCACAACAGAATGGGATTGTGGAAAGGAAGAATAGAACTATCATGGAAGCTACAAGGGCAATGCTTCATGATCAAGACCTTCCTATGCATCTTTGGATGGAAGCTGCCAGAACAACAGTGTACGTACAAAACCATACTCCACATAGAGTACTCGAGAACAAGACTGCTGAAGAAGACTTCTCCGGCAATAAACCAGAAGTCAGCCATCTCAGAATATTCGGCTACCCAGTGTACATACACATTCCAAAAGAGAAGAGGACTAAATTAGATCCTTCATGAAAGAAGGGTATATTTGTGGGATCATCTGAAAGCTCGAAGGCTTACAGAATATACTTCCAAGAATTCAAGAAGATTGACATCAGCAGAGATGTGACATTTGATGAATATACAACTTACAACAAATCCAAAAAGAAACCTGCTGAAGAATTGAAGAAGCAGAATCACCTAGAATCCATGATACAACCATGAATGAAGAAGCTCAACAAGAAGATCGAGAACTTGAAGAACCAAGAAGACCTATAGATCCACCTCTGGAGAAGAATCCTCATAAGAGGAAACCTGCTTGGGTACGAGAACTGATCCAAGGTACGGAAAGATATGGGGCTCGAGAAGAGAATCACAGAGAAAGAAAGAGGACCAGATCCTGCTTCGGGTATGTAGCATTACTATGTGATTTCATTAATAAAGAACCTTCCAGTTATGAAGAAGCGGAAGAACTGAAAGAATGGAAGGATGCTATGATCAAAGAATACCAATCGATCATGAAGAATGATGTTTGGGATGTTGTCCCAAGACCAAAAGGGAAGTTAGTTGTAACTTCCAAATGGATCTATAAGATCAAACATGCTGCAGATGGTAGCATTGAAAAATATAACGCAAGATTTGTGGCTTGGGGTTTCTCTCAGAAAGAAGAAATAGATTATGAAGAAACCTTTGTACCTGTAGCCAGATACACTTCCATCAGATCAGTACTTGCTATGGCTGTAGTAATGAAATGGAAGATACACCAGATGGATGTCAAGACTACTTTATTAAATGGTGTAGTGGAAGAGGAAGTGTACATAGAGTAGCCACTCGGTTTTGAGACACATGACAGTAAGTCTCATGTGTGCAGATTGAAGAAATCCCTGTATGGTTTGAAACAAGCACCTAGGACATGGTACGGTAGAATTGATAGCTTTCTATCCAATTTGGGCTTTACCAAGAGTAAAGCAGATTCGAACCTTTACTACAAGGTTGAAGATGGCAACCCAGTGATGCTTCTACTATATGTAGATGATCTATTTGTGACAGGTATGGATGGGTTGATTGCTGATACGAAGAGAAAGCTTGCTGCCAAATTAGAGATGAAGGACTTGGGTATGATGCATTATTTTCTAGGTACAGAGGTGTGGCAGAGTTCAGATGGAATCTTCCTTGGACAAGGGAAGTATGCAGTAGATATCCTAAAAAGGTTTGGGATGATGGACTGCAAGGCTATGGCCACACCTATGGCATCAAACCTGAAGCTATTGAGCGATGCTTCATCAGAGACGGTTGATGCTACGATGTATCGTCAGACGATTGGGTCCTTGATGTACCTGACGAACACAAGACCATACATTTGCTTTGCTGTGAACACCTTGAGCCAGTTCTTGATAGATCTAAGAAATGTTCACTTAATTGCTGCAAAGCATATTCTGATGTACCTGAGGGGTACAGTTGATTATGGGATCAAGTACGATGTGAAACAGAAGATTAACCTGGAGGGTTATGTTGATTTAGATTGGGCAGGAAGTGCCATGGATAGGAAGAGCACTTCAGGGTGTTGCTTCAGTATGGGATCAGGTGTGATCTCTTGGTTTAGTAGCAAGTAATCGTGTGTGGTACTGAGTATAGCTGAAGTAGAGTATGTCACAGCTTGTTCAGCTAGTTGTGAGGTAGTATGGCTGCAAAATATACTGTCTGATTTATTTGATCTCTAGATGGATGCTACTTGTATACATTGTGACAATCAGAGTTGCGTGAAGTTTTCAGAGAATCCTGTGTTCCATGACAAGTCAAAGCATATCGAGATCAAGTATCACTATATCAGGGATATGGTGCAGAGGGGAGTAGTGAAACTCCAGTATGTTGCGACGGAGGAACAGATAGCTGATGTGTTGGCAAAGCCATTGGCTAGGGTGAAGTTTGAGCACTTCAGAGAGAAGCTTGGTGTTCTCCAGATAGAGGTTTCCTCCAAGGGAAAGTGATGAGTCCCATATCCATTCTGACGAGTAGGTCAGATGTAAGGGATGAGCCATTCTGTCATGGTAAGAGGCTTGGTTCCTTCCATGTCAGATATGAGTGCTGAGATCCATAGCCATTCGGATGTAAGGGCTGAACCATTCTATCATGGTGAGAGGATTTGGTTCCTTCCATGTCAGATATGAGTGCTGACTACCATTCTGGGAATGGAGGTACCTGGTCAGTTACCAGGAACGCTCAGTCTAATACTGAAAGAGCCATTCTGATGAGTAGGTTAGATATAATGACTGAGCCATTCTATCATGGCTAAAGGATTAGGTTCCTCCCATGTCAGATGTGAGTGCTGGCCATTCTGATGAGTAGGTTAGATGTAAGGGCTACCACCTTTATGATGAGTATGTCAGATGTGAGTGCTGGCCATTCTGATGTAGGATGAGCTCCTACATAGATGTAAGGGATACCGCCTTTCTGATGAGTAGGTCAGATGTGAGTGCTGGCCATTTTGATGTGACTATAGGATTAGTTCCTATATGATCAGATACAAGGGCTACCACCTTTCTGACGAGTAGGTTAGATGTGAGTGTTGGCCATTCTGACGAGTAGGTTAGATGTAAGGGCTATCGCCTTTCTGATGAGTAGGTCAGATGTGAGTGCTGGCCATTCTGATGAGCAGGTCAGATGTAAAGGCTACCAAAGACCTACGAGGAGGTAGGCATACACCCATCATGAAAGAAGGCTGGCTCTGTAGAACTTCCTATGACGAGAAGAATCATGAGATAGGACAGATGATGATGACCATAGGAGATCTAGATCAAGCTATGATCCAGATCCAGTTATGATGACTCTAAGAGATCTAGATTGAGTGATGATCTAGTGATGATGTCCAACAGTGATGATCCAAATCTAGTGATGATGTCCAGTGATGATGATCTAGATCCAGTGATGATCCAGATCGAGTGATGATCAAGATCTAGAGATGATATCCAGTGATGATGATCCAGATCCAGTGAAGATTCAGATCCAGAAAAGAAGATGGCATGAAGATAAAGATGACTTGAAGACAAACATGACTTGGAGATGTAGATGACGAGAAGATCCAGAGAAGAAGACCTATGATGAAAATTGTGTCGAGAGAATACCTTCCTAGTTAAGAGGGAGTGTTGATGTAATTGTAACTTTGGAATGTATTCACTTGTATTTCTTATCTATTGTAATCCGACGTTTATTCTGGGATGTTATCATGTTATGTCATGCCCCGATGTTCTGATCAGGAGAATAAATAATGTAAACAAGTCATGTCAAGTCATTATGGGTAACCCTCCTATAGTCTAAGGGTTAAAGTTCCTGTAGTTCCGGGGCACTACGGTAATTAGACTCTCCTAGGAGAGGTCGGCCCTAGTAGGGTTTTAGTCATGCCAGGATTAGTATAAATAGAGAGCTGGATTGTCTATTTAGCACACATCACAAACACACTCAAGTGTAGCGCATAGTTGAGGGAGGAGAAGACATTGGGGCTAGACAAGAAGAAGGTTACTGCTGTCGGGAGAGCATCTTACTGTTTTGTGGTTTTACCTTTTGTGCTGATTATATCTCTAAGGAAGATGCGGGGTTTTCTCCATTTATGGTTTCCCTAAGAAAAACACTTGTGTTCATTTTCTCTTGTGTTTGATTGTTGTACTTATTGTTCTCTCAGTTAAAGATCCTAACATAATGTTAGCTTGAATGTTGAAAAACTAACAAATACATGCTTTGAAAATGTGGAGACACTACTTAATGGGCATACAATTTCAGTTAAGAACATACCATTGTGGTATGAAATATTTATTTGAGCATCCAACATTAGATTCCAAGAAATCTAGATGGTTGGAGATTTTACGCGAGTTTGATTTTGAAATTAAACACATAAAATAAAAGGAAAACAAAGAGGTTGATGCACTCATCATAAAGGTGCAAGATATACATGTGATAGCCATTAGTTTTTGGCAATCAGATTTAAGACAAAAAATTGTAATTTCTCTTACTCAATATGAATTATATGTGCAATTAAAAGGTAAATTACAGCAACATAATTTAGAAAATATTTATGAAGCTTATCATTTGGAAGAGGATGGACTTTTTATTTATAAAAATAGAATTTATATTCCAAATGTGGTGGATTTGAGGAAGATTGATATGGATGAAATCCATAAAATGCCATATTTTGCTCACCCATGATATCATAAAACAATTTCTACATCCAAGAAGCGATATTTTTTGCCAAGGATGAAAAGAGACATTGCTGAGTATATTTCTACGTGTATGAAATGCTAGAAATTAAAAGTTAAGCATCAACACCCAAAAAGTTTGTTGCGCCCTTTTCCAATTCTGGAATGGAAACAAGAAATGATTTCCATGGATTTTATCACATTTTCTAATAACTGTGAAGCAGCATGGTTCCATCATGGTTGTGGTGGATAAATTGTCAAACTCAGCACACTTTATACCTGTCAAATCTACATATAAAGAAGATGCCATTGCAAATATTTTTTATGAGGGAAATTTTTAGATTGCATGGATTTCCAAAGGTAATCATTTCAGACAGAGACAAAATTTACTTCCAATTTTTGGAAAGTTCTTTTTACAGAATAGGGTACACAGGTGAATTTTATCACTGCCTACCATCCACAAATAGATGGGCAATCAGAAAGAGTGAATCAAATTCTTGAGGACATGATTCACATGTATGTGATGGACAAATCAATCAAAGTAGGAAGATTATTTGCACTTGGTATAATTTGCATATAACACTGGGTAGTAGTCTTTGTTAGGAATGAGTCCATTTGAGGCTTTGTATGGAAGAAAATGCAGAACACCAGTTACATGGGACAATCCAGTAAACATAATTGTATTTGGACCATAATTGATTAAAGAAATGAAATAAGAGGTTGCAAAAATTAGGCAAAATTTAAAGGCGACCCAATATAGACAGAAAAGCTATGCATATAAGAATAGGATGCATAGAGAATTTAGTGTTTGGCATCATGTTTACCTTATAGTGAGGGAAAGGAAGAGTTCCTTGAATAATGGAAGTTGTTCCAATCTTTCACCAAGATATTGTGGGCCATTTGAAGTGCTTGAAAGAATAGGGCCAGTTGCATAGATAATTGCATTGCCTACTAATACTACAACAATAATGTTTTTCATGTTTCTTTGCTTAAGAAATATGTACATGATCCTAACAATGTGATTGATTGGGATGTGATTCAGGTGGAACCCAAGGGAGAGTTCCAAACTGAGCCACTATGTATACTAGACAAGAAGGTAACATTGCTATGGAACCGAGCCATCATACAAGTAAAGATGCAATGGAAGCACTTCGATCTCGATGAGGCTATGTGGGAGTTGGAGGCTTCCATGAAAGAGGAATACCCATTTTTTTTCTTATTTTGAGCAAACACCGAGGACGACGTTATTACAAGGGGGATGAGATTGTCACTACCCCCAATTTTGACTTGGAATGTATTTAATAAAAATCATGTAAATGATGTAAATATGCTAATATGGATTCCTAGTGTGAATCTCAAGGCCAAGGCCTGACTAGTGAATGGATAAGCGGGTATGATGTATATATATTTATTTGGATCCTATGGATGTCTTATCATGCCAATTCAAAATGCATGTAAATATTATGTTGGAAATCAATAAAATGGTCAAAGATGGTTGTGTAAAGAGCACTAAAGGGGATATGATTCCATTAGAGGAGATATGATTCCAATAGAGGGGAAGAAGAAGAGGGGCCTATGGGGAAAATAAATCCTATGTTTCCAAGTGACGACCTTATAACTCATCCAAAATAAAATATGTGCTTTAAATTAGCTAATTAATTCATTCTTGATTATTAACCTAATCATTGAATGCATGTGTGAGGTTGGTGGGGAAAGTCACTTCATATAGTTATTAAAGCATGGGGGTGGTGACAGTTATGTCAGTTGTCAGTAATCCTTTTCTTCTATGGTTAGAATCTATGTCAGTTGTATTCACCATCATATCATATCCCTTGGATTCAACACCTTTTCATCATTCTCTCATGCATGTTCCTACACTACGTAGAGTTTTTTCCCACTATTGTAGATGACCATTTATATGAGATAGCGTAGAACCCAGAAATTCAAATTTAGACACAAAAATGAATTTTGGAAAGGGAATATTGATGCTTTCAAGTGAGAAGAGAGGTTGGGAAATCTAGGAACCTTTACCCATAGAGTTCTGCAAGTTGTGAATGCTTGAGAAGCCATAGTTAACACTACATGAGTTTCTCAAATAACATACAACAAATTATGCTCTTACTTCACACATTGGTAAGCACTGTAAGGGTTTGATTCCCTTAGGGAACTATGGATCAGTGAAGGGGAATTCCTTCGTTGTGCTGTGTGGGGAAGATGGAAAGAGTTCCATGTTGTAATGGATGAGTGATATACCTGTATGAGTTTTCTCTAAGCAAGGTGAGTAGAAGGGGTTGGGGGATGAGAGAGAGAATCATGTAGGTGTTTCCTTCACCCTAGTGGGATCCTAGCCCATCTTGGGGGTGTCTTATGTGATCAACAAGAGTATATGTTGGACAGAGTGCCTACAGTTGGGTGGAAAATCGCTCTTACATATCCAATTTTTTTTTATCTCTTTTGTTAAATATAAGTATTATTTTGTTTACGATATGCAATGATATTTATTTATATGCCTGTAGTGATTAAGCTTGCATATGCATGTTATATGTGTGTAGATATTGATTTCTGTTGTATATTTTGATGCTAAACCTCCACACACATTTTTATTGTTATGAAATTTGTAATTACGGCTATTGGGGCAAAATTTGGAAGCCTATATCAGTTCATGTCCCCTCCTATCAGTTGGATTGAGGGATGGGGCATCACATTTTTTCAACACAATAATACTTGCAAACAACATGATATAATGATTGATTTGATGGATGCATGAATGATGGCCTAATGAAGAAATAATGATGGAACATGATGCAAGCACAACACATAAAAAAGAACAATTTAATTTACATTTTGAGAATAGTAGATACAATGATAATATGACAAAACCTCAAGGAAAAAATTTAATGCTAAAAAACATTGCATGTTAGCAAAAAAAGAAACTTATCAAAGGGTTTGAGAGCTATAGAAACAGAAATCAATGATTCTATAGCCTCACATTGTAGTAGTGATTTTACATAAGATGTCAAAAATGACTATTGAGATTAAAACAAATAGAGATTGAAGAAACCTTACATATAATCCCTACTCGAAGTAGAAAATAAATAAATAATATTTAGCTATGCGATTAATAATGATCAATAAAACAAATGATAACATTTATTGATAATATAAATGGAGTAAATAATAATCTTTATATTTGTTATTATTTTATTCCAAATAAATGAATTCCCCTCACCCTCCTCTACCTAAGTGCTCAAAATACGGAATCTAGTACCTTACCACCACTATACATACCCCCCCTGCACCTCCTCCCCCACTCTTCCTCAATTTATTCTAGTGGAGGACAATATTAACTACCGCTTACAATAGTGGTTGGTTACTACATAGGAATTGATGTGAATGAAGAGTCTCATGGCCTTTCTAGGCGTTACATCTTATAGGGAAGAGTTGAACCAATCAAGATAACCCTTGCGGGTATATATTTAAATTTTTTATAAAATTATATATAATTTCTTAGTTTTTAAATACATATGTTATTTGCATGCTTATAGGCCTCCCAAGTATTTTTAAGCATGGAATACTAATGAATCAAGTTTTGAGGAGACCCAATTATGTCACAAATTTTAAATATGCATTTGTCATACCAATGTGGTTACAATGAAGAATTGCGTAATCAAGGATATATTTTCAAGGAAAATCCCCCATATGGCATGTTCTAATCTTTTTTCCCAATGAAGAATATTGTGATCAAGGACACCCATTTTCAAGGGAAATCACCTTCATGATGTGTTACAATTTATTTTCCTGAAGAATAATTATTTATATACAAAGAGTTGAGAGACCAATATCACCCTCATGCTTAGGCATTTTGCAAAAGTGATCAAGGATAAAACAAACCATTCACTACAACAAAAACTGGATTTAGCATCTCTTTTTGCATCCTTTTTTGAGTCTAGACCATCTTTCAGTGTATTTTTCTTCATTTTTTGGTCAAAATGGCGCAATTTCACGGGTTGGTGCTATTTTAGGCGTTTTTTGTGTCCTTTTTATAAATTTGGCGCAAATTGTGGTGTAATTTGCATCGGGTTTTGCACCTAGTTATGCACCAGGTTTTGCATCAGGTTTTGTGACAAGTTTTGGGCCTAGTTTTGCACCTAATTTTGCGCCTAGTTTGTACATATACTCTTGTTGCGCCCCCTTTTACGCCCATGTTTGCCTCAACTTTTACGTCCTTGTTTTCATCCACTTTTGCATCCTTTTTTACATCCACTTTTGCATCCACTTCTGCTTCATTTTTTGCATCCCTTCGCACGCCAAGTTTTGCATCAAAGTTTACATCATGTTTTGAGTCTAGTTTTGCATCTCGTTTTGTTTCAGCCATTTTTGCATCCATTTTTTCATCCACTTTTGCACCCACCTTTTCATCCCTTTTTGCATCCCATTTTGCATCCATGTTTACATTTTTTTTGCATCTACTATTGCATCCACGTTTGCATCCACTTTTTTCGTGTCCCAATTCATACCCATTTTTGTGGTTACTTTTACACCCACTTTTGCTTCAACTTTTGCATCCACGTTTGCATCTTTTTTTGCATCCAATTTTACATCAGTTATTGCATCCCTTTTGCATCCATTTTTGCATCCACTTTTTCATCGGGTTTTGCGTTGGGTGTTACGACTACTTTTGCATCTAGTTTTGCATCTACTTTTGTTGCATCCACTTTCACATCAAATTTTACTTCCATGGTTGTATCCACTTTTGTTCCACTTTTTTCATCATGTTTTTCTTCCATGATTGCATCATTTTTTGCATACACTTTTGCATCACCTTTTGCATCCATTTTGCTGTACCCGATTATGCGCCCACTTTTGTGCCTACTGTTGTTGCATCCATGTTTGCATCCTTTTTTGCATCCATGTTTTTATCCACTTTTGCACCCAGTTTTACACCCAGATGTTGAAGATGAAAATGAGGATAATGATTATGATATTGAGGATAGTTATGATGATGATGATAATGTTGTTGATAATGAGGAGAACGATGACAATGATGATGATGATGACGATTATGATGAGGAGGAGGATGAGGATAATGGCAATGATGACATCGCTGATGATTATGATGGCAATGCAATGAATGGTGATGATGACAATGATGATGATGATGAGTACAATCAGAATGATGGTGTTAATCATCTTAAAAAATAAGTTATTATTTGTCATGCATAAATCATGTGTGTCTTCCATGACCCTTTTCCACTAATCACATATTTTTGGTAGATGCTATTTCTTATGCCAAAAGTAATGATGAA
>LPNX010688138.1:14929-34411 GCA_001517045.1 Pseudotsuga menziesii
TGAGAGGATTTAACATTATTCCGCCCATGAGGACTTCTCACGGCCCATGAGGACTTCTGAGGGCACCCAGTTGGCAACGTGGGTGTCTTGATTCTTAGGCCAGGATGTTCAAAGCCTTGTTTTTGGGGATGGATCAAAGTAAACTAGGAGCTCTACCGCTATTGATGCCTCTACTATCTCTGTCTTAGATACTTCTCTCTCATATACTATATAATATATACCTATGCTGGTGGTGCTACTGATGCTAGGTCACCAAAATTTAGATCGCCATCTCGTGATTGGATTTTGTATTACTACAGATTGACATTTATAGCTATGTTTTATGAGAGAGATTCACATAGATGGACTGATTACGACTAGCCAGGATAAGACCCAGCTAGGAGACCTAATCTGAGTAGCCATACCTCAAACTCTACGAGGGTACATAAATTACGGGGACAAGGGGCCAAATCCATATGATCATTGGATACTAAGAATGAACTGGGTGAGCCTGCTCTGTTATGGGGACTAACGGATCGAGCACGCAACACTGCGAAGCTTTGGGTTTATAACAGATTGGGCGCGCAACACTGCGAAGCTTTAGCTTTATTATATATAAACTTCTTTCACCTTAATAATGGTAAAATATGTAAATGTAATAACTTTTTGGTTGCACAAAGCTTGAAATGACCTTTTCTTACTTGTAAGCCAAAGATTTCCCACATAGGGATGACATTATAGACTAGGGCCCATGACCACACATCAGACATGATGTTATGGTGAAAGCATCCATATAACAATCGATTTCTTTGCTAATTTTCTTAAATCTATTTTGTTAAATTTTTACCTTTTTCTTTTTTCTCATCAGTTTTAAAAATAAAAGAAAGTACAACTTTAATAAGAAGAGATGAAATCCTATGTGGTCAGGAGGGAGGGGATTAAAATCCCTATTGGTTATAGATAAACATGCCAAAGAAGAAATTATATATCAATGGGAGGGTAGAGATGTTAAATGGGGTGGGTCGATATAAATGGGTTGGGTCGAGATTGAGCACCATCAAAATTGTTAAACTCCGTCGCAATATTCGCTTGAAATCATTGTTCCATTCTTTATTTTATGGATTGTGAGCAGCTGATTCCATCATGAGCCCATTCATCCATTTTGCAAGGAGCCACGAAAAAATATTGCCACTGTAAAATATTAATTGATAATTTAATTGGTAACCAAATGTTAGAGGCATTGACACTATTGTGGCATCTGGGAATTAATGGTGTTATGGAAATTGTGGATGAGGAGGACTGGGAAGGTATAATTCTTGTTCAGGGTATGCTAGACATGAATAATAATAAGGGTTATGTTGGGAATTAATGGTGTTATGGAAATTGTGGATGAGGAGGACTGGGAGGATATAATTCTTGTTCAGGGTATGCAAGATAGAAATAATAATAAGGGTTATGTTTGTTGTTTCCATCAAGGTTATACCTAAAACATATTAGCACTGATCACATACAACTTAAAGTCATAGATCATGTATACATGTTTACGTCGAATACTTTTTTCTCTGAGGTCTATTTTTGGCCACCGTGGCCAAATTCGTCGTCCCTTCAACAAATACAATTTCGCCAAGTGTCTTTCTCAGCACTATATTATCCAATGGTTTTTTGTATTACCCTCGGGTTCCCCATTCATGGCTCAGGTTTTTCCGCTCATTGTTCGGTGGTAACTTAAAAAGCACATGAATCAAAAACTAAAACTAGCACAGTACTCGATTGTACCCTGGACATTTCCATTGCTCCTTGTTCAATATTAATGTACAAAGAACACGGCTTGAAAACTAAGAGCACTTTACTTTACCTTACCTTATAGATATGGTCATCGCCCCTCTGTCCGACCAACGTCTGCTATGCATCACCCTGTTCAATGCTTTCCCTCCCCCTGTATGACATTAAATCCTTTGCATACCCCGGTTATTGCCCTAACACAACTACTAGCAGTCATTTCCTTTCCTATGTTCCCTCTCATGCTCGCCTCCCTTGTGGAGGTTTAGGCTTCCTTCAAGTTGTATACCCGCGGCTTAACATTAATTGATAGCTACAGGGGAATCAATGACTCCAGTCCAGAATGTGTGGACTATTTCTCACATAGCTGGAATGGAATCTCCGTTGGCCAACATGATCTACACTTTTGTTTCTCCATTTTTCACTGTGTATTTATTGCATTTTTTATTTTGTATTTAGCTAATTTGCATACTAACAAAAGGTAAGCAAATTATCCCAATAGGAAAAATAGTCTATTGCACTTAGGAACACAGAGAACGTCAGCCGAGCAAACATCGATTTTCAGCTCTTTGGAGGGACGATCCTGCAAATATTGTAGGGCTCTATATTTGTAGGGCTCAACAAGAGGGTCCCCAAACTCTTCTTATGTAGGATAGAATATCGAGGCCTAGGGTATATTTAGCACTCCAAACCCCAACAGACTCTCATTTTTCTACCCGTCGTTTAGTCCATTTGAAGAGTTGGGCTTTGCCCTGCCCATGGAACAAGAATTCAGTCGAATCTCAAGTCTGTCACATGATTTACATTCCAAAATATTTCACAGTTTTGCATAATTCGATTTCCTTCTGGTACTCTGTCCTGGTTGGGTTTTCCATCTATATTTTCAATTAAATGAGGAATTTGTGTAATGCAGTTTAGTTGTTTTGGTGGATAGGTGTGATGCTTGTAACTGCAAATATATTTCTTTCAGCCCGCATTGAAATATTTGTAGTTACATATTTGATTGAAAGTGCATTTGAGAATAGAAATTTCAGAAAACGAGGTCAAACATATAAATCCATATCTTACTAAAAAGAGTTGGTATTTGTTTTTATCTAATTATTGGTTAAGAGTTTTTAAGATGGAAGGAATTAAAAGAGTAGGTTAATTGCTATAAAGTTAAGAAAGATTTATTCTTTAAATTACTTTTAAGGTTTTTTTAATTGGTTAAACATTTTTTAGATGTAGGAAAAGGGGTGAAATCGTGTTAGAAGTTGGTCAACTACTTGTTATTTTAAATGATTTGATTTTTTTGAATAATGAGAAGAATCAATTTGCACTATCTATAACAAATTTTGGTCCACTTTAAAAAAATCTCAAATTCAAAATAATATATATATATATTGCATTGATATAGAACATGCATTTTTATTAAAAACATTTTTAAAAAATAACATATTAATTAGTTACCTATAATAAATTTTAATTTTAGTTATAATCCATTTTAATTTTAAGTTTAGTTATAAGAATACTTTTAAAAAAATTAACATATTGATTATATAATTAAATTAATTTATTTTAAATTTATATTTTTTATATTTAGAATAGGGTATTTATTTTACATTTATGCTTTTCATTTAAGTGTTATTACATTGGAGGAACATTTTATTAAATTCATGAAAATACAAAATATGTATGTTGGTATTAAGTGTGACTCACAGTTTATGTTCCTTATTTGGTGGACTCTTTGAGTCTCCTCATTGTCTGAGTCTCTAGCCTAGTGTCATGTACCATGATCACAAAAGTGGTAAGTAAGGTCTTTATGCCTCCGTCCATACCTTGCAAATTGCATAAAGACCTATACCTTCTTCCATTGAAAGACTTGCCCATATATGTCTTGCACTACCAAACTTCAAATCATTGGGTTACAGCTAGAAGGTGTGGCCTCCCCTAGTCATGGGAGGTTCAGTCCAAATCTTCAGAGGTCT
This sequence comes from Pseudotsuga menziesii, assembly GCA_001517045.1. Taxonomy (NCBI): domain Eukaryota; kingdom Viridiplantae; phylum Streptophyta; class Pinopsida; order Pinales; family Pinaceae; genus Pseudotsuga; species Pseudotsuga menziesii. The sequence continues at coordinate 18,655 of LPNX010688138.1, forward strand.
TAAGCTCAATATAGATAATTTCATCATTTCAACACCTATCCCGATCTAGATTTGGAATGTGATTTGCTAGGCCCTTCGTCGTTGTATTTATTGTACAATCTATCGACACAATCTACTGTGCCGAAGGGAAACGTATTTAAATGCAAACAACTTGTTGGAAACAACCATGAAAGTTTAGACTTTTAATAGAACACCCTTTCTTTGAAACAAAAATTTTAAGTCAAACTGAGAGATTTCAAATGAGTTAACATAATACGTAAGAGAAACTTTTATTGAGCCACCCTTACACCATGCAACATAAACCACATTAGTATGCTCTCTCATATTCCCTCTTTGATCATTGCAAAACATAATACAATAGTTTCATTTGACCTAGTTATTACTATATATGGAATTGGAGACACATGGCTTATGCAATCCCTTCCTTATTATGAGTGTTTGACCCTTCATGGTCATAAGCGATAACGCATGCAAGATATATCAACTATTGGGAAGATCATGTTATATTGAGCTCATTTCTTTCATTGAGTGCTCTTTAGAAAATGCTCATTAGAAAATGATGTGTTGCTTTGTGGCTTGTTCATGTCACTTTAACATTGTCGTTTACTTTCCATAAATAAAATTCCATTATGAAGAGGATAATTGTATGGCTTTAACTTTAAAAAAACATTTCAACCTTGAAATATCTATATTTTGTTGTTAAGAAGAATTTGAGTCTATTTAGAAAGATGCTTGTACATATAAAATGCAATTACAGGGGTTCCTCTTGTAGGCTTGGTAGTTGGGGTAGTAGGCTATCATTGTCCCCACCCAAGTTCAAAACCCATGACTATATGTACATGACACCTACGGGACTGTCAAAATTTTCATTAATGAAAAAAAATGCAATTAGAAATTGAGATGTTCATCATTCTAGATTACAATTATTTTCCCTATAGTGTCTCATCACATTTTCTTCTACTTTTATTAAGAAAGCATGCATGGATTTTCTAGTATTTTCCAAAGTTAATGGATATTATGTATTTTTAATATTTGAAGTTTTGTACATAAAATTTATTGTAACTAATGTTTTCATTCTCCACTTATCTTAAAAATTTGTTCTAGACTTCAATGTTGTATTATTTTACTAGGTCAATGCCTTTGGATGGTCTCCTCCATTTGTGCCTCTATCTTCCTAACACAACTTGTATCCTAATCCAAAAAAACTAATACGAATATCTATTTGGTTCAAATTTAGTTCCTCAACATGTTAATTTCAAGATTAATATTGATTACATACGTGTACACAACTTTTTATATCCTTTAAATTAATTGCTTCCTAATGATTTCCATGAATCTAGCTTGTGATATACCTTGACATTGATATTTTAAAGTACTTTAAGATTAACTTGTACAATATATACCAAGTTATTCGTTATAGTTAACATTACTTTATACTATGTTTTATGTGTATACATTTTTAATAAATTTTCAATCTCATTTCATTTTTAATTTTTTCTTTTGTTTTTTCACTCCATCACATTTACTCTACTTTTTCTTTTTTTCTTTTTGATGTATCTTTGTATCTTTGCACCCCCTCGGGTAGTTGTTAATTTAAACCAATATGTGTATGGAAACTTGGATATTAAAGCATCGACATACCTAATTATCAACTGCCCTATTGCATTAAAACACAAAAAACAAATTACATTCAGTATTTTGTATAAGTTTGTTTTACAATTTGCAAATACCTTTTAATCAAAATAATCAACCTAAATTACCAAAAACAAGAAAGCTAACAAATCCATTAAGTGATAAAGTAATTCTGATTAGCTTTTAGAAGAAAGAATCTTGGCAAAAAATGTAAAAAGATGAGGAGGCAAAACAGCTGCCTGTAGACAATGGAGGATCCTGCAGACAATGGAGGCCCAGAGATCTTGTGCTGGCCAAGGTCAAGGGATTTCTGGCATGGCCCGCTAAGGTACGACAGTCTATTTTTCATCCCCATTTGTTTTCCCTTATTTGATGTAAGCGATGCATGTTCTTGTTATTTTCATTTGCCACATCAAATTATATACTTCTTGTGCCCTGTTTTGATACCTGATTGTCGTCCAAGGGTTTCTGTGAATGTTTACAGATTCTCATACATTTCCACTGTGCATATTTCTTTCTCTAATTTCTGCAGTGGGAGTTCATTAGCTTCTATCAACTTTCTTTACCGGTCATATTTCTTTCTATTTTATACGGTGGGAGTACATTCACTTCTATTAGCTTTCTTTACATTATAGTTTTGCAGAGCGTGGGTTTTTGTTGTAAGGTCGTTAAAATGTACCCAGTATCGCAGCCATTGTTGCAATTTTCCTAGCACATTGCCCAACATCAAGCAGGGTCGATTGCCCAATATGTGCTGATATTTTCTTCTTAATCCTATAATTGCAAAACCTGGTTGTTGCACGAGGGTTCTCTGAAACCCTGCACGAGAAATTTGCCCAGCACATTGCCCAGCATCAAGCAGGGTCGATTGCCCAATATGTGCCGATATTTTATTGATCTTAATCCTATAATTGAAAAACCTGGTTGCTGCACGAGGGTTCTCTGAAACCCTGCATGAGAAAGCAAACCATATATCAGATATTTGTGTTTAAGCCCAAGCGATGGATACAAGTTTGTGTTTTTTTTGTGTTTAAACCCAAGCGATGGATGCACGTTTTTGTTTTTTAAGGTGGAAATTGCCTACAGATTTGCATCTAATATACAACCATCTTTCTTTACCTATTTAACCTGAAAAGAAAGTCTGCCCAACTCATTTTTAATAAACTGGCTAAATTGGGTTATTATATGGAGTGCGAGGCTATCCGAATTCACCCCAGTCCCTATAGTGTAGTCATCTGCAAACTGTCCATATTGGAGCCTTCTCTTTTTACAAATAGAGAGGGCGAAAACATCCAATTCGTGAAGTACCACATTCATCAGGAGGGAAGAAGCATGCTTTATGTTTATAGCATCTTGCATATGTGCTTGTTTGGATGACATACATTTAATTCAGAGAAGATCTTTGATTTCCATGAGAAGCATGCACAGCAGGAATGCATTTTTCTTACTGAGAAATAGAATACATTTGCTTATGGATCTTATTTCAGAAATTAAGCTAAAATTATTATTTAGCCTCCATTTTTGAATATTTCTCTGTTAGTTTCTTTCATGTTTTAGTGTCGTAGACGTAAAATATGAAGTTTGAAATAACTGCACAAAGCTGTTCAGGGTTGTGAAAGTTCTTTTGTATCTGTAGATGCTGAAGTACTTCAATCATGTCAATCCACAGGATGATGATGAGGGGAAGATATTTGTGTAGACAAGGGTAATGCCATTTGTTATAACAATATTGTTATTCTCGACTAGATGTACAATGTCAATCCACAAGTCATGTGTTGTATTCATCATGTCTCACATAATTGTTGGGGCTACCAAATGTTATGGTGAAAATAATTACTTTGTTTTTGCTCACTCTTGAACAGGTTATGTCTGCTGAAATTTATGATTAATGTCCTCTCTTAATTGAGTCTAGTGTCCACTGTTTAGAAGGAAACCTGACATTGTTCTATTTGCTTGTTTTATTTTATGATGTATGATTAGCATAAAAAATTGATATAGATGTTCCCTGTGCAGAGCTCCTTGCATTTAAATGTGGTAGCATGTTATCAGAAAATTGATGAATATAAGAGATCTCTCGAGTCATGCAATAAGGTATGGTACACAGGCTTCCTTATCTATTTGTTTATTGGACATCATTGAATTATTGCAAGGGTCTATAATTCAAAGGCATGCACAGTACTTTTACACACAATTTCCATGGCAAAGTATAAAGAGGTCACCTAAAATCTCACATTTGAAACAAAAATAAAAAAGTATATAAAGCTATGTTACAGGAAGCTACTCTAGAATTGTTTCCAACATCAAAAGGGCACAGTCCATCCTCAGAAAGTCAAATCTCATGAACTTTCCAAAGCCACTGATCATGTTTTCTAGAGCCATTTTATGTAATGCTTAGCCAGGTCATTAATGAGATATTATGATGAAAACAACTTATTTAAAGCTGATTCAGTCCTGCAAGGTTAATTCTGTGAGCTCTAGAAAAGCTTTGAAAGAAAATGTATGAATATAAAGCTTTCTTGCATGGGAACATATACATATTCAGATATGGATTGCAGGATGGTTTGAAAAGTTGGGATCTGGATATCGGGATACATAGCCAAGAAAATCATATGTACAACAATAATACAACAAGAATATCTTTCAAAGTTACATAATCTTCAACACGGGTAGTTTCCATCAGCACCACATTTTCATGGGGGTTTTAGGGTGTTTTTTTGGACATATTTGAAGATGCCATTGAACAGGAAAGGAAAAAAGTCGAGAATATGCAGAAAGTATGCAAAACCCCTTCAATGGAAGATAAAACAGCTCACAAACCTGCAAAAAATACCCACCTACAAGAAAGCTAATAATTTTGTCATACTGCATTATGCAGTTTGTGGTAATAAACCACATCAATTGCAAATTTTTAATTAACTAATTGATCTAGTAATGATTCTATATTATTAATCAAGTTGTCCTAGAAGTTTAACTTCACTTCTCTTCAACTTCACATGGGATGTGCTCCAAAATTAGCTAACTCCTATATTATTTTCCTCAGATTGTCCTTTTGTTTAAATTTTAATCAACATGCTCCGATGGTTTTCTTCCTTAGAACTACTTGTCTTAGTCCCCTGCAGGATGTAGTTATCATGGAGTCCAGCAGCCAGTTATGGAGTGAATAGAAAGGATGGATCCAATGAGCCTAAGTCTAGTTTTAAATTCAGTACTCAACGAAGAAGATTGATATCTCTATATTCAGCATGACCTTTCTTGAGTAGAGGATCTCGTGTACTCAAAAAATGAGGCTAGCAGTTGAGTGGCATGTTTTATTTCTGTAAAAAGTACATGGCATTGATAGATCAGAAAAAATGTTTCATAACATACATTGCTCAGTAATATAAAGCTGATAAGAGTGTATCATATGGGTTTGTGTGTCTTTATAGATGAAGAAATTTAGAATCTAGATACGATTTTGAGTATCATTATTGACTACACAAAAATTAAGATGTTTTTTTCAACAATAACTTAAGCTTAAAGTCAGACAAAGGTCTTAGGGGACTCAATGCATACAATTTTGTTTGATATTTTGTACTTGAAGGCATGCTTAATGGTAAAATTTATGTACTGCAGTGCCATGGTATTTTTGGTCTCTGTCAACTAAGAGTTAAATAGGAAGATAAAATCCCAAGATAAGCAACTAGGTTTTCAAGTCTCAGCTTTAAGATATGTTTTGGTTATAATTGAAACATTTTCTACTAATTGATGCAGTCTGATTGCATTGCAAGAATTTCACCAAAGGACGGGAAAGTGCTTGGGTGGATCGTTCTTCACAAACTAAGGTAAATGTGTAATGTATCAAAAGTTAAAACCATGAACCAGAAACATAAAAAATCAGATGTCAAAATACAGATTGCTCCAATCTGCTCCTGCAAACTCAAAATATAGACTTCTCAGATTTGTGTGTTTTATAGGGGGTTGTGCTATTTTATAGGAAAATGTTAGAGTATTTGGGTCTGATGCTTTGCCTTATTTTATTGTTTATTTATGTTTTTGTTGTGTGATTTGTATTTCAATATCTCTTTTCTTAAAAGGATCTTCCTGGTTCCAGCTTAACATTTACCTCAGGACAGAAATGGTTCCCCAGTGGACCATTCCACATTCGAAATCAGAAATGGATCCCATGAAGAGCCATTGGCATTTCAAACCAGAAATGGATCCGAAGCAGACCCTTTCACATTTCAAATAAGAAATGGATCCCAAGCGGATCCAAGACTTCATATTATATTATTGTGAAGCCCCTCTACTTGTTGTATATTTGCCTTGTTCGCCATTATTGTGAAGCCCCTCTTTCTTTTACTACTGGCCCCTACATTTACGCACCTTCATAAAGGTGTTCAATCAATACCCATCTTCAACACTTTTCAATTTCATTTATACATCATTATATAATTATGCTATTTTAGGCCATCACATTTTCCAACTTGGGTGTAAGGTGTAGTAACAATTATGCTCTTTTAGGCCAAACACCTTTGAAAAATGCAAAGAGCTATAAAGGAAAAATGATTTTGCAGATATTCAAGTGGACACAAGTATGCGTCTCTGACATAGATACAGTGAACAAGGAAAAGGCACAAACTTGTATAGTTAGCACACATGGGTGCAAAATATAGGTCCTTTTTCTTCGTGGGCACCACTTTTGGTTGAAGTTAGCACACATGGGTGCAGATCTGGAGCTATCTGTAAGTTTGTGCCAGTGAAACAAAGCTTTGTGGATCTTCTGATGCGATGATGTTTAGTTGGCTGTTACATTTCTGGAAAAGGTGTATTATTTCATTACATCCATAATTTACAAATATTTCTCCCATCATTGCCTGTCATGGATTCATGCCCTCCTCTTGTTAATGGCATGTTGTTTGGCATCTCTTTCTACCTCAGGTGTGAAGCATCTCTTTCTGGCCGGCATGGACTTGATTTGGGCATTGCAAGTCATCTTTGATCTTCTATTTATAGCTTTCAAAGATATTTTTGAATCTTTTTATATTATTCCTCAACTCTTGTTTAAGTATTCTAAATATTTTACCTTAGAAATTCAAAAGTATACACTTTCAAAAAACTGTCTGAAAAATAAATTCAGACTCGCTTGCTCCCTCCTTATTTGTTGGGACTACATTTGTGGCTTTTCAATGTTCACACAGTCGTAGGTTCTAAGCTGGTATCACTCTGATATCTTGTAGGTTTGTGGAAGACTTGCATAGACAATAAGAGAGAGAGAAGGAGAGGATACTTCTATTATTGTTTGAGCAATGTTCATATTGTACATATTTATTCATGTGTGGTAGTTAGACAGTATTGAACTTAAACAAACTTTGTAACTACTAACAGAGAGAGAAGATGCTTTTATTACTGTTATATAACGTTAATATTGTACACTCCTTTATTTGTATGTGTGGTAGTTAGACACTATCAGACTTGGAAAAACTAACTCCAAACACTAACTTGAACATTAACATTACGCCACTAATATTTCATTGTGCCTTTTTTTATATATTAATTTTTTATTGACTGTTATCACTACAACAATTTTAAATTTTTATAATTTATAGATGTGAAAACTTTGCCAAATTGTTTATATGCGTAAGGTTATGCTTGCATGTATGTATGTTTCTCTTAGTTAAATTCTGTTTTCATTTTTTATATTTCTGTGGTTGATAAAATTCTTGTGGGAGGGCTCTACTAAAGTTAAGGTTTTGATGTGATTATGGGCTAAGTTTTCCCCATTCTCCTTTATCCTTACTTCAAACAAGTGATCCATCTCTCTAATATATAGTTTTCTACATGGACACATAATCTTGTAGATGTGTTTTTGTTGTCAAGGGTACCTGGGATCCTTGATGGATTTTCACAGAGAGATATGGTGTTTCGTCTTGTGGGAGTGCTTTGCTAGGGAAAATATCTTGATAGGATTATGGGTTAAGTCAGCCCCATGGTCCTTGATCCTTATATCAAACGAGCATCCTGTCTCTCCTATGCATGTTTTACTGCATGGACACGTAATCTTGCAGACTCCTATTTGTTGTTGAGGGTCTGTGTGATCCTTGATGGATTTAAGCATCCCTATGAAAACATACCATCAGAGGAATGCTAAAATCCCTTCAATGGTAACATCCCTCTGGTAACATAACATTAGATGTATGCTAAAATCCATCAAGGATCCCATGGATCATTGAGGGCAGAAAGGTGTCCACAAGATTGCATTTGTGTTGAAAATCGTATATAGGAGAGATGGGCCGCTTGTTTGAAGTAAGGATCAAGGAGCATGGGGAAGACTTAGCCCATAATCACATCAAGACCTCTTCCCTAGCAAAGCATTCTCACAAGAGGAAACACCATATTTGTCTTGAGGATTCCAAAGTCATTCTAAGAGTAGATCATTACTGAAGAAAAGCATCTCAAGAAATAGAAATGCTATAAAATAGCAAAGCATCTAGAGAATTTAAACTAGGATGGTATACTAAAGATTTGTGAGAGTTGAATTCCTTTATTCCAGCATCAAAGAAATTATATAAATGGGTAAACTATCAGCAGTCCACAATTTGAAACGAAGGTTACTATGTTTATTATTGTTTTGTCTCATGGCTGGCATGGGTTTTGCTGCTCCAATTGTACATATAAATATGATGATTGGTGGCCCACTTAAAATCAACTTGCATCCTGAAGATGATCCTAGATAGCAATTTAAAAACTATTTTTCATTTGGCTAAGTCCATACTCTTATGTCATAATCACCTAGGCCTTGCACCTGGAATTTAACCTGATGAATAGACTGATATTACATTGCTGAAATACAACAAAGTAGAAATTTCAAAAGCATCTGTTAACAGAAAAACAAATTGCAAGTGTTAGATGAGATACACAACTAAATTGAGAAACCATCAAATATCAATTGATGGCTTATCTCTGACTTCAAAATTCTGGATCATTTTGAAAAGATCTAAAAATTTATCAGTCAATTGACATGTCTCAATCATTTCACTTCAATTTCACTTGACAAATTGGTGCATCCTACATAACTAGCAGTAATCTTGGCAACGCTAAGAACCACCTTCAAAATACCTCTCTCTGCACTAGTTCTCCAGGAAGATGATACCATCCATAGAAGCCAATCAAAATGATCATGACTTCCTTTACAATGATGGCATATAAGGCTACAGCCTTAATATTCTAAATTAGTAATCACGTATCTCTGGTAGTAAGCGTTCTACAAGGGAAGGGTTGCTGCACAAAAAATTGATTATAAAAATTTAGATAGATCCTGAAAAGTGCCTGGCTCTCACTGTAACTATTCAGTTATGTAGAATTTTTCCTTACTCAGACATGTAAGACATTTGTTCATGGTGTTCCAAAAAGTACAGAACACACATATGACCCAAATAAGTTGCATCATATGACTCAGCAAGATCATATATACTTGCAAAATTCTCTAAAGTAAGGTGCTAAACAGAAAACATAGATCTCAGTGCTGAGGCTGGACAATATTATAACAAAAAGGAAAAACCGCAATGAAATAAAAGAATACCTGTGCACATACTGCTTTCCCAAATATACCTGCAAAGTTTTTTAAATATGAACAACAAACACAGATTAAAAGAAATTCATTCCAAAACTAAATTGATAATGTTGTTTATTAGAGTAGAAATACATTAATAATTAATAACCAATCCTCATAAGCAGTAGAGTGTTACTAAAATGAGTTGCTTGCTTGCTGATAAATATCGTTTGAGAAGTAGCCTACCGAGTCATGAAGCTACCCTGCCTCCCTCTAAACCTTGATAGACATTTTTCTCAATGATTATCTACAACATATTTTTGATCTCAATCATTATAAGTATTTCTCAGGTGTTATCACATTTCATGGCCATATTACTTGGGTGTTACAATGACCATCTCCAGATCTGTCAACAGGCTATTACAGGCATGTAAAATGCACTCTCTTTAATATATATCAGAGATTTATAGGCATGTAAAATGCACTCTCTTTAATATATACAAGCATGATTTTACAACTAGAGATTTATATTCATGCAACATGCGGTGCTATTCTCATAAGCGGGATATTTTTATTTTTGTTATTAATTTTACTATGCATATACCCTTGTTCCCTGGGCCATCAGGATTGTACCTTTTTACGTCCATGGATTGTGCAGTCCTCCCAAGGCCATTAGCAGAACATGGGCACCTAACAAGTGTGGAGCTAAGATTGAGTCCCAAGTCTAACCGGTTCTAAATCGGAATAATAAATGTTCTGTCTACTGCATGATGATCTGTATTTATATGATGTTTTCTTTTGCAAATTCTCCCCGCAATGGCTTTCATTACTTATCTTCCTTTGGGCACCCTACTCTGCATCATCTAGGATTATCAGCAAATGCCTATCTCTATGGTATGCAGAGGTTTGCAAATGGGGCATATTATCATTTCCAACTTTCATAAATCCTAGAAAGAAAAGAATACCTGCCACTGAAATAGACAAGGGAAGGCATCAGCCAAAAATAAATGAGCAGTCACAGAGTTCTATGCACATGCAGATTCAGAAACATAAGTTGCAGGAAATTATTATTATTCACAAATTACTAGAACATATGGTTTTGAAAGCATCAACTGCAATAATTGGGATGCATTCTTGGAGTGATAAACAAGTTATTCCCATTCTTGTAAGATTTTGCAATGCTGATCATTTGGTCCCGTTCTTTTTCCTACTATTGTTTGCTAAATGCGGCCAAAGATATAACATTTGATGGTAAATCCAAGAGCTATTGGTAATAAGTTAAAATTAGGTTCATAACAATCATGGAATGTATCTTTTATTTTTTGGCAAATTTTAAAGGGGTATTTTATTAGCATAGCAGCATAACACATTTGGGCCAATGCTGTTTAATTCCATGTTTTTTACTGGAGAGATTCTATGTCTGTCTATCCTATTATCTATACACGTTTTTATCCCTTCTAATATGCCTTTCTGTATGAGGAGAATACAAGCTTTTACTTTTGAATGGCCTCTGATGCATTTCACCATAATACCTCTACTGTGATGCCATCTCTGTCTTTGTCAAGGGAAACATTCTTGAGGCCTCGAATTTAATGAGACAATAGCTCATCAGCGTGTCACAGTGTTTGAAGACATATGTAAAGGTCAAGCCTCTAAGGGAGAGGAGGATCCTAATTGTCTATAATCCATCCCATGTCTCATTACAATCCACTGAAGCCTAATCTGCATATGGATGTGGGAAGTTAACAAACCGGCTTGCAAGATTGATAAAAGTAGCATCTAGTTTGAACAAAATGATTAGAATTCCTAGTCAGTTTGTCAAAACGATGATATGGCTGCAACTGGGAATCGAATCTTGAAAGGAAAGATTTAATTAGGAGAATTTCTAGCCACTGTTGGAACCACATCAGTTAGGCTCTGGTTCAATACTCCGATTTGTCAAAGAAATGATGCAGTTGAAATTGAACATCCAATCTTAAAAGAAAATATTCAATCCATAAAGTTTCTAGTTCTACTTGGAATCAAAGCAAAGACCTATAAATGTTGTCAGCCATCTTTGGTCACTTATGAAACTTGCCATATGCTTTGTCACCCATTAGCTTGGATAGCCAATTTGTAAGAATACAATTTAGGTTGCTAAGGCGACTCCTCATCCATAGAAAAATTACATTCCCTAATAAATTGCAGCACCTTTAAAGATTGCAACAATCTTACACCTCTTTTTCTTAGGTTCACCAGGATTAAAAGAAGATAGCCTCGCTCACTTACCCTAGCGAGAGGAAACAAGTAGATATTTCAAGGCGGTAACCTATATTGGAAGGGATAAAGTTTGCACTACTTGTTCATTGCGAGTGCCGATTATGTTGTATATATTTTTTTTTCTTGTGCAAAATCAACATATATTTATCCTTAGGCAACGTGTACCATTAGGTACCATAGGAAGGAGTGTTATGTGTTTTTTTTAAGAACTAATGGTAGTTGCATACAATATTAAAGATTTAGAACATGTAGCATGAAGGTAGATTAGATGTAGTAGGCGTCATTAGGAAGGAGAGGTATGTGTTTATTTTTAAAGTACTAATGGTAGTTCCATTAAAGGGGGTGACCTATATTGGAAGGGATAAAGTTTGCACTACTTGTTCATTGCAAGTGCTGATTATGTTGTATATTAATTTTTCTTGTGCAAAATCAACATATATTTATCCTTAGGCAACGTGTACCATTAGGTACCATAGGAAGGAGTGTTATGTGTTTTTTTTAAATAACTAATGGTAGTTGCATACAATATTAAAGATTTAGAATATGGAGCATGAAGGTAGATTACATGTAGTAGGCATCATTAGGAAGTAGAGGTATGTGTTTATTTTTAAAGTACTAATGGTAGTTGCATTCAATATTAGTTGTAATAGGCATCATTAGGTCCCACTAGAAAGGAGTGTTATATGTTTATTTTCAAAGTATCAAAGCTCGTTGCTTATAATATTGATGATTTAGGACATGGTGAATGAAGGTAGATTAAATTGTAGGTGAAAATATCAAGTAATAATGAACACTATCACTGACCATGACAAATATTGAAGTCCAAGCTTAAAGTAGGTGGGTAGTCCCTCCTATGAAAAGGACATCCCTTGTGTGTTTAGTGAGTTAAAATACATAATTATTGCTATGTTATGATTGCATGATGGGATAAATATTACTTTGATAGAATTCTCCAAAGTTAGTCCATTTGTCATGTGAAGGAAGGTGAGTGCTATTGATTGTTGCTCTTATTCAAAGTGATTTTGATATGATGAGTTTGTTTGTTTGTATACTGCTTCTTTTAACTATTAATAATATCAATGTACATTTTACACATTTATACATAAACAATGGGTTGTGTAGCTTATGTCACAACCTAATAACATTTAAAATGTTAATCCAAATTTCTTAAAGAGCATAAAAATAGTTATCAAAATTGGCACCTGGGAACTCACATTTAGTGATTTTCCATAAATGTCACTTAGCACCCAAAATATAGCAACCCTAAAGCTTTTCCATTAAGGCATGAGAGGATGCAATCACACAAATCCATGAACATCAATTATGTTTTCATTAAAAGTGGACTCCTATCCATCATTACCTAGCTTAGCATTCATGACAATGGTTGCCATCCATTGCTCTTGAGCAACTTCTCATTCTTCGAGAAAGCAAGGCAAGAACTTGTCATTTTGACATTTGTGGGTGAGGATGGCCTATGAGAGGCTAATTATGGCATTGACCATGCATTCTTTTACATCACAGTGAATGCTATGCCTTGACCTCTCTTTAGAGTGATGCAAGTACTTGGTGCAACACAAATGTTGCAAGAGAGTCCATAAGAGGCTCATTGCTTATGCTACAAAGAATTTTACCATAATACTCAAACAATTGACATAGAGGCTCCACATCCAACTCCACTTTTTTTCCTTATATAATAATCTTCATATAGAGATTAACACAAATTAATGAACCATTTTCCCATTAAGAACTTTGTACATGTTGGACTTGGTTAAACAAGATGTGTTCATTTTTTTTTTGTATGAGGAATATGATAGCATATCCAATGAGTTGCAACACTTTTTGAAAACTAGTGAACTAAAGCATTTTATCCTCTTAAAGGGTGACCTTCCATGAAATGGGTCTAGGGGGATATTGAATGGTTGCATGACAATAAGATTGCGTAATTGTTTAGGATATTTTGTTGCCTGAGCACGGCAAATTTTTTTGCTTATTAGTGTGTTTGGAAAAATAAATTGGATTTTAAGCATGTTTGTCTTTGGATCTTATTGTCTTTTATTAGAATTACAAATGATGAAATCTATGTGTTAATATTGTTCCTATTCCTTATTCTTAAAGGGTTCTAGCTCAATGGAAGAGCACCTGCTTTACAAGCAGGAGATTGGTGGTTCGATTCCTCCATGCCCTAATGATATCGCAATGTATTTCTAAAGGTAAAAAATGTAGTGGTGCAAAATGGATGCAATATTAGATGCAATACTAAATGCAAAACATGATGTAAAAGTGGAAGTCACACCAAACACAAAAGTGGACACAAAATACGACCTTATTTCAGACGTAAATGTGGACACAAAAATGGATGTCACACTAAACGCAAAATTGGATGCAAAAAGAGACTCAACACTAGACACAATTAATGACTCAAAACTAGATGTAATAATAGGTCCAAAACTAGACACAGCAATAGATGAAAAAGTGGATTCCTAACTAGATGTAAAATTGGACATTAAATTGACCACAAAATATGGTGTATCGATGGACATAAAACTAGGCGTAACACCAGGTGCAAAACTAGAGGCAACATTTGGCGCAAACAAAAACTTAAAACGAGACACAATTTTAGATGCAAGACGGGACAAAACATTGGATGTAAAACTAGATGTAATATTGAATGCAAGATGGGATGCAACATTGGACACACAACTATATGCAATATTAGATACAAACATGGGTGCAAAACTAGGCACAACACTAGGCCCAACATTGGGTGCAAAATTGGGCTCCAACATAGATGCAAAAAAAGACGTCAATCGGGATGCAACACTAGGTTCAAACCTAGATGCAAAATATGACGTAAAACGAAATGAAACATTTGGCACAAACATGGATACAAAAAAAGACGTAAAATAAGATACAAAATTAGATGAAAATGGGGATGCAACATTATAAGTAAATTTCGATGCAAAACTAGACGCAATATTGGGCCTAAAATTGGATGCAAACCTAGATGCAGAATTGGACACATAATTTTATGTAAAACATGGTGCAAAATTGGTTGCAAGACTCAATGAAAAACTAGGAGCAAAATAAGACGCAACATTGAATGCAAAAATGAGCATGAAACTGGGTGCAAACAAGGATGTAACAAAGGACACAAAAAAAGATGCAATAGAAGTTGAAAAATTGGGTGCAAATAAAGGCGTAACATTAGATGCAAAAAATTGGGCGCAAAAATGGACACAAAAATGGATGTTAAAAAGGACGGAAAAAAGATGCAATAGACGGCATTTTACAAAAATGTACAATAGCGCCTGGTTTAGTGCCAGATTGTTCACCACAATTAGGAAAAAATTACACTAAAATCTAGCGCTAAATTCGACGCTAAATCCAGTTTTTTTTGTAGTGATTCATCTCCCAAAAACTTATCCTAGAGAAACACTCTTAGGATATTATCCAACATAAAAAATTCTCTCATCAAAGGATACCAACATGATGAATAATACACATTAACAACTTACAAATTTCAAAATTATGGTAAGCTCACAAACAAAGGGAAAATTATTATAATACCAATGTTATGGATTTGACTAAACCTTGTCAATTTACTAATCCCATTTTGTAGAAAGTGAAGTCATATTTCCAAAGGGGATGCCTAGAAACTTCACAATCTCCTTCACTCTCACCCCCCTCTAAGGTTAACCAAACTAGGTAAGGGTCTCCACAATTTCAATCCATTAGAATTCAAATTTATGCTCACCGATGACATGACCCAAATAATGTAGAATTTGTTTAAGAACCGTAGTTCCTTGTTGACTTATTCACACTTTAATAGTATGGAAACAATTGAATAATCAATGAGGTGGTTATTAAGACCCACCTTATCCCTTTGGATTTTAATACTCCAAATACTTCCCTACATCATTAGTACTTCTATAAATTATCCAAGAGCATCAACAACCAACACATGGAAATACATTGCAAAAGGGTACCCCCTTCAAATAGATTTATGCAAGTGGATAAGGTAATAAATTAAACCATTAATGGACACCAAAGTAGAAGAATAAATCAAGAATGTGCACATTATATTTGGAAACAAAGAAAAAGTCAAATCAAAATATCAACGATAAAATCCTAATCAAAACTATCACAAGATTTGTAAAAGACACATTTTTCAGCAAATGAAACATACTTGATCTCCTTCGCCATCTCCATACTTTAATTGTAATTAAACTTCTTTTAAAAAACCACATCTACCTTGATATCACAATCTTGGAAGCAACCTTTTCAATTTGCACAAATTCTTTGGACAAGATTTATAAGAAATATTAAGAGTGGTTGATT
>LPNX010688138.1:34647-61297 GCA_001517045.1 Pseudotsuga menziesii
CACTTTTGAATGAAACAATTGTCTTTCATTATTCATATATAGCCTACCAACCCCAATAATAATAGAATTCAAATCCAATATACTATAGAAATATAATCCAATCGTGTTCTTAATCTCATATATGCCATGCTCCAAAATGCCATGAGGATTCCCTAGAATTCTCTTTGGTTGAATAGTAATGGAAGAGTGCACGCAATAGATTAAATCTAGTTTAATAAGGATCCATTAGAGAGTTTCCCTTCTTAAAGACCATGATACATTAATTTTGATCCATTACATCTGGAAATAACGACAATGACTTTACATGGCTTAATACTTATTTATTGTAAATGTGTAATATAGGACATTACTGGGTCTCTTAATTAATTTAGGAACATTGTTTCTAAAGATTTGTCTTCCAAGTTAGGGTAATGGGCTATAAATAAAGACTCTTAAGGATTTTTTTTGTTAAGGTTCAATCTAAATTCATTGACTTTGTTGTAATGAGGGAACTAAGTTTCTCCATCTATTTGTATTTTTTTTTTGTACAATACAAGAGTCTTTTAATAAAAGGGAAATTGTAAAATTAATTACTTCAATATATATATATATTACCATTATCACATTACCCCTTTGTAGAATTAGCACCACCAACTGTAGATTTTGGTGTCATGGCTTGTCATTGTTGCTTTTGCATCCCATTTGAATTAATAATAAGTCATGGGGGCATGAGAATAAGATATATTAGTTATATCTACAATTTATTGCGCTAAGATGTTTATTTAGTTTATGTTTTATTATATAGATTAAAAATTTGTTTTGTAATTATAATTAGGTGTGTCAATTTAGGCAGATAGATATTATTACCATAATCGCTTAAGGTGCCAACATCACACTTTATTAAGTAACATTATTTTTCCTCTTTATAATCATTTTTCAACATGTCGGTTTAATACTTCAAATCTTTAATCGCATAAAATCTTGTAGCTCATATATATCACAAAGGTAATTGTGATTATGAAAGAAGTGAAGAAATTAACAACTAAGGAAGACTATCTAATAATTTCTAAAAAGTAACCTTAGGCCTTGTAGATATGTATTTTATATATTAAAATATATACATAAAATTACTAAATTAATATTAAAAAATTTGAATTTTCTTCTAGTTTAAAAATGTGTTAATCTAAAATCAAGCTCTTGTAAAAACAAAATATCATATTTATATTTAGATAAAAAAGTGCCCCAATTGAATAAACATCACAAACATTAACTAACATAAATCAAGAATAAATTATATAGTAATATTTATATAATGATTAATCCCACAACCACCAAAGTGAGCACGCAAAAATATATAAAAACACTTTGTTATAAAAAAACAACTATAAAGTAGGCCACTGCTCTACTTACTTTTACGTCACTTCAGCAAATATCAAGTTGGATTCCATATTTTATGGAAATAGACCTCGTAAGAAAACATGGGTAGATATGATTTTTAATTTTAAAATAATAGTATTTATATTATATTGAGAAAAAACATAAGAAAACATGGGTAGATATGATTTTTAATTTTAGAATAATAGCATTTATATTATATTGACCAAAAACAAAAGAGATTAAGATTAACTTAACATAAAATCTTAATTTTTATAACTAGTTAATTTAACAATAGGTATAACTAATAAATTGAAGTGTTTATCGATGATTATAAACAAACTAATTAAGAATGAGTTTGAAATAATAATACATCACTTTCATTGGAGAGAGAACACAATTGAGATAAGATCTTGTAAAAAAAATTATATTTACATTATGGATAGTGGATAATAAATTATATCAAAATGTAGATGTATCTGATACATTTAATAAAGTGTTTTTAAATGCATTTAACTTTTATATTGATGATAATCACAAAATGGATGATACAAACTAGTAAAAATTTGCTTAAACATCTAAACTAATATCCTAACATGGTTAAAAATGTGAAACTTAAAATAATAGTTGATTTGTTTATAAATATACTACTATATATATAGAAAACTCAATGGAATTAATTTATTGACAATTTGCTTCTTGGATGACAACAATGATATTATAGATGGATAATAAATTAAATCAAATACAAAGTTGTAATCTAAATAATATTGTGTTATAAAAGCATTTATTTTGCAAATTAAAAATAATCACAAATACTTATAAATACTAATAGAAGTTCATTTAAACAACTATAAGTTTAAAGAAACTATTATTCTAAGAAGAAATACAAGACCAAAATATTCTAGGGTTGCAATTTTCATGAACTAAAATGTAGAAGAACTTTGGGCATTTGATGCGTGTGCACCATTCCTTGTTGCATTTGTATTGCTAAGCAAATTGGATATGCTTCACCTTGACCTCCTAGAAGCAACTGTGTTTGTTTCCAAACCTTCTTTGAGGCTCTCCAACACCATTACCACATCTCTCATAGCTGGTAGATCATTAGGTGAATCATTTGAACAAAGCAAGCCAACTTGGAGCAAAGAAAATATGCATCTACATACATTATTTCCTTCAAAATAATCTTCATCCACTTCACTAAAAAGAATGTGATCAGTTACCTCCTTCACTCTATTTGGAAATGCTTGATCCACCCACTTGTGCAAGTTTAGGTCTCCAGAAAACATGTCACTTGTTGGTCGTTTCCTAGTAAGTATTTCCAATAAAAAAATGCCATAGCTGTAAATATCTCCTTTAATAGACACTGCCTCACCTAAACCATACTCTGAGAATCATGATGAATATATTCCATGGCATGGGCCACATCTATGACAATGTCCAATCATTTTTTTAGTCCCAGTTGACATACATATTCAGCATTGTTGTCATCTATATTAGGATACAAATGCTTCTCTAAGCTTTTGGTCGACTTAAATGGGAACACCAATCGTTTGAAATGGAGGTTGGAACAGGACGTTATGATTCTCACCAAATTTTGATGTCGAACCTTTTGCAAGACACTACTTTCAGCTCTAAAACTCTTTTCAACTTTCTCATTATGCAACTGGAAAAATTTAATAGCAACAAGTGTGTCATCACTCAAAATCCCTTTATAAACTGAACCAAAACTTCCTGTTCCCAACAGGTTGGCCTCATAAAATCCATTAGTTGCTATGTGAAGCTCTTGATATGAGATCCTTTGGTGCTCTAACTTTTGGAAAATGGGTTGCGAGGAATCAAATTTTTTCTTATGCATATTCCATTTCCAATAGAATCCCAACAGTAAAGAACATAGTATAAAAATAATAGCTCCACTCGTTGACAGTAGTACTCTTTTCAGAAATGAAAAATGAGCTTTTGGTGATGGACATGCATATAATTGGAATGCTTGTGGTTCACAAAGGATAGTATTTCCAAATAAGGACATGGAAATTGTTCTATTTCCAAAAATCCCTCCTTTCGGAATTTCCCCCGTGAGATTATTGAAAGACAAATTCAATTATTGAAGCATCTTCAACTTCTTGAGAGTAATTGGTAGCGTCCCTGATAAGGAATTGGAAGAGAGATCTAGGTTCATGAGAGTTCGTAAATCTCCAATTGAATTTGGGATAGAACCTTGTAATGCATTTTGAGATAAATTCAATAATTGTAGTTCACTACAGCTTCCAAGTGAAGGGGGAATGGACACAGTCAACTGATTAGCAGAAATGTCTATAGCTTGAGCCATTGCAATTTTACCAATCTCCCTTGGTAAGGAACCTTCTAATAAATTACATGACAAGTTCAAATAGAATTGTAGATTGGAAAGTTTAGCAATTTCATGTGCTATACTTCCAGTGATCCTATTGTGAGACAAGTCGAGTAATTCCAAATTTTTACAGTCCCCTAAGTTGGAAGGTATGATTCGTGATAACTTGTTGTGATGAAGATGGAGTCTTCTCAGTTGCTTAAGGGGTGCAAGGAAATTTGGGATCTTTCCAGAGAGAAGATTTCCACTAATGTCTAAGAGACCAAGGTGTTGTAAGCTTTTAAAGTCACGAGGGACGTTTCCCTCTAATCTATTATTACTTAAATTCAGTCTTTCTTAGTTTTCAAGATTTCCTAACAATTTTGGAATGCTGCCACTAAAAAGGTTTTCACTTAAATCTAGAAAAGATAAGTTGCTAAGATTGCCAATTTGTGGAGGGATGTTTCCATGTACTCTATTGTTGGATAATGACAATTCAGAAAAATTAGTAGAAAGTTGACCTATTGTAAGGGGTAAGACACCACTTATTTTATTGTTATGTAGAAATAGGTATTGTAAGTGAGAACAATGAGTAAGAGCTACCACAAAAAGCATGGTTATAATGTTTCCACTCTCAAGTTGATCATTCTACAAGAATAGCTTTTTAAGGAGAGATAATTTACCCAACTCTATGGGCACACTTCCGCTTAACTTATTATTATCCAAAGCAAGTACTACAAGCTTAGAACAATTTCCAATTGAATTCGATATGTCACCACTAAGTTGCTTTTCCCATAAACTAAGGATACTCAAGTTAGACATTTTAGAGAAAGAAGAGGGAATGGTACTGGACAATTTATTCTGGAACATAACTAAGAATGTCAAAGTAGAGATATTTGAAAAAACAAGTGGAATGGTACCTGGAAAATCATTTACACTGAGGTTAAGTATTTGCAAAAGGGTGAGAAAACCCAATTGCGGTGGAATGGGTTCACTAAATAAGGTTTCTGTAAATATCCAATTCAGTCAAGGTTGAAAGGTTATCGAAGGAAGAGGGAATGGTACCTATGAGTTCGTTCTCATCCAAGTAAATATGTTGCAAATGTGATAGGGATCCCAACTCATGGGGAATATTTCCAATAAGATTGTTGGTGGAGAGTAGCAGTTTAGTCAAATTTGTGCAACTGTTGAGTTGACTTGAAATGGGACCAGGGAGGCTGTTAGATTCTAAACCCAATTGAATCAATGATGAAAGGTTTTCCAAGGAAGTGGGAATGGTACCTGTGAGGTCATTGTCTCCCAAGTAAAGGTGCTACAAATATCAGAGGGAACCCAACTGCCTCAGGATGCTTCTGGTCAGATTGTTGAAGGAGAGTGCCAGATAAGTCAAATTTATGCAATGGTCGAGTTGAGGCGGCCGTTGTCCTTAATGAGTCCTTCCAGCTCATTATTGTCCAATTCAAGGTCTCTCAAATGAAAGAGATCCCCCAGTTCAGGTGGGATAGGACCGTAGAGCGCATTTCCTGAGAGATAGAGCGAGCGAAGAAAGGACAAACTGTTGAGCGAAGGAGAAATGGGAGCCCAACTCGTGGGGGATATTTTCGACTAGATTATTGGATTGGAGTAGCAGTTCAGTCAAATTTCTGCAACTGCTGAGTTCTTGGAATGGGACCAATGAGACTGTTATATACTAAACCCAATTGAATCAATGATGAAAGGTTTTCCAAGGAAGTGGGTATGGTACCTGTGAGGTCGTTCTCTCCCAA
This sequence comes from Pseudotsuga menziesii, assembly GCA_001517045.1. NCBI lineage: Eukaryota > Viridiplantae > Streptophyta > Pinopsida > Pinales > Pinaceae > Pseudotsuga > Pseudotsuga menziesii. The sequence continues at coordinate 40,096 of LPNX010688138.1, forward strand.
ATAAAGGCCTTGCAAATATGGAAGGGAACCGAACTCCTTCGGAATGCTTTCAGTCAGATTGTTGAAGGAGAGCGCTAAGAGAGTCAAAGTTTTGCAAGAGCCGAGATGAGGCAGGATATTCCCTTATAATTCATTATGGTCCAACACAAACACTCTCAAAGGAAAGAGGTCCCCCAATTGAGGTGGTATATCACTGTGGAGTGCATTGCCATAAAGATCAAGCAATCAGAGAAAGGACAAATTGTTGAACGAAGGAGAAATGGGACCGCACAGATCCAATCCAGTGAGGTTGAGGGAGACGACTCTGTTTGGATGGCGGCGGCTGTAGCCAACAGTGGTCCAGTTGAAGAATGGGTTGGTGGAATTCCAATCACCCAGGAACCTCCCATGGACTGGGTCACATTAGCCCTTATGATTGCTGTATTTTAAGTGTCTCCTCCCAGCTACCTTACAGGGTTCGAACTCGGGTCATCATGCAAAACGAGGCCCATTTAAACCAACCATGCTAGCAAGATTTGACTACAATATAAATTGTTTTCTTGTGATGTTTTATGTTTTTTCTGTCTATCAGCAGTTTGGGGATAGAGCCTCTGTAGCTACCCCTCAAAACAGTTTATACCGTGGTTATGATTTTCTATTATGATTTTCAGTTTATACCGTGCTTATTTGATTTTCTTTAACTTTTATTTTATTTTATTTATATATCAATCTGAACATGGTTTTTTGCCTTGATTGCAAGTTGGTCGATGTTTATGTCACCTTTGAATAAAATGATCACATAAGTATTCATACTTATGCCAAAAATCAAACTCGAATGTATTGTTGCTAATATTTCATCTCATTTCATTTCCATTTATCCAGTGGCTAAGAGTACTTAGAGTTAATGCCCATTCTTCTTGATGTGAAATGGAATTAGATGTATATTTATTTTTACTATTCTATATACATTTTGGGTGATGAGTTGCTACATTTTCTCATCCTTTGCTTCTATATAAACTGAAATTCTCCTTTCCATGACATCATCCACCACTATCTTCAAGTTACTTATGAATTTCCAGTCAAATTCATATATCTTGACATGACTCTAGATGACTCGATAGATAGTTTAACATTGGATGCCTGCTTGTCATTCCTATAAATTTATGGGATTTTTACATTTTGCATCATTCAAGCATACAAAATAATGATTATAAATTTACTATAGATACATAATGGCTTACTCTATAATAGTCCTTCAAGTCTTTCAAATGCATTTATTAAGTGCAAGAAGGACTTGATGAACTAGTACAGGGTAATGAATTATGGATTTATAGTAACTTGATAATCATTATTTTGTATTCTTGAATGATGCAAAATTTGTTTAAATATCATCATTATTGTTATAGCTTATTTTACCACTCCAGGTGAATCACACTTTGTATGGCCTTCCCCTATCCTGCTGCAGACTCCTTAGACCCCATGGACCATTTTTTGTCCTTTGATGTTTCCTTGATCATCCCTAAAAACATGTGAAAAATGATAAACGTGACTTTTAAACCTATAATCGCGTATATACATGGGTTTGACCCCTAAAACTGCGTATATCGGGATGTGTACAAAATCCAAATCCTTTTGGAGTTTTCCTTGACATGGATCCGACTCACTTGACTCCTGGCCTTCCCTATGCCTTGAGATCGCTCAGATTTGACCTTTCATTACCCCTTTGAAAAGATATATAAGGAAATCTATGGTACATTGAAGGCATATGAGAGAATTGAGACTAAAGAAACTATAGTCCATTGTTGCCAAAACTTATGCTTGAGTCTGCATCCCTTTGTCCCTTGGAGCACTTTTGTGTTCTTCCCAAGCTTTCCTTTTGCTTGTGAGCTTGCTATCGAGAGATGGAGGATTGAGGTGGTCGAGGCCCAAGTGGGGGATTCAGTTTCTCTGGTTCACAGACGTGCTGACATAGGTTGTATCTATTGTAATCTCTGATTTATATTAATAGAAATATCTTTTCCTGTCCAATAATGTGTGTTTGAATGAATATATTATCCATGAGATGTTTTCAAATGCTTATACATTGTTGAATATATATGCTAGAATATATCTAACACCATGATATATAGTATGCTTGTATTGTTTACTTGTTGTTGAGGAAGTAATTTATCAATTCAAGCTGAAGTTGGAAAGCTCAACAGGGAACGACTTCAACCGTCTGGAACAAGGTACGAGGCCTGATCCTTTAGTGTTAGACATTTATTTTCTATTGCATATTGGAAAGGATTGATTTCTGGAGTCAAGTTGTCTGTTGTGGTACCCCAAGCCATAGGAATTTCTCTCCGTAATAGAATTGGTGACTCCACTGGGGAGTTCCTAGTAGTTGTCCTTTGGGGGTTGTTCTATCGGCATTCAATGACTTTGAATTACTCTTTCTCTCTTGTTTTTGTGTCGGGTCTGGGGGCATGTTTGCCTGGTAGTGTCTGATTGGTGTGAAGTTTGTCTTAGCTTGTATGTTTTCCTTGATTTTTATGCACATTTCTTCCTGTACGCGAGTTTTTAACTCATAGTTTCATATACACACGAGTTTCTCTGCGTTTTCCACGTATACACGTGGGTTTACTGTGAACAATCGTGTATGCCCTTAGTTTTTCCTTTTATGGGAAGTTAAATGGTTGCTGGGTGAAGTTTGATGATTGCTGAGTCTCCTTTGACACTACATGAGTCTGTTTATACCTCTGTTTCTGACCAGAGACCTTTTTTTTAGGCTATTTTTTTTTTTTAAAGAAGGTTCTTGTCATTGCACTTTTTTATTTTTTGTTTGGGATTAGTGCATTAGATTTCTTTTACCTTAGTGCTTTGCTTGAGTGCTGTTTGAGTGTGCTTACAGAGTCTGGGGGTTGTAGAATCATTCTTTTGTTTTTTGTATCTCATTTTATTTCAAAAAATCCAAAAACATTTGCTTATCATCATGCATTGCATTTTGCATTTTGCATTGTACTTGCATTAGATTTGCTTTGGAGTACTAGTTAGGATTTCATATAGGAAATCTTGCATTCATCATTTGAAGAAAAAATGTGCATTTCACGTAGTAGCATACCCTATTTTCATGGACACAATGCATTTGCATTGATTGTTAGGTGTGCATTTTACTTCATGTTGTGTCATAACACCATTAGTTGCACGGCCATATCCCTCTTTTGAGTAACAAATCCAATTAAAATCAACGCTTAAATAAAATGAGCTACACTCTTTTCTTTTATAGGGTGCACCAACAATATTAGGTTTTAGGGTCTTGGAATAGTTCATTATGAGTAAATTCTCCAAGACCACTAGACAACAACATGTATGTGTCTGTCCAGGTGAGTGTGTGAAATCCTTGGTATAACCAGTGTTTCTCAGGATCCTCCTCTCAAAAGGGAGTTAAGCATGATTCAGTGTGTGCGGTTATTGATTGGGATGACCCCTAGTCATAACTGAGTAGTACCGGAAATATTTCCAAGATTGTATTCATATCTGGGGGCTCTTTTGAGAGTTTCAGGCTTTGCTACCCTACCCATACGGTCAATCCCGCTTGCGACTATCCACTTGAGAATTGATTATATTGAGGTGACCTTAGTGGCCTTACCTAGGATATTGAGGGGGTACTTTGCAGGGGTTATTCTGTGGGTGTCCCGGCCAGGTTGGGGTTAGACAACATAGTCGCTTTATGTGTTAAAGCTGAGGGCCACAATAATTGGTTACGTACCTTCGCTTGTTGTGTATGGGAGTCTCAAGCCTCTCCTAGGCGAGACATACCTACTTCATTTGGGAGCTCACTTATCCTGCCCTTGATTGCTTGCATTTGGCTTTAGATTTTATTGGTGATTGCTCTGTGCATGATAGATTACCCAGGGTTTGCGTAAATAGAGAGCCTTTTCTATTTTTTTGAGTCATTGCAGATTCGGGTGCGACTCCTTATCGTTCTCATCGTTTAGCAGGACTTCCACCTTCTACTTCTCCTCCTCCGTTGGGAGAGAGACATAGACAGTCCAGGAAGAATACTTCACACATTGATTCACACACCATGGGAGACCATATATAAGGTATTCCTTAACCACCTTCTCCCATTCAAGTGGAAGATGGGGAGCTTACTCCTACCTATGATCCATCACCTGACTTGACTGAGTTAGGTCTTGTGATTTTTGAGATAGGAACCTTTCATGATAGACCTACTCACCCTAGGGTTGATTCCCCATTGATGCATTACCAGTATGGAATGCCAGAGAATGCGGAGACTCATTTTGAACCCGCAAGCACTAGCTATGGTAGTTATGGTATGTCTGGTTTTCCCACACATTATTTGGCATTTCATGTCGAATCTGAGTTTGAGCCTAAAACTATGCCTGGGGGCACTCTCATTCCTTACCATATGGACAGGTTTGGGAGCACTAGTCACATTGCACCTTCCATCCTAGTGGTGGAAGTTACATCACATATTCCTCCTAGGTCTAGGGTTAGTGATCCTATTAGAATACCAGATCCAAGACGAGTGACTATAGGGAATAGTACGTACATTATTACATAGATCCCTCCATCCTCTGTCCCTAGTTCTTCAAATGTTCACCCTCCACCTCATTCACGTAGTCCTTCGGGCCGAAACACTGCTACGAGTTATGTCCGTACTGCGGTTACTAGACCGGTTGTGTCTCAACTTCATGTATCGCTTGTTGTTTTGGGAGGTCATGCTCATACTTCTAGAGGTCACATTCCTACTTCCGGATCATATGTTCCTACTTACAGAGTGTCTCATGGGACATCTCATGCGATGACTTATGGGCCCTATTATGGGACGCAGTATGGATAGGGTTCTTCACCTTATGGGGGCGGGTATCAACAACCTGCTTACTCTCCTAATTACGGCTTCGTGGCTCCTAATAGTCAAGGTCCACCATACTATGGTGCTTCCATGCCACCCTATACGGGTCAAACGAGAGAAGGGCACTATGGCTAAGGCCATGGTGGTAATCAGACCTATATGAATCAAAATTATCAGGGAGCGGTCCATCGACCTCATCATCCTAGGCTCCCTTTCCTCGCAACGTTGAATCTTTTTTACTTGTCGAGATTGACGAACAATCATGTAGCTCATGACCCGGATTGGCCGGCTGTCCCTACTAAGCTTCCCTCAGACATACCTAAGTTCGAGGGAAAACTAGGAGAGGATCTGAGCGAACACGTTACTACGTTTCACCTATGGTGCTCTTCAAATTCCTTACATCAGGACTCCATCCATTTAAGGCTATTTCAATGCACCCTTACAGGGCCTGCCGTGAAATGGTATATAGAGCTACCTAGGGGGGCATTCACTTTGTTCGATGACCTAGCGATGAGTTTTCTTAACCACTTCTAGCTACTAGTGTGTTATGACAATGGTACTGAACTCTTGTCGACATTTCGACAAGATAAAGCCACACATATCTCGGATCATATTCAAGAGTGGTGTAGATGGAAGAGGTTAATTAAAGCCTTTATACCGTCGGAGTTCCTCCTCGAATGGTTCCTTAAGTCGTTATTGCCATATATAGAAAAGGATGTTTCTACATCTGGAGTGCAGAATGAGGAACAAGTGATTTTTAGGGCACAGGAACTGGACTTGATTTATGCTCAGTCTGATTTTTTATATGAGATTATTCCCAATGCTCCGCGTTCTAGTTTCGACCCCAAAGTCAAACCTAGACCACATGCTAATGGCATTCTTGGTTGTGCAAGTGTGAAACCTACATATTCGATTACAAAACAGGTTAGTCAATTGTCAATCAACCAATCTACTTCGGGACAAGCTACAGCTTTGTCTCAACCCGCCCAAATGGTGAGTGTACTTTCAGTGCAATCGTCAGACCAGAAGGGTAACCAGCAGCCCAGACGGAATAGAAAAAAGGGTAAGAATAATCGTAAGGGTGGGAATAAGAATGAGAATGCTAATAGTAATGACAAGAATGGCCCTAATGCTAGGGGGGACAAGGAAGCTAAACGTAAGGTTAAGTTTCCTTGCAAGTTATGTAAGGACGATCACCTCACTTACTTGTGCCCTCATAATGATGAAGCCTCGAGATTCTTGGCACAGGGCCCAGTTGTGCTAACTAACCCTTTACCTCAAAATATATACTTGAGGTCCCATTTATAGTATGGTTGTGATCAAGATCCGTCAAAGGCTAGTGGTCGTGGTTGCATTAACATGGTACTTACTGTGAAAGTTGTGACCCATGCAAAGGACTATGGTTCATCACAACCCAGCCTAGGCAAAGAGCCTAATCCACCAAGGTCCTCTTTGCATATTGAGAAACCTATGGATAAACCTGAAGCTGCACCTTGCATTCCTAAGGGAGTCCTTAAGCATTTGGGGCACAATCCTAATTCCCAAGCCACCCAAAACTATTCAGTTGTCAAGGATTTGGGCCACACTCCTTGTGCGATGTCTGAATTGGAAGTGCTTCAGAGTTGTCCTTCACAAAGGAAGGTGTATCTTTCTGCCCTTGGTGTGAATGATGATGAATTTTCCTCCATGATTAAATTTGAAACCATGGGTCTGCAGCCTTGCTTGCCTTACTATGTGTCTCTTTTGATTCATGTAGAATGTCTTAATATGACCGTTAAGGGCACTGTGATTGACGAAGGCGCTGCCGCTTCTGTGATGTCTTTATCATGTTGGAAAGGTCTAGGTTCCCCTGAGCTGTCTAAATCAGTGACCATGTTAACGGCGTTCGATGGGAGATCGTTTAGGCCGCATGGCATCCTTCCTTCCCTTAAAGTCCATTTGGGAGGGAAGATCGTTGCGATAGAGGTCGAGGTGGTTGATGCACCCCCTGACTACAATCTCTTGCTGGGTAGGAATTGGATGTACAGTATGCAAGTCGTTGCTTCTTCCCTATTTCGCATTGTATGCATTCCACATAATGGGAAGATAGTCACGATTGATCAAACGACATTCAAGAATCCGTCTATTACCACATCTTCAGGAGCTTCGATCCCGATCATTGAGCACTCTCAGCCGGCAACTGGGAGTGTGGGTGTAGGCATGTATCCATCCCTCATGGGAAGCTTTAGTTATCCTGCACCAATTCTTATGATATGTTTTAGTTCCAGTGAGGCTTCAACATCTATGAGATCGGTGTCTTTTCGCACAATTCATATGGAATATCCTTGGATTCTTCCTACACCGAGTACTCCGAGTGAGCCCATCGTGATAGACGTGCCGTTTCCTACAACTATGATAGCTTATCAAGCTAATCTCAAGTGTGTTGCAGAGCCTAGTCCTTCCTCTTTGCGGACGGAGGAGGAGGACCCTTATGTGCTTCTGGCATGGGCAGTGCAGTCTTCTCACGCGCACAATTGCCTTGATATGGTTTTCCCTTCAGATGAAGCAATTATTGAGGCTATGTCAGGAGTTGAGCCACCATGGGAGGAAATCCATCATAGATCGTACTTTCTTCCTGAGCTTGACCGCTTGGAGCGTGAGGACTTTAGGGTAGTTCTTAGTGCGAGAGTTGGTAGTCCTATGGTTCCGTTAATCTCTCCTGGTCAGATGGATGACAGAAACATGGTGAACATATCTTCAACGATTCCTATCAACATCTCTCACGATCCTGGCAGGATAGAGACTGTCTATATTGGGGCGGAATGTTCCCATGTTGAGATTCTAGAATACACCGAGCTATTTAAGGAATTCCATGATATTTTTGCTTGGTCCTATGACGAAATGCCAGGTATCGACCCTCGTATTGTTGAACACGAGATTAAGACTTATCCCAACGCTAATCCTATTCGACAACACTTGCATGTGGTGAATCCTAGGAAAGCACCCGCGATTAAGGCAGAGATAGAGAAACTATTGAAAGCCGGTTTTATCTATCCCATTCCCTTGACGAAGTGGGTTTCAAACCCCGTTTCGGTGGATAAGAAGCAGGGAGCGATCCGCATATGTACCGATTTCTGTGATTTGAATTGTGCCTGTCCTAAGGACAATTTCCCCACACCATTTATCGATCATATTTTGGATGAGTGTGGAGGGAGTGAGGTTTTTTCCTTTATGGATGGCTTTTCTGGATATAATCAGATACAAATTAAACCCGAGGACCAACATAAGACTGCATTTATTTGTCCTTGGGGAACTTTTGCATATCGAAAAATGCCTTTCAGCCTTAAAAATGCCGGAGCTACATTTCAGCAGGCGATGACCTTGATCTTCCACGATCTCAAGTCAATTATTGAAGTATTTTTTGATGACCTTGCTACTCATTCTCGTATGAGAATGCGTCATCCCTATCACTTGAGATTGGTATTCGAAACATGCCGGCATTATTTGGTTAGGTTAAATCCTCATAAGTGCATCTTTTGTGTGAAGTCAGGTCGGTTGTTAGGATTCATCATTTCTAAAGAGGGTATAAGAGTCGACCCTTTGAAGGTTGAAGCAATACTTTAGTTGTCTCCCCTAAAGAATATTCGTCATCTTCAATGTTTGCAAGGCATGGCAAACTTCTTACGGAGATTTGTTGTCAACTTTGCTAATTTGACTAGAGGCTTCATTCGTCTATTGAAGAAGGACACCACCTTTTGTTGGGATGAGAGAGCCCAGGAGTCCTTTGATGCACTCAAGCGATCCTTAGCATCGGACCCAGTGATTAATCCCCCAGACTATAGCCGTGATTCTCTACTTTATGTGGCTGCGTCCATGGAGACGATTGGAATGGTTTTGGTTCAAGAGGATGAGGAGCTCCAAGAGCATGTCATATACTATCTGAGCTGGAACCTCATTGATGCAGAGATTCATTATTCTTATGTCGAGAAGCTTGCTTTAGCTACCGTACATGCGTTTCAGCGGTTGAGACATTATATTCTCCTTCGCCAGACCTTGGTTGTAGCCCATGTCAATCCATTTCAATTCGTCCTCACTTAAAGTATGATTAGGGGAAAATATAATAAATGGATTGTCATTCTACAAGAATTCGGTCTTGAATTTGTTTCGGTAAAATCAAAGAAGTCTTTAATTTTTGCAGAGATTATATCGGATTTCCCAAGCGAGGCGGAGGAGTTGGTTTGTGAAGATACGTTTGTCGATGAACACATATTCTTAATCTCAACTTTAGACCCATGGTATGGGGATATTATAATATATTTACAAACATTGAATACCCCTACTCACCTCTCATGAGATGAACGACGACGATTATGTCGCGTCTCTAAGAACCACCTCATAGTGGATAATACTTTGTACCGCTGTGGGGTAGATTATATTTTACGACGTTTTTTAACTCATGAAGAGGCTGAGGTAGTGCTGAATGATTGGCACGGAGGGGCGTGTGGTGGTCATATATCTGGGCTTTCTACAACTCAAAAGATCTTAAGAGCGGGTTATTTCTGGTCGTCGATCTTTAAGGATTTTGTAGATGTGGTTAAGAGGTGCCACCCTTGCCAGGTGTTTGCACGTAATATGTACTTGAAACCTACCCTGTTACATCCCATTATCACCGCTGGTCCCTTCACTAAGTGGGGGCTCGATTTTATGGATTGAAACCCAGCTTCGGCTGGGGGGAACCATCATATCATAGTGGGTGTTGATTACTTCACGAAATGGGCTGAGGCTATGCCTATAGTTAAATCCGATGGTGAGACAGCCGCCCACTTTGTATTCAACCAAATTATTACCCAGTTCAAAATTATGAAAGATCTTGTCACTGACCATGGCTCGCACTTTCAGAACCATATGATGGAAGAGTTGGAATCAAAGTTAGGGTACAAGCAAGAGCATTCCTCCTCTTACTACCCTCAAGTGAATGGACAGGTAGAAGCAGTGAATAAATCACTCAAATCCATTCTCCAATGAACCATCGCACAAAGCAAGAATGATTGGCACATCATGTTATATCCTGCTTTGTGGGCATATAGAACCGTTGTTAAGACTGCCACAGGTTTTTCTCCATATCAACTTGTACATGGAGTGGAGTCGATATTGCCGGTTGAATGCAAGATTCCTTCCTTGAAGCTAGCTGTAGAACTCTTACCAGACACTTCACCATGGGAGGAGCGTTTGGTCCACCTTGAGCAACTTGATGAGCAACGTCGGGATGCCTTGGTGGCTCTAGAAGTCAATAAACGTCGCGTAAAGGTCCAGTACGATAAGTCTGTCTGTCCAAAGAGGTTTAGTGAGGGAGACTTGGTCCTTTTGTGGGATCAACCGAAAGAACCCTTGGGGGCAGGAAAATTTAATCCTATGTGGCGGGGTCCTTACGTGGTCAAACGTGTGTTAGAGAAGGGTGCTTATGAGTTAGTGGATTACGAAGGAACAACATTGGCGGAACCTAGAAATGGGCTCTATCTCAAGAAGTAATATGCATGATTTTCAGCCAAGGCTAGTTATTGTATATTAGTTTACAGTTTTGCATAGTTAGGTCTTTTTCTTATGGTGATTGGGTTTGTGATTAGTTTCTGTTTCTTTTGGCAGATGTCAATGGAATCTTCCACCTACATAGGATTCGCGGATGGTGCGAGCTGTCACACTCAACACTCAACCTCTATTGCTTGGGTGATTTATACTCCTATGGGTCAGGTACTATCTTTAGGAGGCGTATGTCTGCGTCCATCATCCAACAATGTTGTTGAATATATTGCCGTTATTGAGCTTCTACGGGATGCCATTTCACATGGCGTTCTCTCTCTTGAGGTACGTCTTGATTCGGAGTTAGTAGTGTCAGAGCTTAATGGTTTGTACCATGTTAGAGAACCGATGTTATTAATAAGATACTTACGTGTGAGATTATTAGAACAACAATTTGACAACATAACATACATACACATTCCAAGAATTAATAATCAAGTTGCTGACTCATATGCTAACTATGTGTTAGATTGGCATGTGTTTCATTCACAATAAATTCATCACAAACACAATTTTTACACATGTAAATAAATAAACCAATCACCATAAAACTTTTTATATGTAAACATCCAAAATGTGATAATACAGAGTGTCATGATACAAAATTGGGGCTCTCAAGCCACCAACATATAATACACAGTAATACAAAATGTATAGACTCCCAGGTATCTAATCCTGTGGAGGAGGAGGAGGGTTGTGATCATGGAAGGTCACTACGACTGTAGTTAGCCGTCGAAATAATCGCACCCATGCTCATGGTACACCCACCACCTGGTGTTGCATAGCCTCAGGAAATTCCTCGACTTGCGCCATGGGAACCCTGTGTGTTAGCCTCACAAAATTGGTATGAATGCTCTGGAGCATCCGCTCCGCATCTACACCCGTGATATCATCTCCTCTTCCCCTCCGTCTATGATGAGGGAATCCTTCCAACCACCATGGTCCCACATCTGCACAAAAATGGTAGATGTCACTATGTATTGTCACACAAAAAATATGTCTTTTGATTCCATATAATCAGAAAACACAAAAAATTAAATAACTGAAAATTTTTAAAAATAGAGGGTGGAGATTCGTTACCTATATTGCTATATGCCGATCCTGGTGGTAGCGGCATGTTTGGGTCCCCCTGGAAATATATCCCCCCGTAGGGGTAGTCATCGATGGCAACTATCTGTCGTTTCCACCACGGAAAGAACTCAGCTGGATAGGGGTTAGCCACCCTACCTCCCCCCAGTCTGCGCATCGCATCTGTCCAACGTTGTTGGGCCGGATCTCGAACCCCATGAAGAGGAGCATCAACTCTGGGGCTCAATCCTGGAACACGCTCAAAGAAAAACATGCTCAATATACTGCTGAACCCAAAGTTCTGCACTCTGCCTACCTTACACTCACTGAGCCGATGTTTCATGTTGCTTAGTAGTGTAGTGCTCCAGTCATAAATCGTGGGTCTCATGCACTCCACTACATAGAACATCAGAGGCTGCAAGGCCTAGTAGAGTGATTCCAAGCCTGCTATCCTGCCTAATGTCAATAGTATGGCCTTTAGGCCCAGCACCTATATAGCATTGGTAGGGACCTGACTCCCCACCTTCTTTGTGTCTGGATAGCAGTACACTGCAATGTACTTGTCGATAGTCAGGCCACCTCCTGGCCCACCACGAGAATGAAGGTTCACTACTTCCCCTCGTCGAGAAAATCCAGTAATGAGGTATATGTCCTCCACCTCTATAGTGAGGGACATCCAATCTATCTGGAAGGACTCAGAGTCTGGATCCCAATAATCCACCAGCATCTGCAATAGTCTTATTTTGGCTCTCAAGCCACCAAGACACCAAAACTTATAGAGTCCACGCGCATGTAGAGCTTGTTGAGCCATTAGATTGGCCCTTATTTCCTCCTCTACCTCACCATGTTCACGCTCTCTCCACTCTAGGACCATCCTGCACAAGAAATTGCAAATTTTCCCATTAGATTATTGAAAATACCTTATGTGTGACCTCATGCGCGAGTGTTTTCAAAACAGTCGCATATGTACACGAGTATGTACAAGTTGTGAATGCATTATCATGAGATTTTCTTGCCTTATTGAGCTTTATGCTGGCTTCCCTGACATTGCATTTCAGCCATATAGCTCAAGCTTGTCTCATGTCTAGCCATGCAGAGCCATTTTTTATATCCTTCGCAGCTTGTTTCCCTTTTTACAGGGAGGGGATTTTCCCTTGAGTGTCGATATCCTACACATGTATCCTTGCATTGATCATAGGTATGTTCCACTACTTGGAACTAGTTTGATTTCCCTTATGACACTCGTCTCCTCCTAGTCTATAACTATAAAGAAATTTTATTCTTTTTCAAGCTTTTTAAATAATTGAAAAAGTCCAAAAAAATAAAAAACCAAAAAGCCGGACAAGGAAAGATGTTATCTTTGGCAGCTGTCGAGTTGTGTCGCCTTCGAATAGAGAACTGTATACCACATCCATTGGTTGGGTTTATAGTTTGACTTTAGGAGCTGTACTCGTTTATCTAAGTTTATCTCCACCAACTGGTTAAGCTTCCAGTCCCCATGGAGCCTTTGTCGATGCCTCCTGTGTCGCAGAGATGTCCTTGTTTGTATATCAACTCTATGCTGCCTTCATTCAGTCACCATATGGAGTTATGCTCTTGTTCGAAGGAAGTTGAAGCCTAAGTCGACCATTCCTTAGTTATCTTGACTTTGCATGTCTGCCATTCCCGCTACACTTACTAGTTCTTGCACCTTATGATCGATTCCTTCCACATTATACAGCTTTGCTGAGTACCTCATGTTGGATGATGGGGGATACCTTAATGCCCTCCTTCCAGTGGATTTCATCCCATCGACTTCAGATCATTTATTCTGGGATTGGAATCTAGAGTCATTTTGAGTTCCTTGAGACTTGCAGTCATTACTGGCAGGTTCTCTCGCCATCGACAGTCTTTGGGAATACATCAATGTCCCCTGATCGATGGATCCTCTCAAGTGTTTGACCTAAACACATTTATTCACACTTGTTAGTTTACACTCTAGTACCTTGATTCCAATTTTCATTATCGGTGGGTGATCTCGCGCCTGTTAACGATATACATCAATGACAGGTAATCAGACGATGGACTACTATGTTCGACCTCGACACCTCTATTCACATAGTAGGACATGTACTCGTAGCAGTTTGTGTAGAAGACTTTCCAGATTGGTGGCATCTCTTATATGCTACCTCCTTGATCGTGCCAGTGTTCATGAGATTTCAGCTCTCATGACTTGATTCCAGTATATGTCAGACATTTCCAGCCACTATGGAGATCTTGATCTATTATATATCTTCATCCATTATGGAGATCATGGTCCTTTGTATATCTTCATCATGGAGATTCTGAGCTATGTATATTGTACGTGGTGATGACCACTTATGTGATATCTTGTATCATTCCTATTCATGGCCATTGTACTCTTATGTATCCGGGACTGCTATATGTATTTACAGTTATGTGCAGAGTTGTATCATTGTACTATGTTGATTGGGTGGCTGGTATTCCATTTGGGATCCTTCATCACTCTACTTCTAGGATGGACTTATAATGTATTTCGGCCATCATATGACCCCTCTGACCTCACACATTAGGGGGCATCTGTTATAGCTGATTTTACCACTCCAGGTGAATCACACTTTGTATGGCCTTCCCCTGTCCCGGTGCAAACTCCTTAGACCCCGTGGACCATTTTTTGTCCTTTGATGTTTCCTTGATCATCCTTAAAAACATGTGAAAAATGATACACACGACTTTTAAACCTATAATCGCATATATACGCGGGTTTGACCCCTAAAATCACGTACATCGGGATGTGTACAAAATCCAAATCCTTTTGGAGTTTTCCTTGACATGGATCTGACTCACTTGACTCCTGGCCTTCCCTACGCCTTGAGATCGCTTAGATTCAACCTTTCATTACCCCTTTGAAAAGCTATATAAGGAACTCTATGGTACATTGAAGGCATATGAGAGAATCGAGAGCAAAGAAACTATAGTCCATTGTTGACGAAACTTATGCTTGAGTCTACATCCCTTTGTCACTTGGAGCACTTTTGTGTTCTTCCCAAGATTTCCTTTTGCTTGTGAGCTTGCTATCGAGAGATGGAGGATTGAGGTGGTGGAGGCCCAAGTGGGGGATTCAGTTTCTCCAGTTCGCAGACGTGCCAACAGAGGTTGTATCTATTGTAATCTCTGATTTATATTAATGGAAATATCTTTTCCTGTCCAATAATGTGTGTTTGAATGAATATATTATCTATGGGATGTTTTCAAATGCTTATACATTGTTGATTATATATGCTAGAATAGATCTAACACCATGATATATAGTATGCTTGTATTGTTTACTTCTTGTTGAGGAAGTAATTTATCAATTCAAGCTGAAGTTGGAAATCTCAACGGGGATCTACTTCAACCGTCAAAAACAAGGTATGAGGCCTGATCCTTTAGTGTTAGACATTTATTTTCTATTGCATATTGGAAAGGATTGATTTCTGGAGTCAAGCTGTCTGTTGTGGTACCCCAAGCCATAGGAATTTCTCTCTGTAACAATTATCAAGTAATAACAACTTCTTAAAGGGTGCTAGCTCAATGGTAGAGCACCTGCCTAATTATAGGCAAGAGGTTGGAGGTTTTATTTCTCCGTGCCATATCATAAATTTGTGACTACAAAAATGACTAAATTCACATATATAGGACTATTAGTAGCTAATTTTCTGTATCTTATAGCGCGACCAACGTTTAGTCGTATTTAGATTAGTCATTAATATGTTATCATCTAGTAGTTTATTTAGTCATATATTTGGTCATTAATTGTTGCAATCAGTGACTAAATCCATGATTAAATCAATGACTAAATCCTTGACTATCAATGACTAATAAATCAATCTATTAATGACTAAGTGAAATACGACTAAGTTAGTCAAGTTATAAGATAGCAGAAATTAGCTACTATTAGTCGCCTACTAAAAAATAGTCGTTTATAGCGGATTTTAGTAATTAATGTCTCATTTTGTACTGGTGGGAGTATCATACTCTGTTGCCTCCAAAACATGAGCAGCATACACTCTACAACCTTTCCCATAGAACTTCTTCAGTTGCATTGTTGAAGACTTCCTTCCAGAGATCACTTTTGGAAAGCCTTTCACAACCATTAGGTTTCCTTCTTCATCCAAGCACTCAAAAGTCTTGTTGTAACAATCAAGCTTCACTCTATGTTCTTCCATCCAATCCATTCCAATGAGGACATCATAGGATCAAAGTGGTAGAGCATTCAGATCTGCATACATGACTAGACTATCTATGACCAATGGGAATTTCCTTACCACCTCACTAATCTTCTTCTTAGTTCCAGTGGCTAGCTAGACTGACTATGATCTTCTATTCTTTAACTTCTTCAAAGTGCACATCTCAACAAGTCCACGGGTGATATAGCTGTGAGTCGATCTAGGGTCAATCAAAACAGAAACATTTTGTTCAACAATCTGACCCTCAAGTTCCACCATAGTTGAGCTATGACCTGCATGGTGGTATTCTAACACTGCACAAATTTTAGGAATGATCCCTTCTTCCTGACCCACAGTTTTAGCTTCTTGGGTGCTACGGAATTGACCCTCTTTCCTATTCTCAAGTGGACAATTCCTACGCAAATGGGGTCCTTCACATCCCAAACATTTGAGAGGTTCCTTTGGATTTTCCCTCATCATTCTGGTCAGATCAATCACAGCTTGTGAGGGCTGCCTTTGCTGCTTCAGGAGGTGAGGAGGTTTAAAACCTTTCTTCCTTGGGTTAAGATTCTCATTCTTCTCGTGTGAATTTCTACTACTCCCTTCTACCTCTGTTAATTGATGCCCAGAGTTTATCTGCCTTTGGAGATCTGCCAAACTATGTAGCATGGTTGTAGTTAACTAGTTTTTCTCTACCAGAGCCTTGACCAGCCTCTTATTTTCTTCTTTGAAATCCTGCAACTCTGCCCTCGGGCTTCTTATGGTAGCTGCATCATCTGGGGAACTCTCTTATTCCCTCTTCCCAACAGCTTTAGTTCCATGACCTTGGATACTGTAAGTTGGCCTTACATACCCTTCCCCATGTGGACAAATTTGGTGCAAATGGGGTCCTCCACATCTCCAGCATTGGAGTGGCTTTCTGCTCTCTTGTGGATCTCTTGGATTCCCCCCCATAACATCTTTCCCGTGTCCACAAAGATCCCGTGCATCATCCATGTTGTTAATATTCTTGGCATTGATATTCTTTGACCCTCTTAGTCAGACCAAGTCCAACTTTTCAATATGCACTATGACTCTGCGAAATGTGTTAACAACACCATTTGTTAGTCAATCTCAGAATTTCAAAAACTACTTACCAATTGCTTCTTGCAGGCATGAACGGTCAAGATCGGTGCATTTCGTCGGTTGTTAAGTTTAGCAATTCTACTAATTAGCACTCCTTCTTATTGTAGTTTTCTTTCTGCAATGATGACTGTCTCAGGGGGACAACGGGGTTCAAGGGGGCTTTCCCCCTTGTGGGTCAAAATTTCTTCCAATCAGGAAAAACTTGTCGAGCCTTCCGCCGTGTCGAAAAAATTTCGAACTTTCTTCAGATTGACAAAAACTTGTTGAGCCTTACGCCATGTCGGAAAAATTTTGAACTTTCTTCCGATCGAAAAAAACTTGTTGTGCCTTTTTCCGTGTCAGAAAAATTTCAAACTTTCTTTAGATCGGCAAAAACTCTCCAATCTAGTCGATGTGTTGAAATTTTTTTGACTTTCCACCAGACATGTTTCAACTGAAAATTCCTAAGTTTTTCGATGTGCGTCAGCGAAACTCAGTCGACGTATCGACAAAATCCTAATTTTCCTTCCAATCAGAAAAATCTCACCAAACCTTCTGATGTGTTGGCAAAATATTGCCAAAATTTTCGATGTGTCGGAAAATTTCCAAGTTTTCTTCCGATCGGCAAAACTTGCCAAACTTTTTGATGTGTCGGAAAAATTCCAAGTTTTCTTCCGACACATCAGCAAAATTCATTCATTTTTGTCGATTTTCCAAACACTTTGAAAAAGTTTCAAGAAATTTTACTTTCTTCCACTTCGTTGGCTCATCTCTGAATTTCCTGCCGACATGCATCGGGTCAAAACATATTTTCATGCTGACATGCATTGGCTCGACTTCAGCTAACTCAACCAACATAGAAACTTAAAATTGCTTAGAAAAATTCCAGAAATTTTTCTTCATCATCGGCTCAATTTAGAATTTCATGCTGACATGTATCGGCTGCAAGCCTCTTCATCTTGACTTGGCTAACTCCCACTCAGCCGACATGTGTCGGCTCAACTTGGCTAATCTGAGCCGACGGGCAAATTTCCACACTTAGAGAAATTTTGGAAAGTGTATCTTGTTTGCTGTTTTTTTTTGCTGAACACAAAGGGTGATCTAACCTCTATCAATTGTTATTTATGGCCCGTTGAGGCCCAATGCTACAACCATTTCTCTGATACCACACTATTACTTCCCCTCCCACCTGAGAGGACGCGACCTAATAGCACTGCTATCATTTAATCGGGAAATCTAAGCCGCATGAACATAAACAATAAAAATGCATTAAACATAAAACAATTACAGATGCACAATGCAATCTACACATCGGAAGCAACATCATTCAACACATTCATGATGTTCATATCCATAAAACAAGCAACATTCATCATGTTCAAGCATTCAATGTGTTCATGATAATTTACGAAGCAAATATAATTTCATAGTTAAATACAAGAATACTTATCTTGAGAAGAAGCTTCCCCGCAACTAGCTGTTTCGCTACAACGTTCCACCCAACCATAGGCCATTGTGCTCCTTAATCTCTTAGCATCACTGCCACCTCGAGCTGGGCATGATTTCCACAAGGAACTAGGGGACACAAACTCATACATAATAAGACTATACACCCACAGTCAAGCCAATAATCACATCCAAACACAGTCAACCCAATAACAGATGGGTTCTTGGACTTACCAAGCCAATCCCACACAGGGATGCACTACACAACAAAATACAAGTTCTGGGTATGGACAAAAATGCCCTAAAACCCAAAATCGAAAATGACAAATGGGGAAAACGACCCAAATGATCAAATTGTTTCAGAAAACGTTCAATGGCTTCACAGAGGCAAAAATGACCTCCATTCATACCCAAAACGTGGATCTATCTTCCCAACTACTGGGCTTTACAAAAAAAAATGAGTTTCCAACTAGGATAATAATGAAGAAAACACAGAAATTTGGGAGGGAAACGCTCAGCAAATCCCAGCTACATGAGCAAAGGGAAAACACCCTCTAAAACCCCCAAAACGTAAATATCTGCTACGTCTTCACTCATCAACACCAAAAATAGGTTTTCCCAGCTGCACATACACTCAGCAACCCCAAAAACTACTTCCCAGTTGCTCGTACATTCAGCAAGACCCAAAACGAATTTCTAGCCATGGGAAAAATGGAGAAATCAGCGAAAAGCGTGAAGGGAAATGCATAGGATCTCTAGCTGCGTGAGAGAGAAAAACTGATGGATGAACAATAGGATGGGCATGCCTTTTCCAATGTTTTCTTTCCCAATAATTCAAAAACAAATTTTCCCAAAAATGGGTGGCTTCCCAATTCGAATTTCACTCCCATATTCTACCCATCCCCATGCATTAACTAACTCAACCACTTTTGGATGACTGAACACAAAGGACAAAATGGGTAGTTGACAGTTTATGGGTTTGCCCTTTGACATTTGGATTTTCCCCATTGGCTAAAAGGTTTGAATATCCCCCCCCGCCCCCCCACCCAATTCCTTGTGAAATCATGCCCCCATCTCTTTAATGTTGCATTAACATGGCTAGCCGTGGGTATTTTATTAATTGCATATTTACATGATGTAGAAAATTATATTGTGCCATCAACTAGCACGACAACCATCGGCATCGATTTTAATTTCTGAAACGTAGAACACTAAATCCATGGTGGGTCCCTTTCCTTAAGCTCCACACCATGGTTTATTAACGCTATTTACATCATTTATAATTTAATGCAATTAAGGTTTAAACCAAGGTATTACAATATGAAAGCAACAAGAGTATATGTTGGACAGAGTACCTACGGTTGGGTGGAAAATCACTCTTACATAACTAGTTATTTGGATCTCTTTTGTTAAATATAAGTATTATTTTGTTTATGATGTGCAATGATATTTATTTATGTTCCTGTAGTGATTAAGCTTTCATGTTCATGTTATATGTGTGTGTAGATATTGATTTTCGTTGTGTATTTTGATGCTACACCTGCACAGACGTTTTATTGTTATGAAATTTGTAATTATGGTTATTGGGGCGAAATTTGGAATCTTGTATTAATGTCCCCTCCTATCAGTTGGATTGAGGGATGGTGACGTCACATTTTTCCAACACAAAAAGACATGCAAACAACATGATATAATTATTGATTCGATGGATGCATGAATGATGACCTAATGATGACCTAATGATGAAATAATTATGGAACATGATGCAAGCACAACATATAACATATAACAATTTATTTTACATTTTGAGAATAGTAGATACAATGATAATGTGACAAAACCTCAAGGAAAACATTTAAAGCTAAAACCCATTGCATGCTAGCAAAAAAAGAAACTTAGAAAAGGGTTTGAGATCTATAGCAACACAAATAAATGGTGCTATAGCCTCACATTGTAGTAGTGATTTTACATAAGATCTCAAAAATGACTATTGAGATTAAATCAAATAGAGATTGAATAAACCTTACATATAATCCCTACTCAAAGTAGAAAAATAAATAAATAATATTTAATTATACGGTTAATGATGATGACCAAAACAAAAGAAAACATTTATTGATAATATAAATGGAGTAAATAATAATCTTTATATTTGTTATTATTTCATTCAAATAAATGAATTCCCCTCACTGTCCTCCACTTAAGTGTTCAAAATAGGGAATCCAGTACCTTACCACCACCATACATACCCCCTTTGCACCCCCTCCCCCACTCTTCCTCAATTTATTCTAGTGGAGGACAATATGAAGTACCACTTACAACAGTGGTCAATAACCTCATAGGAATTGATGGAAATGAAGAGTCTCATGACCTTTATGGGTGTTACATCTTATATGGAAGAGTTGAACCAATCAAGATAACCCTTGGGGGTATATATTTATATTTATTATAAACTTCTATATAATTTCTTAGTTTTTAAATACATATGTTATTTGTATGCTTATAGGACTCCCAAGTATTTTTAAGCATGAAATACTAATGAATCGAGTTTTGAGGAGAGCCAATTATGTCACAAATTTTAAATATCCATTTGTCATATCAATGTGGTTACAATGAAGAATCGTGTAATCAAGGATATATTTTCAAGGAAAATCCCCCTGATGGCATGTTCTAATCTTTTTTCCCAATGAAGATTATTGTGATCAAGGAGACCCATTTTCAAGGGAAATTGCCTTCATGATGTGTTACAATTTATTTTCCTAAAGAAAAATTCTTAATATACAAATAGTTTAGAGACCAATACCACCCTCATGCTTAGGCATTTTGCAAAAGTGATCATAGATGAAAGCAACCATTCATCTCCCCCAAACTTATTCTAGAATAAAAAATTGTCCAAACACTCTTAGGATATTGTCCAACATAAAAAGTTCTCTCATCAAAGAATACCAACATGATGAATAATACACATGACCAACTTACAAAT
>LPNX010688149.1:0-65048 GCA_001517045.1 Pseudotsuga menziesii
CAAACACTATTCTAATGCAAAAATTACAATGCAGAAGATTATTTATGTTTTATTTTTCATTTAAAAAATGCTCAAAAAAGTACTGTGCATGTATAAATGTAATGCTTGAGTAAACTTGACGTTTATATACTGTATAAAGAACACAAACAGAAACCAAAAGGCAGACAGACCCTAAAAACCAGCAAAAGAAGCAGGCCAGGACCTCAATTTGGGTGCAAACAATGACCTAAAGATCACTGCAGACTTTCCAACAGGCAAGTACAGACCAAAAACTGACAGACAACAGATTGGACAAACAGAGTCTAAGACCCTGATCACTGATCTAGACTCAAGCACTCAACTGATAACCCAAACAGGCCAGAAAGTTTCAAAATGCAGACAGTAAATAACACAAGTAAAAGGAACCCAAGGGCTTCGAAAAGCACTCAAATGTGATCACCTGAAACACTCAGACAACTATGCAACACTCTTAAAGAAAGCCTCTACATAAGGCAGGACTCATACCATGCTAAAGAACAAGCAAACTTCAACACAAAAATCACAGTCTTCAGGGATATGCGCGACTGTGTAGTAGAGCAGGTCGCGTATGATGCGCGACTGTCTATAAAGGCAACCCGCGCATAAGTGCAAAATTTTCTCAAAAACAGAGAAAAACTAAGACTTTCAAATGCTGTAAGTATGTAAGGAGGCAGGACAAAAGATCACAGACAAGACTTCGAGCAATTACTGGCCAGGAAAACAGAAAAAGACCTAAAGCAGACTTGGCATCCCCAGCGGAGTCACCAGTTCTGTTGTAATGGATAATTCACCTAATAACCTAGGTCTGGGGGTTACCAACATACTATGACCTTGCAGACAATTTGATTACAAAAGCACAAATAGGAAATAGGGAAGTAACAGGAACTTACTTGTAATGAACGAAGGTTGATCCAAGCTAACTCCTTCCTCTTTGCTTCACTTCTGCAATTTCCAGGATAATTCCTCCTTCAACCTGTTAACAAAGATTCTTCCAATATACAGTATGATTCATATATAAATATGTAGGTTAGGTAAATCACATATTATAATGAAATATAAATATTTACCAAGCTACAACACATGAAACACAATATGGAAGAAGTAATCTGCTTTATTAACAATAAAAGATGGAGTTTAGGTTACAACCCAATGTCTGAACAAGGGACTCCTCTGTCACCAAAGGACTCTGAGTTTCTCTGCTCCAAAGGTTCTGTAGAAAATCCACTAGCATAACTTTGCTCTCCAAGTATGAATATCAAACCCCTCCCCAAGGCCTCTATTTATCTGAGAGAAATGAGGCAGTTCTCTAAGGTTAGGGAGGTTGCAGCAGTTAATGGGATTAAGGTAAATGAAACAACTAATCTCCCATTAACGCATAATTTTAAAAATTAATTTTGAGGAAGATATGCGCGGGTATGTAGTAAGGCAACCCGCGCATCATGCGCGACTCTGTATAAGGACAACCCGCGCATAGATGTATGCGCGACCTGCTGAACATAACACTCGCGCATATGCGCGACATGCCAATAGGGATAGTCGCGCATGCACTCAAAATCTCAAAATAGCAAAGTAATCAGCTGGGCATATAGGTAATGCATTTCATCATCAATCAAGGTATAATGAAACTAGGCAAACCTCAATCCATAAGTGTCCTTTTGTGTGCCGACCTGAGGGGTGTCAGCACTCGGACGGAGAGGTGCCAATCAGCTGTATAACAATAGTAACTCCCATGGAAGAGGAAGAGGCATTTTGGAGCTAGTGAGACACTTGGACTAGATTCCCTAGATTTATGAAAACAACGATGAAGATGCTATGAAAAAAATCAGATATGAAGGATTAAATATGAAATATATGAAATGTAATGTCTAAAAATAGATCCAATAGGGATATTAATGGATTTAGGGAAGCTAATATGCTTCCACATGTGATTTGGTGGAAGTGGGAGACTAGGAATTGTTGTACAAGTGGCATTCTTTGGAATCTCTTCCCAACTAGAGTTGGAATGCATCTCTCGGAAGGAATTCGACACATATAGATCTTGGAAACTTTATAAATGTCAAGAAAAAATAATGAAGGAGGTTTGGATCATTTGAGAAATTTACATTTGTGAAGAGAGAGAGCTAGTGGATGACTAGTTTCTTGCCTTAGCCAATTTCGATGGTGAAAGATTCCCATCCAAGTTTGTGTTTGGAGAGGCCATTCAGGTATTTCATGGAGATTTAATGGATTAATAATTTATAGGGGCAATCTATAGGGAATATTTTGTACACTTCAATATCAGTTTGTTTTGTCATCTATTCCAATTTTTTTCATCATATTCTTGCTCTATAGATTGAGGCGCACTTGGTGAGCTATTTATCTCTTTGGGGGAGCTTATAATGCCCCATTATTTTATTTTCTGATGTATATTATCTTTATTTAAATATAAAAATAATATCAGGTCGAAATACCAAAATATTTCATGTAAAAATGTTAAACAATGAAGAAAGAGTGCCATTACCCCACTACCTTGTTGTGAACCAATGTAATGTTGATGGATTTAAATGTATAAGTAAAATGCTGATGGTTTATTGATGAATGTACTGTTATTGATGTATTATATGAGTTTAATGTTCATTAAATTAGCATTTGGAGTTATTTTGTTGAGTTTTATAGCACTTGGAGAAGATTTCCTATCATTTCCCCCAAGGTTGAAACTAGTCTTTTTGCATATGATTTAAGAGAGTTATATAAGACATTAAAAGTTGAATGGTGATGAATATGATTTGGTGTTTATGTAATATATATTTCCATTTATTCCATTCATAAATTTGAGTTGGATTGAGTGCCTTTGGAAAGTCATTTTCATCATCTACCCCTAGGAGATTTGAACCACAAGTTGCTCATAAAACTCCATAGATTGAACAGATTGCCAAAGTGAGTTTCATAAGTAATTTGATGGTTTAAATACACCTATGAACACCATTTTTATGTATTTACATCATTCATACACATTTTGGTACAATTTGAGAGCATTTGGAGGTATTTGGAGCCATCAACCATTAGGGGTTTGAGCCTCAAAATTACTCATAAATTCCCCAAGTTATCTTGGATACCTATTCGACCCAAAAACCAAATATAATTCTAAAAATATAATTTAATTAATGTATAATAATATATCCAAGTCTCATACCAACAATTAGTGGAGGTTGTACATTGTTTGGAAGATATTAGTTCCAGGACCTTTGGGAGATTTCCACCTCCCAAATTGACTAGTCTTGTCCCAAAAATTCTTCTCTTGAAAATTTATAGACCATTGTTGGGTATATCAGTTGATTATATTTATGATAGATGTGCCAATGTGTCCCATCACCCCTCATTACCTTCCTCACCAAGTTTTAAAGTAATTGGAGGAGTTTGGAATCAGTTGTATCCATATACCTAGAGTTGAAACATGGTGAATTTGAGCACATTAGGAAAATAATTCACAAGGGACATTATAGATTGTATGAAGTACTTAAATCCCTCTTAATACCAGAATATTTGCAGGGTTCCTTGAATTATTCCAAGGTGAAATATTCTCCATTATCTGACCACATAGTCTTGATCTTCCTTTCAGTGTGCTTCTCTACCAAGGATTTGTATTCCTTGAACTTACTGAACACTTCACTTTTCCCTTTCAAGAAATTTATCTAAGTCTTATGTGATAAATAATATATAAAGGAAAAATAGTACACATAACTTCTTAGTGATTTGGATGACATGGGACCACATACATCTGAGTGTACTATCTCCAATATTGCTTTAGCTTTACTTTCACTGCTAGGAAATGTGTTCTTTGCACTCTTTCCTTTGCAAACGCCTTTATGATTTGATTATATTTGTGGAAGTCTTGAGAATTATTTTCTTGCAATCGGTAGTTCTCTGTAGTGCACATGTGCAAGCCTTCAGTGCCATAGTTCACTTGGTTTTATTGACTCATGAACCAATTCTTGTTCAGGATGTCCCTTTAGTTTGTACAACCCTCTATCTTGTTCTCCAGTTATTGTTTCATCATCGATTGTATTTCCTTTAGGCCACATCAGAACTTGGCCATAAACAAATGAAACTCTCATTCCCTTTGGATATAGTGCAATATGGAGCTGATAATATTATTATTCAATCCTGAAACGTATAGCACGTCTTTCATCTTAATTTTTTTTTGGATTCTAGCTTATATGGAGTTTCTCCACTTCCTTTTATGGGGTATTGATAATCATCCCCAAGTTTCACCTTGTGATGTGACTCATGCTCAAACATATTGACGAAATATTCTTTGTATTTTGTCATATGTTTATATGCTCCAGTAGCCATAAGCCAATCATTAATTCCATGTGAGATAGTTCCCATCAGTGTTGAGATTACAACATACTATTCATCAAAATCATCCTTCTCTCTTATGAATCTTTTGTTTGTTGGTTGATCATCTTTAGTGGTGTGAGCATGGTATCTTTTATTCTTTTTGAAGGAGTCCTTTATCTTGGGACAATATCTTGCAAAGTGTCCCTTTTCATCACAAGTGTAACATTGAATGTTGGAAGGTTCTCTTCTGGACTTCTTTTGTTTCTTTTCCTTCTTCTTGTTGTGATGGTGCTTCTCCTTCTTTATGTAGTTTCTTCTAGTGTGAGTTGTGTGAGCTTGACGTGTAGTTTCTCCCATATTTTCTTCTATTATTATGATTCAAGATTGATCTTGTCTTCATTCTTCTCGGATTCGGCTAAAAGATATCAACTTCTTTCTTGCACAGATTCCTTGAATGAATAAATCCCATGATCTTGGGAGGCCATTTAAGGTAGTCATCACAATCTATCCTTCTTCTAAATTCTCTTCAAATTCTTTAATTTTTTCCTTTGTTTGAGAAACCCTTGTGAAGTAGGACTCTATATTCTCTGAGTTCTATATATTCACATTCTTCAACTAGTTCCTCAAATCCATCTTCTGATTGATGTTCTTTCCTTTGAACATCTTTGTCAAAGAATCAAATACTTCCTTTGGTGTATTTAGGGATGACACATGGGGGATGAGATCATCCTTAATAGAATATACAATGATTATCTTGGACTTAACCAATTTCTTCTTATGAGTAGCCTTATCGTCATATCCCTCTAGATCTAGAACTTCCTCACTAATATATTGATCCAAATCATTCTCTTCAAGGATTAGGGAGATTTTGTACTTCCATGCTCGAAAATTATCAGCTCCTCCAAGATTGTACTCAAGATGAGTATAGTGAGTCGTATTTTCAAATGAGAACCTAAAATGGAAATAGAAAATATTCATATCTTACCAATTTGAGGTATCTATCCTGGTTTCGTAGTTGGCTGACCTAGGGTTTCTTAGAGAAACCCTAATTTTCCAAACTTAGAATTTGGAAATTTTGTTTGGACAGAAAGATGTACTTCCTTGAGGTGAGTTGCATATATAGGTCCTTTTCTTAAGACTGAGGTGGGAATCCTCCTAAACTTGATGCCTTAGTTTCTTCCTGAGTGTCCCACGGTAAAAAATTGAAATTTCTCCAAATTTGAAATTGCTTCCACCAAAAGATGTGCCCCTTTAGGGAGAGTTAGCCTAGCCCTCTTTCTTGATGATCTTTGGAGAGAATAATTTGAACTTGGAAGCCCTAGTTTATGCTACTGCATAGTGCCTTCTTTTAGAGAGGCTCTGTTACCATGTTATTTTTTCTGATCTAATTAAATTGATTAAGATATTTATATGAAAGTATAACAAGTACAACAAGATACACAAGATAGAGGATATACATAAGACATAAATATTTTCATGGGGAAAACCATAAAGGAAAAAACTGTTAGATTTGTATCATTCAAGCTAGCATTATGATCTTAGGATATTTAACTGAGAGAATAACATGCACAACAATAAACACAAGAGACACAAAGAGTTTTCCTTAGGGAAACCATAAAGGAGAAAACCCTTAAACTTCCTCAGAGATAGAATCAACACCAAAAGTAAAACTCGAAAACATAAAGATGATCTCCCGACAGTAGTAGTCTCTCTCTCTGATCCCAACTTCTTCTCTCTCACTCATGCACCCCAGTGAGTGAGTGTGTGTGTGATAAATAGAGAGGCTCACTCTCTATTTATATTCTTTTGTTCACTTAATGTCCACTCCAACATGTCGGCCTCACTTAACAATTACTGACTAGAGCTGACATCTCTAGGAGAGTCTAATAACCCTAGTGCCCCACAACTTGTGGGGACTTTGCCTTGACTTACAATAACTCAACTAGGGCTGAATTCTATAGGATAGTCTAATAACCCTAGGGCCCCACAACTGTGGGGACTTTAACCCTTGTACAATAGGAGGGTTACCCATAATGACTTGACATGACTTGTCTACATTAATGAATCTCCCAATAGGAATATTAGGGCATGACATGACTCAAATACATTACAGACACTTCCTGGAATAAACATCGGGGTACAATACATAAGATATGCAATTGAATACATTCCGAAGTTACAAATACATCAACACTCCCTCTTAACTAGGAAGGTATTTTCTCAAAACAATTTATCAGCATAATTCTGCTTCTCTGTATCATCTGGATCATCATTGAGTTATCGTCATCTTCATCTTCAATTCATCTTCATCTGGATCTTTATCATCACTCGATCTGGATAATCATCACTAGATATAGATAATCACTCGATTTGGACCATCACTGCTGGATCATCATCACTGGATCTGGA
This sequence comes from Pseudotsuga menziesii, assembly GCA_001517045.1. Taxonomy (NCBI): domain Eukaryota; kingdom Viridiplantae; phylum Streptophyta; class Pinopsida; order Pinales; family Pinaceae; genus Pseudotsuga; species Pseudotsuga menziesii. The sequence goes on from LPNX010688149.1 coordinate 6,748, forward strand.
TCATCACTGCTGGATCATCATCACTAGATCTAGATTATCACTGGATCTGTATCATTACTATTGGATCATCATCACTGGATCTGGATCATCACTGCTGGATCATCATTACTGGATCTGGATCATCACTGCTGGATCATCATCACTAGTTCTATCTCATGGTTCTTCTCGTCACAGGAAGTTGTACAGAGCCAACCCTTTTTTATGATGGTTGCAGGCCTAGCCTCCATGTAGGTATTCTTCAGCGCTTATATCTGACCCTAAGCTAGAATGTCCAGCACTCACATCTAACCATGAGAGGAACACATCCAACACCATGTCAGAAAGGCACATCACTTACATTCACCGGTATGATAGGACACAACTACTATCATCTGTGAAAAGGCACGGCACTCACATCCACCAGTATGGTAGGAAACACCTACTACCATCTGTGGAAAGGCACAACACTTACAATCACCAGCATGGTAGGACACACCTACTACCATCTGTGAAAAGGCATGACACTCACATCCACCAGCATGGTAGGACATACCTACTACCATCTGTGGAATGGCACAACACTTACAATCACCAGCATGGTAGGACAGACCTACTACCATCTGTGAAAAGGCTCAGCACTCACATCCACCAGCATGATAGGACACAACTACTATCATCCGTGGAAAGGCTTGGAACTCACATCCACCAACATGATAGGACACAACTACTATCATATGTGGAAAGGCACTGCACTTACATCTGATCATGTGGGAACCAATCCCACAGTCATATCAGAATGGCCCTTAGTCCTAGACTGAGTATTCCTGGTAACTGACTAGGTGCCCTCATTCAAAAAATGGAATTCAACACTTATATCTGATCATGTGGGAACACATCCCACAATCGCCTCAGAATGGCTTAGCACTCACATCTAACATGGAAGGAACCAATCCTCCCACCATGACAGAATGACGCAGCCCTTACATCTGACCATGGAAGGAACCAATCGTCTCACCATGTTAGAATGGCTCTCAGCTCTTATATCTAACATGCGAGGAACCAATCCTCTCATCATGACAAAATGGCTCAGCCCTTACATTTGACCATGGAAGGAACCAATCCTCTCACCATGTCAGGATGTCTCATGGACTCATCACTTCCCCTTGGAGGGAACCTCGATTTGGAGAACACCAAGCTTCTCCCTGAAGCACTCAAACTTCACTCTGGCCAATGGATTAGTCACCACATTAGCTATCTATTCATCCGTTGCAACATATTGGAGCTTCACTGCTCCTCTCTGCACCATATCCCTGATATAGTGATATTTGATCTCAATATGCTTCGAATTGTCATGAAACACCGGGTTCTCCAACAACTTCACACAACTCTGGTTGTCACAAAATATACAAGTAGCATCCAACTGGAGATCAAATAAATCAGACAGTAGCTTCCTTATCCATACTGCCTCACAACTAGCTGAATAAGCTGCAACATACTCTACTTCAGCTATACTCAGTGCCACACAAGATTTCTTCCTGCTAAACCAAATGATCACACCTGATCCCATACTGAAACAAAACCCTGAAGTGCTCTTCCTATCAATGGCACTGCCTGCCCAATATGAATCAACATAACCCTCCAGGTTAATCTTCTGATTTGCCTCATAATTGAGCCCATAATCAATTGTACCCTTTAGGTACCTTAGAATATGCTTTGTAGCAATCAAGTGAACATGTCTCAAATCTGTCAGGAACTAGATTAAGGTGTTCACAGCAAAGCAAATATCCGGTCTCGTGTTCGTTAGGTACATTATGGACCCAATCATCTGATGATACATCATAGCATCAATCGCTTTTGGTGAAGCATCACTCAATAGCTTCAGGTTCGATTCCATATGTGTGGTCATGGCCTTGTAGTCCATCATCCTGAACCTCTTCAGTATCTCTACTGCATACTTCCCTTGTCCCAAGGAGATTCTGCCACACCACCATGCCTAGAAAGTAGTGCATCATATCCAAGTCCTTTATCTCGAACTCAGCAGCAAGTCTCCTTCTTGCAACTTCTTTCAGGAACAAGTCATCGACATATAACATGAGAATCACTGGTCTTCCACCTTCAACCTTGAGGAAAAGGTTGGAATCCTCTTTACTCTTAGTAAAGCCTAGATTCACCAGCAAGCTATCCATCCCATCGTACCATGTCTAACGCCAGGATCTTCTGTAGTCACTCCCTCTGAAGTGAAGCATCATACTCCCTCTGTCTTTCGTACTCTATGCACTCTTTTCGTGAGAAGCCTCGTGCTACGAATCTTCCCTTGTATCCCACTATGTTTCCATCTATTGCATGATGGAACTATGAAATTCCCTTCATGTATCGATACTCAATCCTAGACATCATTCTTCTTGAACTAGTCTTCCCTTTCTTCGTGGTTACTTCTTCATAGATGGAAGGTTCATCATCAATGATGTCACTGCATTCATCATATTATTCTTCATCTTGAACTGTTGTCACTTGTTCTTCGGAACAAGTCTCATCCTTCTTTGCATGTAGGTGATTATGTATGCGATCTTTCCATCAAGTTAAATGCATTTGTATGGTTAGAAACATTTCATCAGGAATATTCATAATGGAAAATTCTTATGCATAAATATATGATCATGCAACTCTTTTAGCCAATACAACATTCATCCATATCTCACAGAAACTTTTCTAGATGCCTTCCATCTCCACCAGGACAACATTGAGATAGTGCACTAATCCAATATGTCAGCAAATAGGTTTCATTCTAGATAAGTAGCAATGGAGAGTTGTATAACACCATGAGCTACTTACCCATCACATGCATATTAGTAGTGTACTGTCATTAATGCAAACATTCTATCATGCATAATACATCAACTGAATATAAACAAATGCATAAAAAAACAATATCATGAAATGACAATTGAATACTTATCTTTATTTGTTTCATGGGTAGACTCCTTCTTGAGCCTTCAGCTTCATCATCTTCTTCATTCATAATAGCATCATTTCTTATCCAAATGCTAAGATGGATAAGAGGTTCTTCAAGAGTTGATTTCTTCATATTCCTCATCGCTTGAGGGATCTTCTTTGGATGGTGAGAGCCTGATCTTCCCATCTTCTTTTCTCTTATTATGAGTCGAGCTTCTTCTTATGTGTGCTCTTCCCAGAGTCTGCTGAAAGTAATCACTTCCTTCTGGCACACATTCCTCACATGAATGAATCCCATGATCCTGGGAGGCCATTCAAGGTGGCTATCACCACTTTTGCATTCTCCACTTCTTCTTCTACTACTACAAGTTTTTCTTTGATTTGAGTGACCCTCGTAAAGTATGACTGTATGGTCTCTGCATTCTAGATCTTCACATTCTTCAACTGTTTTCTCAAAGTCATATGCTGATTTATGTTCTTCCCTTCAAATAGCATTGTCAAGGAATCAAACATCTTCGGTGTCTTTAGAGAAGACACTTGTGGTACAAGGTGATTCGTGATTGAATCAACAATGATATTCTTGTGTGAGGCTTTTAGCCTCATCTCCCTCAGGAACTGGAACCTCTCTACTCATGTAGGTGTCTAATTCATTTTCTTCAGAGAGATCATATACTTCCATGCCTGGGAGTTGTAAACTTCACCAAACTTATCATCAAGCTGATGTGATAGATCACTTTGAAATGATAACCTCAAATGAAAATAGCAAAAGAATAGATCTTACCGATTTGAGGTGTCTGTCCTGGTTCTGGAGCTGGCTAATCTAGGGTTTGTCAGAGAAACCCTAATTTTCAAAACTTGGAATATTTTAGATCTGATTGGATATAAATATAAACCTCTTCAACGTGAGCTATCCAATGTACTCATTTTCTGAAAACAGTGGAGGGAAACTCCCGAAACAGGAAGCCCTAGTTTTCCAATTTCTTCTACAGAAATGCCTGATACTGTTTCTACAGTATCTCCAAAATTAATACTCCTATATGTATAAAAATTTGCATTGAGGTAGCCTCACCAGTCTCTATTCCAAAACCACTGGTTTCATCATAATTGGTTCCACCAATTGGGACTTATGAGTGGTTTCCCAAGGTGACCTGTTTCAGGACTATTAAGCATAGCGACATTGTATGGACTGCCACGTGTCACTATTTTATCTCCTAGGTATAAACCTTGGACCATAAAAAGAAAAGTCCATTCCCGTTTTGGATCATCTTCAGAAATTTCATTTGGGCCTTAGTATCCCTAGATATAGCAATTATCCCTAGGTGTCATTTTTGGAGATGAATCCTGGGAGAGACTGGAACCCTAACTTGGAGGGATCATATCTCCTAGAATATAGTGAATATGAGGCTGAAATTTGGTCGCAGCATAAATAATGATTTTACCTTTGTCTTGTGAAAGTTTCAGTTCCTGATACTTCTTCAATCCTAAGATATAGTGAATTTACAAAAACTTATCAGTTTTAGTATTTTAGGGTTTTTTCGGCCCAGGGTCAAACTAGGGTTTGACTTTCCTGGAGTTATACCCAACCAAAAATATCAACCTAGGTTTCTAAACTTCTATTTTGATGAGGAGATAAATCCTATGCTGAGCTCACTCAAAAATTAATCTTCTGTAAGAAGCCCTAATTTCCCACACCAAAAATTAAAAATGTCCGGAATCGAATTCTGCTTCGATAGAAAGATGTGCCCTTCCCTAGCATACTTTTGCTGATGGATTGTGGAGAGAGACACAAAAGGTAATAAGCCCTAGCTTCTACAGCTGCACATTGTCTTCTTCTCAGGTTATCTTTGATACCATGTTAGAGTTTTATCATTCAAACTAGCATTATGATCTTAGGATCTTTAACTGAGAGAATAACATGCACAATAAACACAAGAGACAAGAGACACAAAGAATTTTCCTCGAGGAAACCATAAAGGAGAAAACCCCACAAATTCCTCAGAGATAGAATCAGCACCAAAAGTAAAACCTGAAAACATAAAGATGATCTCCTGATAGTAGTAGTCTCTCTCTCTGATCCTAGCTTCTTCTCTCTCAGTCATGCGCCCCAGTGAGTGAGTGTGTGTGTGATAAATAGAGAGGCTCACTCTCTATTTATATTTTTTTGTTCACTTAATGTCCACTCCAACATGTCTGCCTCACTTAACAATTACTTACTAGAGTTGAAATCTCTAGGAGAGTCTAATAACCCTAGTGCCCCACAACTTGTGGGGACTTTGCCCTAACTTACAATAACTCACCTAGGGTCGACTTCTCTAGGATAGTCTAATAACCCTAGGGCCCCACAACTATGGGGAATTTAACCCTTGTACAATAGGAGGGTTACCCATAATGACTTGAAATGACTTGTTTACATTATTGAATCTTCCGATAGGAACATCGGGGCATGACATGACTCAAATACATTACAGACACTTCCCAAAATAAACATCGGGGTACAATACATAAGATATACAATTGAATACATTCCAAAGTTACAAATACATCAACAAAAACCCCAAAAACTTAGTTAGAATATTTTTTTCGCTAATAAAAAATCACAAGATGGAAAACCCCAATAAGAAGAAGTCTTCTGCAACTATCTATCTCTCCTCCTTGTCTTTCTCTCTCTCCTCATGAAAACTTGAGTGAGTGTGATTGTGTATAACTAAGGGAGGGAAAATCCCTATTTATACCCTTTAAGTAACTGAAATCACAACATTATTGGGCCGACTTCTAACTATGGAAATTAATCCTAAGTTGTAAATCAATTACACTCACAAAATTACTAGTCAAACATGCAAAATTCCACAAAAAAGGAGACTGAATATGGATCATAACACAATCTTGTATTGAATAAGTGTACATTATAAAAATTAATAAAGTAATAGGCTATCTAAATATATAATTACATCATATATTTGAAATCATAAGGATGCTATTCAAATTGGACAAAAAACAGGCTTACTAAACTAGTCAAAATCCCCCATAGGTGCATAAATCACTTCCCTAATCTGTCAAGATGCTCACGAATTGGCTGAGTGATATGTGCCAAATTATAAGTGAGGGAAATAGATCATATCCATGCCTTTTTATGGAGAAATAGAAGGATTTTCATTAACGAAAAACAAGACAGTTACTCCTAGACTAGCGTTTCCCTTTTTCCTTAAAACTGCTAAAAGCAAGGCAACTTTTAGAAAAAGAGTACTTACGCTTTTTCTATTTTGGAATGATTGTATTGTTTTCAGAATATTTCCCATTATGTTTCTAAATCACTCCTTAAGCAAGTTTTAAATTTTTTTGACTTCTGGGTGCAAGAGGATGCCAACTAGTATAGTAAGGAATCTAGGAATCTAAGAATAAGACAAAAATGATTAATTAATGTAAAATATTGGTAAACTATGGGTTTTATTATTCTAACACCCCCATTAAGCCTTACTTTATGTAAAATATCAGAAAAATATATGGCCTATAAATAAGGCTTAGTCACCCTTTACATACTGCTTGTCCATACAACCAAGGAAAGAGGAAAACACCCAGTGGGAAAATCCTCCCTTAAGCATGGACACAAGCAAAAATTTTGAAAATATTGTTATCAATCGTTCTTCACCACATGTTCAGAAATCCCCAGTAGTGATTTGATATTACTGAAGGTATTCTCACAGAACACTTTGGTGAAGATGTCTGCTACTTGCTCTGAACATGCGCAGTAGAGTAGAGCAATGGTACCATCATGCACAAGCTCCCTGATATAGTGCATATGGATCTCAATGTGTTTGGCTTGTTGTCTCTGAAATGGATCAGTAGAGATTTGAATGGTGCTTTGATTGTCACAATAGATGAAATTGGAAGTCTTTGATTCGATCCCACATTCTCTAAGTATTCCCTGCAATCACAAACATTGAGTAGTTGCATTCATAGCTCCTCTACACTCTGCCTCTATAGATGAGAGTGCTACGGCACTCTGCTTCTTAATTGAATAGCTGATTGGTCCATATACAAGCATGGACACAAATATTGAAGTATAATTTTGATATATATTGTCTCCTGCCCACTCCCTATCAGTAAATACAACTAGCTCTAAGTCATATTTTGTTGCATAAAAAATCCCATGAGTTCTTGTTCCTTGAAAAAAGTACATAATTTTTTCAGCTACTTTCCAATGGATTTCATGAGGCTGATCCCTGTGTATGGAAGCCACACTAACTCTATAATATATGTCAGGTCGAGTATGTGTAAGATAAAGAAAACACCCAATCAACTTCCTATACATTGTATTATTTACCATAGGAGAAGAAATTGCTTCTTCAAGATTAACTCCAAAAAGTAATGGAGTATTGCTTGGCTTGAAATCCTTCATGATGAACTTGTTGAGCAGATATGAATCATACTTGTACTAATGAACTTTGATTCCATGTGAGGATTGAGAAAATTTGAGACCCAAGAATTGGCTCAACAATCCCAAATTTTGTCATGGAAAAGGCATGGTTCAGTGCATCCTTCAAGGATGGAATCTCTTTCTTTGAACTTCCTGTTATCAATAGGTCATCCACATAAAAAAAAATAATCATTAAATAACCATGTATCATCTTCAAATATGCATTCATATCATACTTTCATTGAACAAAATTATGTGACAGCAGAAAGCCATCAATCTTGGCATGCCAAGCCTTGGGGGCTTGATTTATCCCATACAATGATTTATTTAACCTACACACTAAGGATGGATTAGATACAAAAAATTCTAGTTGTTTCATATAAATATATTCTTTCATATGTCCATGTACAAAGGAACACTTCACATCCATGTGATGCACCTCCCATTGCCTTGAAGCTGCAATGGCCAAAGCTAGCCTTATGGAGTCCGTCTTTTCCACTAGTGCAAAGGTCTCATTGTAAAAAATACCTTGAAATTGTGAGTAGCCCTTAGATAGAAATATTTCCTTATCTTTCAAAGGTTAACCATCATCAGCAAATTTGGTTTTATAAACCCACTTACACTTTACTAGATTTCTCCCCGGGGAGAGATCAACTAGTTCCCATGTGTCATTCTTCTTGAGTGAGTTGTATTCTTCCTTCATGGATGTTTTCCATATTGGATCATATTATGCATATTAATATGTATGAGGTTAATATTCAACCATAAAATATCACTTCTCAGCAAAGAATGGATCTTTCACACAAAGGAAATTCTCAAATTGAGATATAGTTCTCCTAGTGTCACTAAGATTCCCAGCTTCATGAATGGTCCTTTCTGCCCATTTTGGTATTGTAGTACTATTAGGATATGCAATTAAATCATCATTATCAGACATATCATAATGATCAATTTCATTAGTCTCTACACTTACAATCAGTGGTTGTGGTGATGAAGAGGATTCTCCTTCTTCTACTGATGCTAAAGGCTCTTCTTCAAATTGAACACTCCTTTCAATGAAATATTTTTGAGTGCTCAAGTTGACCACATTGTAAACTTTTGAATCTTTAGAATACCCAAAAAATAGGCACTCTTGGCTTTGGGGTTGCAAATTCTTCCTCTTTTTAGTTGGAATTCTAGCCCAATCATTTGAGCCAAAAATCCTGAAATGGGTCACATCTGGCTTGTTCCCACTCCAAGATTCAAAAGGAGTGATTCCAGAAATTTTCTTGTGAGGTACCCTATTATAGGATGCACAGTTTATTTCTTCAGACAAAAAATTTGGTGGAAATTTTTTAGAGTCCATCATACTAGTTTCCATCTCCTTGAGTGCTTTATTCTTCCTCTCAGCAACACCATTTTGCTGAGGTGTGTAAGGAATAGATAGTTGCATCTGAATACCTGCATCTTCACAATAATGGATGAAATAATTGACATAATCACCACCATTGTTATATATGAGGATATTTATTTTCCTTCCAGACTGGTTCTCAACCAAGGCTCGAAAGACCTTGAAGAGGTAAAAAACTTCATACTTGTGTTTTAGGAAGTAGGCCCAGCAGTACCTGGAAAAGTCATATATAAAGCTTAGGAAATATTTTGCTTGAAAGCATGGACATATGAAGGAATGGAACAACAATGGCACTGTGGATTAACTCAAGGGGTGCAAAGTTTTTCTCATGACTAGCTCTCTCATACTTATGCTCTGGTTGTTTTCCTAGTATGCAACCTTGGCAAACTCCCTTGGAAAAAATGATATTTGGTAACCCTATAACCATATATTTGACACTCAAATATGAAATATAGTTGTAGTTAATATGTCCAAATATCTCATGCCAAATATTTCTTGCTTCATTAGCATGAATGAGAAGAGAAAGGTAGCAAATTGGAAAACTTCTATACCTTTGAATTGTGATCGACAACAACTTTTGCTTTGATTTTAGCATTCGAAATATTTGTGATTTAAACTTAATTGGGGGTGAAGATGAATTTATTAGGAGACCCAGTGTGGTTCATCTGATATACTGACAAGAGGTTAACAGCTAGACCTGGAACATACAACACATCATTGAAGGTGTTAGCACTCTGTTTGCAACAGTTGATTTATGGGCCTAACAGAGCTTGAAAGGATCCTATTCATTTGAAAATTATGTGAGCACCCTTCATATTATCAGAGGCACATTTTCCATGTTTTGAGACCATTAGATAATGAAGAGAGCTCAATCTATGGTGGTACATTCCTCTAGAGGTGAAGACTTGCAGCCGCGACAATGATAGAGAAAGGCATCGTAGACCAATGATTCAGGAGCGCAAGGAAGAGGAGAGATGATAGAGCATGTTTTTGGCCAAAAGACATGAGAGAATGGTCAAAGTTTGGCATTCGTAGAGTCTATTAAAAATGGCAATCAATGAAGGGCCAATATCAAGGAGAAGTTTGATCGACGACCCGAAACAGTTTCATTGAGCAAACATGCTTGATAGAAGGAACTTTTCAAAATCATGAAATAGGTTAAAAGGTGGAAGTATCTGACAGTAGGGATGAAAGCATAAGCGTATCTATGGCCCCAGATGATTTTGCAAGCCAAAATTGCATAGAGGAAGTCATGATTCCAAATCATGAAAAGCAGTACCGGCTGTAAAGAATCAATGGTCATGACAAGAGAGGAGGTAGATCTATGAATATGGCTCTTTTCGCGATCTGAACTAGCGCGGACAACGTCAGGATCTCGATTCATGAAGAGGTGATAAGACCCACTTAGATCGACAGTTGCATGGGAAGGTTAATCTAAATCAACGGGTAAGAACATGCCATGATATAAAGCTACTCGTTGTATCAAGAGAAGAGAAGTTGGTGGCAGAAGTAAAGAAACATGGACGATAGACGTGAAAGGTTTCCCAAATTGGAGGGCTGAGGAGGCCTCGAGGCTGCAAGTTTCACATCCAGTGTGGAGATGAAAATGGAGGGGACATTCATACACGTAATATGCCTCCCAGCTGATTAAATGATTCCCCCAATGCCATTTGTAGAGTGCATATAGGTGAAATCATCCCTATGGAAGAACCGTATTGCCTAAAAGATAGGCAGCTTCTGTGTGAATTGGCCTGTGGAAGTAAGGAAAATAATCGATGAATCCTCTATTTCATATGGGGCAAGGCCAGAACGAAGTGGGAGACCATTCTGTCTCCTACGTCACAATAAGCTAGGGAGCATGAGAGAATCCAATTCATGTGCTTTGCAGCACGGATCAACTATACAAGGTGGCATCCAAAAATATTTCCCACAGCAAAAGGCAAGGTGTCACAACTGATGAAGTGACGTGACTAGATTCTCAAGAGGGTAAAGTTTGACTATGCCCCCACCCTCACACATGCTAGCATCAAAGACACTCGATGTCAGAATGTGTGGGAATGTTGACCGGTCATTACAAAATTCAGTCTCAAAGACTTGTATATATATTGCCTTTGGAACGTCGGGGATGAGCTAACATATTTCCAGAGCCCAAGTTTCTGTTTCGTCGCGAATCCATAGAAGTTCAAAGGGTTTGGTGATGGTGATCTGGTTCGAAAAGCTTGTCCTTCTGGGTGTGCTGATGGTTGGTGAGAAAATTTCCACACTCATCTGTCACCTTGGTGTTCCATGCCAAGGATCACACCAGTCATCAGGGCCCAGACGTGAAGAGTTTTGAGAGATACAGATGCCTTCAGATACCCGCGCCTCCAGCAACACATTTCTTGGACAGTCACTCCACGTAGGTGTTTTTTCAGGAGCCCCTAATGCCATCACTGCCTCTAAAGCCTCCACATAGGGATATAGTCCTGGACTGCTCTCTGTAGGAGCATTTGTTCAGAAGGGAGCATCAGGGGTCTAATACCTGCACAACTCGGTTTGTGAATTCCACTTGCCAAGGGTGATGGGGCTGGTGGAGGTATGCTACAACTTATTTCCTGTGGGAAATCCCACCTCATTGGAGGTGAGGAGTACAAGAATAACAATCCACCGCAAAGGCTTGCCTCAGCCAAGAGCGATGCGTCCCTTTTTCCAGACCCCATGCCTAAAAATGTTACCTGGGGAGGAAGGGGGTGGTGGATGAGGTTGAGTAGGGGAACGATGCAAACTGCCCTGCTAGTGTGTGCCCATGCAGAAAGCCACATTTGAAGACGATGGAAACACAAACTTTGGACAAAAAAAAGGGCATTATGTTGACTCATCAGGCCAGCTAAAGGGTCCAAAACCCAGTAAATGATGACTCACCTGAAAGCAAACGAAAAGGCGTCATACTCAGAATCCACAACAGTAGTCGAGCATGTCAGGCTGTCACTCGAGCTAAATGCACCCACTAGCTCCATGATGTTTATTCACATTTGTAAATCATGGCGATAGTTCCACTCTCTAGACTGTTAATGTTTCATTACGACTGGAAACAGTTTTTAGGTTTGTTTCGGGGAGCAATCTCAGCACTGAAATAGTATAAATACACTCCCGATAGAGGGAGATAGAGGTTGGTTGGGAAACTTTCAAGAGCTGAGGCTCTCCATTGTAATCAGTCTCTGATTTCCATGTTATGAATAAATTTGTAGAGGAAGGATTGTCTTTCAAGGTAGAGATTCCTGTGTCATCGCTTCTTTCAATATGTAATCTCTTTACGTGAAATGTTCATCTTGTTTTCATTCTAGTTTGTTAATTTATTTCATGTCTGAAATGAGTGTATAACAGTTTGGAATTCATACATGCTATGCTCCATCTATTGTTTTATATATTCATTTAAGTTTTCTTCTAAAGTTACGTAGAATCCATCTTGTTGGTGCTCTGCGTGATGGATTGTTCCCTCTCATCTACTAATCACCCACTGAATATCTCCTGATTGCAAGATCAACGGATTTCTTACCTCTATTTGTAAATTTACGCCATTATTTACCTCCTGCAATATGTTCCCTACCCGGACCTCTAACTCCATTTCCCAATGGTTCCTTTGATAGTCTCACCTACATCTTACATTAACACACCCACACCATTTAGGATTCTAGCCTCCTGACCATTCTTGATCGAATATCCTACGTGAAGTAAACCTGAAAAACAAGCAAAAGACCCCTCTTTGACTAAGTAGGGTCAGAGGCGCATTCTAAAGCGGTTCTACTGTTGCCCGGGAGAGAACCCTTTTCCGCCCAACCTATGGGCTCAATCCTGGCTCTAACAAACTAGCGCCGTTGCCAAGGATGAGATTGAAGATCATCCCTGGGAAGAACGACATAGTTTTATATCTAGTTGTTGATGGTGAACAATGATCAGACATCCAGAAGGTTGAGCACTTTTCACCTAGCGACTCCACTCTTGAAGGATTCAGACTTTAGTGACTCCGTTGGTGGTATGACCCAGAAATCAAATTGTTAGAAAAACTGATAGGCTCCGCCTGGGAGAATGGACCCCTTCTAAGGCCCAAAAATGCATGGTGAAAGGTTAAGATACTCGAGTTTACATTTCTTCTTTCCTAAATTTATCAAAACAACTTTCTATGGTTCAATTCGTTCATAACAGAGCTATGAATATATTCATGTTTATCCTTCTTTACAAACCAAAAGCATTGCACCGTGTTGTACATTTGATTTTGACCAAGATTTTTCTCCCTAAGCTCATGACATTAAAGGTCACCCCTGTGAACCTCATGAAAACTCGGTTAATACCGTATTTATTGCACCTAACCTGGTCTCTCCCAGTCTTCCAAGTCGGTACAAACCACTACAATTGCCTCCTATCCTCCATGATTTTCTTGTGAAACATTACAAGTACCTCCCCAAATTTAATGGAGAATCCAAATAATTCACTGTTGAGAAACATTTACAAGCCTTTGAACATTCATCTGACCTTTTTGAGATAGAACATGATGAGCCAGTTATAGAACCAAGGTCTTCTAATGGAGAAAATCAAGCTGCAATCCAAATTCAGAAGGTTGAGACGGGAAAGGATGGTGAATGTGCTGAAGGTGATAGCCTACCCTTGAGTTATTCCTCTTTTGAATTAATATGGCACATGATTAAATCCTCTAAGAATAAATAGAAGTCATAGGGTATGGTGCATTTCATAAACTTATCTGGAAGAGAATATGATAAAGAGGAATAGTCATGCAATCCCTCTCCATTTATTGATATGTCAGGAATTTGTGATGAGGTGTTGAGTTGCAAAGAAGGAGGCAACAACCCTCAAATAAATATATTTTTTAATTTTCTACCTTCAGAAATATCACCCCATAAAGGAAGAATATGCCTACTCGGTTCTATTAAAGAAAAGGAGGATGTTCATGCCGAGGCACATGAAGAAAGTGAAGCTCTAGTTTTAGAAATTTTGAGTGAAAGGATGGATGCTTCATTGGAGAATGATTCTATGGGCCCTTTTCTAGGATCTTCCAAGTGTCATCCTGACATCTCACCAGAGGAAGGGAGTTCTGGACAGCTTTCCCATGAACAGATGACAAAATATATTGGAGGTTGCCGTGTTTTCTATGACCCCATGGAAAAATAATGGAAAGGCTGGGTAATGATAATTCCTGGTCACATCTCTACTGTAAATATCTGTTTATTTGTTATAGCCTTCTTCCATTTTGTATTTCATTCCTGATCACCAAGCACGAAAAGAGAACAAAACTATTAGGCAAGCTGCTTGATTGGCTTCATTGGAAGTCTGATTTCACTTAATCGGACTTGCGCACTAAGTTAGGTAGAGTAGGTAGGAATAAATAAGCTCGAAAATCATCAAGCATTTCCTTCATTGTTATTTTATTTTGTTTTCATTTTCAGTTGTAAGCACAGGTTTGCAGTCACAATTGTTCTCAATTTCAGAGTATGGCCAAGAGCATGGTTTGCAGAGTGACATAACTTCGCTAAAGAAGTAGCTTAGAGCAGAATGGAGGCTTCGAAGGAAATATTGGGGATGACCCAATGGATTTGGCACTTGGTCTATGGGGGTTCTTTGCTACCTCGCTGGGAAGATAGTATCCCTCATGGAGCCAACTGTTAACACTCCATTTGCAACAGTCGATTTATGCGCCTGACAAAGCTCGAAAGGATCCTATTCATTTGAAAATTATGTGAGTGCCCTTCAGATTATCAGAGGCTCATTTTCCATGTTTTGAGACCGTCAGATAATGAAGAGAGCTCAATCTATGGTGGTATATTCCTCCATAGGTGAAGACTTGCAGCCGCGACAATGATAGAGAAAGGCATCGTAGACCAATGATTTGGGAGCACAAGGAAGAGGAGCAATGATAGAGCGTGTTTTTGGCCAAAAGATGTGAGAGAATGGTCAAAGTTTGGCATTCACAGAGTTTGTTAAAACTGGCAAGCAATGAAGGGCCAAGATCAAGGCAAAGCCCGATCGACGGCTCGAGACAGTTTTGTTGAGCAAACAAGCTTGATAGAAGTAACTTTCCCAAATCATGAAACAGGTTAAAACTGCAGAAGTATTTGACGACAGGGATGAAAGTTGAAGCAGATCTACGACCCCAGCTGATTTTGCAAGCCAAACTTGTGTGGAGGAAGTCACGATTCCAAATCCCGAAAAGCGGTATTGGCTGCAAAGAATCAATGGTCATGACAAGAGCGGAGGTAGATATATGGCTGTGGCTCTTTTCGCAATCTAAACTAGTGTGGACAACGTCAGGATCTCGATTCATGAAGAGGTGATAGGACCCACTCAAATTGACGGTTGCATGGGAAGGTCAATCTAAATCAATGGGTAAGAACACGCCGCTATCTAAAGCTGCTCGTTGTATCAAGAGAAGAGAAGTTGGTGACATAAGTAAATAAACATGGACGACAGATGTGAAAGGTTCCCCAAATTGGAAGGCCAAGGAGGCCTCGAGGCTGCAAGTTTCACATCCAATGCGGAGATGACAATGGAGGAGACGTTCATATGTGTAATTTGCCTCCCTATTGATTAACTGATTCCCCCGACGCCATTTGTAGCATGCGTATAGGTGAAATCATCCTTGTGGTAGAATCGTCTTGCCTAAAAGACAGGTGGCTTCTATGTGAATTGGCCTGTGGAAGTAAGGAAAATAACCACCAAATCCGTTATTTCATATGGGGCAAGGCTAGAATGAAGGGGGAGACCATTCTATCTCCTACGTCACAAGAAGCTAGGGAGCATGGGAGCATCCACTTCATGTGCTTTGCATCACAGATCAACTATACAAGGTGGAATCCAAAAATATTTCCCACAATAAATGGTAAGGTGTCACAGCTGATGAAGTGACGTGACTAGATTCTTAGTAGGTAAAGGATCACCATGCCTGCACCCTCACACATGCTAGCACCAAAGACACTCGATGGAAGAATGTGCAGGAATGTTGACCGGTCATTGCAAAATTCAGTCTCAAAGCCTTGTATATATAGTGCCTTTGGAACACCGGGGATGAGCTAACATATTTTCGGAGCCTAAGTTTCTGTTTCATCGCGAGTCCATAGAAGTTCAAAGGGTTTGGCGATGGTGATATGGTTCGAAAATCTTGTCAGTCTAGGTGTGCTGATGGTTGGTGAGCAAATTTCCACACTCATTCGTCACCTTGGTGTTCCATGCCAAGGATGACACCAGTCATCGAGGCCCCGACATGAAGACTTTTGAGAGATACACCCGCCTTCAGATACCCGCACCTCCAGCAACGCATTTCCAGGACACTCACTCCCCATAGGTATTTTTTCAGGAGCGCCTAATTCCATTGTTGCGTCCAAATCCTCCACATAGGGAGACAGTCCTGGATTGCTCTTTGTAGGAGCATTTGTTCAGATGGGAGCATCAGGGGTCTAATACTTACACAACCCGATTTGTGAATTCCACTTGCCAAGGGTGATGGGGCTGGTGTAGGTATACTACACCTTATTGCCTGTGGGAGAGCCCACCTCACTGGAGGTGAGGAGTACAAGAATGACAAGCGACTGCAAAGGCTTTGCTCGGCCAAGAGCGATGCATCCCTTTTTCCAGACCCCACGCCTAACAGTGTTACCCAGGGAGGAAGGAGGTGGCGGATGAGGTTGAGCAGGGGAAAGATGCAAAATGACCTGCCAGTGTGTGCCCATGCAGAAAGCTGCATTTGAACATGACAGAAACACAAAATTTGGACAGAAAAGGGCATTATGCTGACTCATCAGACAAGCTAAAGGGTCCAAAACCTAGTAAATGGTGACTCACCTGAAAGCAAACAAAAAAGCGTCGTACTCAGAATCCACAACAGTAGTCGAGCACGTCAGGATATCACTCGGACTGAATGCACCCACTAGCTCCATGATGTTTATTCACATTTGTAAATCGTGGCGATAGTTCCACTCTCTAGACTGTTAATGTTTGATTGCGACTAGAAACAATTTTTTAGGTTTTTTTCGAGGAGTAATCTCAGCACTGAAATAGTATAAATACACTCCCAATAGAGGGAGATATAGGTTGGTTGGGAAACTTTCAAGGTCTGAGGCTCTCCATTCTAATTAGTCTCTGATTTACGTGTTATGAATAAATTTGCAGAGGAAGGATTGTCTTTCAAGGCAGAGATTTCTGTGTCGTTGCTTCTTTCAATATGCAATCTCTTTACGTGAAATGTTCATCTCATTTTGATTCTAGTTTGTTAATTTCTTTCATGTCTGAAATGAGTGTATAACAGTTTGGAATTCATACATGCTATGCTTCGTTTGTTGTTTCAGATATTCATTTAAGTTTTCTTCTAAATTTACGTAGAATTCATCTTGTTGGTGCTCTGCATGATGGATTGTTCCCTCTCATCTACTAATCACCTGTTGACTATCTCCTGATTTCAAGATCAATGGCTATCTTGCCTCTGTTTGTAAATTTACGCCATTCTTTACCTCCTACAATATGTTCCCTACTCGTACCTCCGACTCCATTGCCCAATGGTTCCTTACTCTGATAGTCCCATCTACATCTTACATTAACGCACCCGCACCATTCAGGAGTCTGGCCTCCTAACCGTTCTAGATCGAATATCCTATGTGAAGTAAACCTGAAAACAAGTGAGAGATCCCTCTCTGACTGCGCAGGGCCAAAGGCGTAGTCTAAAGCGGTTCTGCTATTGCCTAGGAGAGAACCCTTTTCTGCCCAACCTATGGGCTCAATCTCGGTGCTAACAGAAGGAACAATGGTCAAGATCAATCCTACCTTTCCCCAAACTATCAGTAATAGAGTCATCTCCCAAAACAATTTTTGGATCTTTTAGATCATCAAGAGAAGAGAAAGTATCTCTTGTCGAAACCATGTGTCTAGAAGCTCCAAAATCAATGATGAAGGTGGATGTAATTGAAGTGCTAGAAACCAAGGCATGTACTCTCTCCTTGTCATCTAAATTTCATTATCCTTCCCTCTTCTTTGCGCATTTAGGAAGGGAGATGCTATTCTTCTTTAGGAGTTGGGTCAACATGCTAATTTTATTTTTCATATAAGGGATCTCACAATGATAGCCCTTACTATAGTATGAGCACTTGATCATTTCTCCTTTGTTCTTCTTCTTCAAAAAGTTCTTCTTGGAGCCTGAGGGATCCTCTTGAGACTTTGACTTGTCTCTCTTTTGCTCAGGTGGATTTTTGTCTTTATTATTTCCTTTTGAATCCACCTTCGAATATCCAACAACCAAATATCGGTCTTTAGAAGCTTTGATGGTACCCATCATTACCAATTTATCTTGCACATGAGTGGGGGATTCCATGATGTCAGCAAGCTCAGGAATCTTCCAAGTTCATGCCTTTAATTTGGTGGCATGGAAGGTCGAAAAAAACACTAAGTAGTTAGGACCAAGCTTCGAAAGTATGGTCAAGACTAATTTCTCATCCTTATTTTCTATTCCACATCGTTTTAACTGCAAAACTAGGGACTTAAAATTGGAAAAGTAGACTTTCAAGGATTCGAAGCTAATGGGACTCAATGAGATCAGCTCATTCTCGAGTTGATGTCCTCTCATTTCATCTATCTTCCAAAACATATCCCCAAGCTTCTCCCAAACCTCATTTGGTGATGTTAATCCATCAAGATGGAAGAGGAGGTCCCTTGAAATGCTCAAGCACAAAAGACCATAAGCCTCATCCCTCTTGTCTTGCCATTTAATTTTCTCTGCAGCTGCACCGAGCTCTGCCTTAGTTGCCATGGTAACCTTGTAGATGCCTTTATCCCTCAACAAAATCTCCATCTCATCTTTCCATTCGAATAAATTGAATGGAGTCAAGATGAACCTTTAAGATTGGTCCATATCTCAGCAACTGTACCCTTCAACCAGCAGAATGCGCTCCTAGTTAGTGATGTCGAACATGCAATAGAAATATAGAAGGATATAAATTGATCTACAAAGGCTCTGATACCATGTGGAAATTAATCCCAGGTGATGAACAAGTCTCAAACACTGAGAGGGTGGGGTGAATCGGTGTCTGTTAAAACTTGAAAATCTCTTGCCAAAGCACAAATGACATTTAATGAGTCATAACAATTACCAATTATATATATACGAAATAACAAACACATATGAATATGTCAAATGTATTTTTATTAAATAAAATTTTACATCACATAACATGAACTATCTAGACCTAGCTAGATAGAGAGACCTAGCTCTCTTACAAGACCCAACTTGTATACACGACCCAACATGTAGAGAGGAATCCAATCCTCATTCAGGATCCAACCTGATTACAGACACCAGTCTGTTTGAATGAACACAAGGTTCATGCCAAAGGTAGAATATCCACCAAAATATTACATTTTATCCACTGAGATACACATTGATATCTTCATGTCTTCATTTTTATACTCTTTCTTCATAACTCTTCATGAAATGATGTATCTTTTCATATAATAAGAAAATGAGATTACACTAATGAACCAGTCATAACTATATTTAATTTATTCTCCATTTGTTATTCTTTTAAATAAAACATCACGTCTTTATCTTTTATAAGACATCACAACTTTTCACAATACGTGCCTCTTTATGTTTTATAACATATCACTTAAGTTTTTATATTGTTATTCTTAACAACATGTCTTTATGTTTTATAACATATTTTTTAAGTTTGTATATTGTTATTCTTAACAACATGCAACTTATTAAAGTATTACTCATCATAAAACTTCGTTGACTTCATTTCTCTGTATATTTAACTTTTAATTAATAATTATGTTTTTATATTCTTTTACTTTTCTTTTGATTTATTGCATCTTTTTCAAACCATCTCATGCCCTTTCGGATCTACGTTTTAATCTTTATTTCAGAATTCTATTAGTTTATTTAATTGTTAAATTAAATTAGTTAATTTAACCTTCATTGATCATCTCTGTCCAATTTATTCTTGTAGGTGCTCCTTTTTAAAAACTCTATTTATATCTTCATTTATTTTCCTGTAGTATGTCCTCTGCCAGCAACCTTCCTTTTATTTCATAACATATTAACTTATTTTTATTAATTCGACTTAGCTGGTCAATTTTAATAAAAACTTGTGTAAAACAGAATTTTTCTTCAACTTGGGAAGTTGATTTTTCACACATGTGATCCCCATATTAAAATATGAAACCATGTCTAGGTGGAAAAATAACCAAGGAACAAATGCATGCCATCTTTTGAATTTGTGGGCACAAGAACAACATGTGGCGGGCATTTCCAAAATGACTTTTTATTACTCGTTTTAACATTTAGATAAATTTCACTTTAACAGGAAAAGATGATTTTTCTCAATTTTGGCAAGTTGATTTCTCCCTCATGTGATCACCATAAAGGAAAAATAAACCATGGATAGATAAACATATATCCAAGAAACACGCTAATGTTATCATATTAGTTTTTGGGCACATGAGTGACATGTGGTGGGCATTTTACTGAAGCCAGTTTTACTAAATTTTCAAACATTAAAGCAGTAAAACTGCTTAAAACCTTGTTTTGGAAATTCTCTATTTTTCTCCTCAAAGACTCTTAAATAAAACCGAGACCATGGTCATTTGCACCTATGAACAAGATACATCATGATTCTTTCATTTTATTTTGATCATCAACCTGTGAGGCATGGTGGACATTTCTAACTGACCTTTTATTACCAGTTATAGCACTTGGTTGATTTCAGGATTTCCTCTAAAACTTATTCTGAAACCCCTTTTTGGTAGATTCATATTTTCTTTCTTATTGAATTCCAAAGAAAACTGAATACATGGTCAGGTATAAAAATTAACAATCTATAAGACCCCCATACTGTGTAGGAATTTTCTCTCACCCATAAATTATGGTGGGCATCTTTTTGAGGTGTTTTATTCATGTTTTCTTGCTAAACACCTGTTTTGGTAGGCTCATAACTTTTTCCTCAGGCACTTTCAGGACAAAATGAAGACATATTAAGGTAGGTAAAATGACAATATACAAGACCCCCCATATGGTGCAGGCATTTACATTCTCCTAGAAATCATGGCGGGCATTTTCCTAAACCCGTTTTTTACTAGATTCCCATACTTGGTCATTTTTTTTCACCAAATTGCCATATTTTTCAAAACTANTTTCTGATATCTTCCAGAACACCATCATGTATTTTTCAAACCTCATCACACATTTCACATCACCATATATGCCATGTCATCATTTACCAATCATGCCACATCATCATTCATGCCATGTCATCATATTTTTCCATATCATGTCCTTGGTTATTCCTTTGTCATTACTAAGATCCTTTTGACATCAATGACAACCACGTTCCATATTTTCAACACCAAGCTGTAAATCAATTACACTCACAAAATTACTAGTCAAACATGCAAAATTCCACAAAAAAAGAGACTGAATATGGAGCATAACAAATCATGTATTGAATAAGTGTACCTAATCCAACCTCATAAAGTAATAGGTTTTCCAAATATATAATTACATCAGATATTTGAAAGCATAAGGATGTTATTCGAATTAGCCAAAAAGAAGGCTTACGAAACTAGTCAAAATCCCCCATAGGTGCATAAATCACTTTCCTAATCTGTCAAGATGATCACGAATTGAATGAGTGAGATGTACCAGCTGATAAGTGATGGAAATAGATCAGATCCATTATTTTGGATGGAGAAAAATATTGAATATGGTTAAGGAAAAAAATAATACTGTTACTCCTAGACTAGCTTTTCCCTTTTGCCTTAAAACTGCTAAAAGCAAGGCAACTTTCAAAAAAAAACAGAACTGCACTTTTTCTATTTTGGAATGAATGCATAGTTGTCAGAATCTTTCCTAGGATGTTTCTAAAGCGCTCCTTAATCCAGTTTTAGCATTTGTTGACTTCTAGGTGCAAGTGGATGCCAACTAGCACAGTAAGGAATCTAGGAGTCTAGGAATAAGACAAAAATTATTAATTAATGTCAAATATGGGTAGCTATGGGTTTGATTATTTTAACACTAACCCTAACAAGTCTGAATTATCATGGAGAGACTCTGAAACCACATTACAATATATTATATTGGGGACTATTTCCCCTACTTACAACGGAGGTTGTACCTCAAGGTCCATACATAATAATGACATCCTGAAAGGAGGAAAACACATCTCTAATGGGGGTACAACATCATAGAATGATAATATACATCATAATGTCTTCCGAAGTTACAATTACAACAACATATGGTATTCCATCAATTCAATAATGTTAGAATTTGTGTACAAGTTATTAAAAGAGAAAACAACATTGAGATTCAGTTGATATTAATAAAGCATGGTGAGCCAAAAGGAATTTTGAACCTAGTAGATGTTTATATACATGGTCTAAGTTTAATTTCTGAACAAGTAAAATAGTTTTTCTAATTTTGTAGCATAGAAAGCCTTAGTTGAGAAACAAATAAGTAAATAGGTCAAATCTCTAAGATTTGATAATGGGGGTGAGTTTGTTTCAACAAAGTCCAAGAAATTTTGCAAGATAAAAGGTCTATACATGTAGTATACCAATCCATACACTCCACAACAAAATGGATTCTTAAAAAGGAAGAATAATACAGTTATGGAGATGACAAGTTGCATGGTGCAAAACTGAAAGGTTCCATATTGATACTTGGCAGAAGAAATGAATACTATAGCCTACATCCTTAACATAATTCCTTGTAAATATTTGTAAGATATCACTCCCAAGGATCATAATTAGGTAGAAAACCTTATGTAAGTGATTTTCATATTTTTAGTTGTATTTCTTTTATGCATATTTCTAAGGAAAAAAGAAGTAACTTAGATGAAAAAAGTACAGTATATATATTTGTTGGAAACATTGAGCCACCTAAATCATACATCATACTAGTTGTATTTACAAACAAAATTATGGTTAACATATATGTTATAATAGATGAGTCTATTTTACAAGTATTTGATCATAGAAAATTTGAAGAAGCTAAAGGAAAAACTGAGTGGAAGCTTCCATGAAGGTGGAATATGATTCATTGATGAAAAACAAGTCTTGGGTTATCTGAACATTTCCTCTAGGAAAATAAATGGATTCATAAAATAAAAAATTAGTTAGATGGTTGTTTGGATAAATACAAAGATCTTATTTTTTAAAAAGTATATGCACAATAGGAAGGGGTACTATACTAGGAAGATGATTTTCCCCAACAATAAAGGTGGTAGTTTTTGGTTGGTTATATGGTAGCTTTTGATTGGTTAACTCTATTGCTTCTCATTTTGGATGGAAATTATATCATATGGACATTAAAATTGTCTTCTTGAATATAGAATTTGGTGAGGATTTTTACATGGTGTAGTCACCAAGGTTTCAGGTTCCTAAAAAAATATTTGGTTTTCCAATTGGTAAGGTTATTTTATGGGATTAAGAAGGAGTAGGATTTAAAAACTTGATCAAGATATTAGAGATTATGTATTTAGAAAAATCCATTATGAACCCAATTTCTTTGTAAAAAACAATGGTGATGACATAGTGACCCTAATTTTCTAGGTTGATGATATTTCCATCAACAAAAACAATGCTGACATTATTCAATAGGTGAAATCTGATATTTTTTTGCTTTTGAAATCATTATTTTTTTCTTTGTTCATTATTATTGATGTGTGTAATTTCCGAAGTCTAGTCATACTATCTTTATATCACAATTCAAGTATGCTATAGCTCTAGAAAAAATAAAATGACTTATTGCAATCCTACATCTACACCTATGGAAGTTGGGATAAAACTATCAACTTACATTGACTCACTATCGATCAATAAGTCAATGTATTGACAATTGGTATATAGTTTTATTTATCTTACTACTACTTGATTGGATCTATGTTTTGCAGTAATTTATATTGCTTGGTTAATGTCTAAGCCTCAAGATGTACACTGGCAAGTTGCAAAATGAGTCCTTCGATATGTTAAAGGTATCCTTGACTTTGGAATTATATATTAGAGATTTGTCAACTTCAAACTATTATGGTATACTAACTATGATTGGGTTGGATCAGTTGATATGAGGAATTCAACAATAGGTTGTGTTCACTCTTGGTTTAGGGTTAATTTCATGGAAACGTAAGCTACAACCAATATTTTCCTTTCTCTCCATTGAAGTAGAATACGAGGGAGTCATCAGTACGCATTTTGAGGCAATGTGGGTATGAAGGATATTGGTCGATATTCAACTTGACCAAATAGAATCAAGCTAACTTTTTTATGACAATAAAAATGTTCTCAGGATTATGAAGAAGCCATTCTATCATGTTAGAACTAACAATATTGAAGCTCATCACCATTAAATTAGAAAATTGGTGGATAATAAAGACACTTGTCTTTATTATTGTCCTATAGTAGAGAAAATAGCTTAGATAATGAGAAAACCCTCGGGAATGATAAGTTTTTCAAGTTTAGAGATAAACTTGGGATTCTATACAGTTTCATCATAAGGGTGGGGGGGTAGTAGATCAATTAGATAAGATGACAAATAATGATATTAATTATGTCTAAGATATTAGGCTATAATTGTGATTTATAGATAGAACTAGTTATAGTTTGTTGTCCCCATTTTCTGTTTTGTTAGAAGGGTATGTTGTCTATATATTAATTCTAATAAGAATTTAATTGTGAGTTGGTAAATGAATTATTTTACAAATAATTATGTTAATGTTGATTGTGATGACATTGATATGGATTTCATGGACACATTGATTCAATTGAATTACATGTCACATTTTTTATAAATCTTATGGTAGATTGTAACATTGTTAATGAGGATGTCGTGATGAATATTTTTGTGGGTAGTTTGGTTGATGATGGAATGGGTTGGTTTCTTGACCTTGGTAGAAAATAAATATTATATTTTGTGTAACATACCCATATAACTTGAAAATAAGCATATAAAAAAAATTGAACATATGATTCTTTCACAGGCATTTTGGCTATAACCTTCATAAATATTTCAACTTTAAGCTTTAGAAAAATAACCAACATTAATTTCCATGAGAAATTTCATCCTTCCGCATTTAATTCCAATTCTACATCTAGGGAGGTCATTTTTGCCCTTGACAGATCCATTCTATGACCAGATTGATCATTTTTGCAATGGACCTATCCTTTCTGCACTTCACCTTCCAATATTTTGTTTCCACCTTCCGCTGTGAAACTCAAAAATTGGGAAAACAAAAAACGGTGGAAATCCTTTATCCATTTTCCACCTCTCGACTTCTTCCTTTCACCTTCCACTGCAGAACTCAAAAATCGAAAAAACAACAAACGACGAATAACCTTTAATCACTTCCCATCCTCCAACTTCCACACTTCCTGTTTCTACCTTCCGTACTTTGGAACTCGGAAAACAGAAACTAAAATGTGCAAAGAAACTTTTAACGACCTTTCCTCTTTCTGCCTTCCGCACTTCGGAACTTGGAAATAGGAAACTCCAATGTGCGAAGGAACTTCTAGTGGAATTTTTGCCTTCCACCTTCCGCACGTTTGTTTTCTGCCTTTCACACTTTGGAACTCAGAAATCAAAAACTCAAATGCGCAAAGGAACTTCTAACGACCTTTCCTCCTTCCTCCTTCTGCCTTCTGCACTTCCACTTTCCTCCTTTCGCACTTCGGAACTCAAAAATTGGAAACTCCAATGTGTGAAGGAACTTCTAACGACCTTTCTTCCTTCCACCTTATGCACTTCTACTTTCTCCCTTCCGCACTTTGGAACTCAAAAATTAGAAGTATTAATAACTTTAAGACTTTAACCTTTACTTTCTGCTTTCTGCCTTCCACTATGCGGATCGTGGAACATGGAAATATTTGCATTAATACATTTTAAATTTTCTATTTTTCTTTCCGCCTTATACTCTTTCCTTCCACTTTCTGCTTTCCGCTATGCAGATCGTTGAACACGGAAGTCTTAACCTTTTTAAGGCTTGCATCTCGTTTTTGCTTTTCGCTGTGCAGATCGCAAAAGTATTGACGTCCTCAAGACTTTACTTAAACTTTCCAATTTCCGCTTTTTGTTGTGTAGATCGCGGATTGCAAAAGTACTAACATCTTTAAGACTTTAACTTTTCTTTCTACTTTTCACAATGTGGATCGCAGAACACAGAAGTCTTAATACATTTACATTTTAACTTTCCCTCCTACTTTCCACCTTTCGCTATACAGAATGCAAAACGTGGAAATATTTTTTTTTAACAGAAATTATAAAAGGTTTATATAAAAACAAGCTGTGCACAACCATTCATTACAATAGTGTAATAATAGAGTATTTATGCATAGCAAAAATGCTGCACAGTGAGCCTATCCAAGGGGTTTTCCAAAAAACTTCACATAGAGTTTGTTCAAAACATCTAATACCGCGGGTAGTGTATACCCTTACAAACTGGTTACATATAAAAAGACAGTAAAACATTAAGCCATAGCTATAAGAAACAGATTAAAGATTTCCTCTGATATTTATTTGTTGGACAACGAACTCCTCCTCCATTGGATGCACAGCATCTGCAGTGGCTCCATTCACTCTGCTGCTCTGATTCATGGTTATGAAGCACTGGAGGTCCTCCTGAATCCTGTCGACTTTACCCATGATTTCTCGAAGGTTACTTTCATTATCATCAATCCGAGCATCATGATTGCTAATCTGCAAAGAGGTGTAGCTCACGGTTTCTCCCATACTCTTCACCTCCCGAGCCATTTCTTTATTATCCATAACACTGATTGCAAGCATTTCATATAGTCGCCTCAAGTTCTTTTTGATGTCCATGATTCCTGCACTTTCGCCAGCCTGTGCCATTCTATTTGCCTCTGTCGAGATGTCTATTTGAGCGAATAGAGTATGTATGGCACGAACAGAACCGACTGGGACACAAGCTTGATTCACAACCGAAAGATTACTAAAGAAAGGACTGAGCACAAGGATTTCCTGATGCAGCGAAGAGTCTCCTTGCCTTTCTCGACAAACCAATGTGCCTAAAACACTTTCCTGCCACCCCGTGTAGCGACAACCTAGAACCAAGCTTCTTCCCCAATTACTAGAATGCGAAAGAATACCTGAGCCGAGAGTGACAGACCGCGACACTGAGAGGGAGCTACACGAACAGGAGGAGAAGGCTGCTAGAGCTAGCCTTTCCTTCACTACGGAACGAGTAAGAGGGAGAGCCTGCCATGGGAGGCCTTGCAACCACCCTTCGCCAATACCTGCTACTACCTTCAGCAAAATTCACAGAGCTTCATGAAGACCAGGGCCAAGAATTGAAATGGAGTGGATAGACATATCGCTGCTGAGAGAAGACATGGCATAATTCTTGAGGAGACATTGAGAGTGCGAGGTGGTAATACAATTAACCCAAGCCCGGATGGCCATTAAGTCTACAACGTCTGAGAGATGGAGGAAGTAGTGAGGAGGACATGTGGCGTGAGAAAGAGGATAGGGAGGACAACTTAATAAATGAAAGGAGCCGACGGCGATCAATGTGGAGTGGAGTCCAGCTGAGGGGTGACATTAGGTGACTGAGAGCGGGAAGATGGGAGGGATAAGGGGCGAGGATAAGAGAAGAAGGAGAGGGATAAAGGAGAAGGGGGAAAAGGGACAAGGGAGAAGTGATAAGGGGGGGAAAGTATGTGAAAGGAGGAAGGGTGGGGGGGGCCAAGAGGGCTTTTGATGAGATGAGGGAAGGAAGAGGAATTCAAAGGACTAAGCCACATACAATGGTAGTATGGAGGATACTTCCTTATCATGTAATGTAGTTGTTGATGAGGGGATATCCGACACCTCATTACGGGACGCATTTGAGGATGGGAGGATTCATGTTTTGCTTGTAGTGACCTTGTGGGAGAGAGGCCCCCAGATTGGGCATAATGTCCGCTGAGGAATTATTGTGTAGAAGTATGTGGAGTGTCTCATAGGATTTAGACATAAGAAGCTTGGCTTTATTAAACAGGCGGCGGCAATTGATAGTGCCCGAGGGGTATCTGTTGATCAGTTTATAGATGACATGCTTTGAATCTCCGAATATCAGAACCTTTCGATGATTTTTAGCATGTAGGAGTTGCAGGCCTTGGAGGAGTGCCAGCCACTTTGCTTCATTGTTAGTTCTATTCCCTAAACCCCATGTGAAGGTTTGTTCTATATGTCCTCCGGGATCCAGAAGGATCCCCCCCACTCCTACCACCCCTGGGTTTCCTTTCGAGGCGCCATCGAAGAAGAAGGCAAAGGAGTTCTTCTCCCTGAGCCAAGTTTTGAAATATTTTCTAGATAAGCATATCTCCCAGGGGAAGGTTCTACAAGCTTGATTTGCTTTGTAGTTGATGCTATTGTACTGAAGGGGGCTCCTCTCTTTTAGGAAGTTTCTGCACCAAGAAGAATAGGGTTCTGGAATGGACTCTTGTACAGGAAAACTGATGTTGTTCTAAGCAAACTTTTCAGCTATCATTCCTATTGTTTTAGTGGCTATTCGGGCTGGGACAACTTTTTGCTCTTTGAAGATAGAGTTATTCCTAGCGAGCCAGAGTTGCCAGCATAGGTTCTTTGGAATAGAGGCCCAGAGACGACTTAAGATTGGTTTCTTACTTAGGGAGCCTAGATAGTGATTATTCCAGTCGTTGAAAAGTTGAACTGCCGAGCCAGGAAGGTTTAGATCTAGACCTGAGGGGATAACAGACCTCCAGACTAAGAGGGAGGTTTTGCATTGAAGGAAGATATGGCTGGTAGTCTCTTCATCTGAATTGCATAAAGTACACCGAGAGGGTCCATTTATGCCTCTTTTCCTTAAATTTTCAGCTGTAAGAGGCTTATTATGCAGTAGGATCCAAATGAAACTGTTTAATTTAGGTATACTATCAGTATGCCACACCTTCTTCCATATTCTATCCGCCCCAGGTGGTTCCGTGGTTGTTTTCTTGTATCCTTCTTTAACATTGTACTTCCCCAGTTTTCCCCATCCGATACGGTCCTTCGCTGTGACTCGCGATGGGGACAAACCATGAAGGGATGAGAGGAGAGAGTTTGTTGCGTTAACCAGGTGTGCTGGAGGAGATAGCTCCTTCCAGTCAATCCAATGTCCTTTCATATCCCATTGAGAAAGATCGAAGAGGGTGGTGATCCCCTGCTCGCTTGCCTAATCAGCTAGAAGAGCCTGACCTGGCAGCGAGGATCTAGGAGGCTGTCCCAAGATGTTACTCTTCCAGATGTTGATCCTTTTCCCATTCCCAGGGATCCAGTAGTAGTCTTTGATGATTATATTGAGAGAAGCTTTGCATAATCGCCATAGAGTAGTTCCTTTGCCTGCCCAAACACTGTCCAACATTTTTGACCTGGGCCTCCTAATGTATTTTTTCCTGATGAATTCCTTCCACCATTCCGTTCTTCCCATGACCAATCTCCATATCATTTTAGTTCCCATGGCTTTGCTCATCTGTTCGGGATCTCTAATGCCTAGGCCACCATGTCTTTTAGCTTTTTTTACCGTATCCCACTTTACAAGGTGGAATGTTTTAGTCTGAACTTTTCTTCCCTGCCACAAGAATTTTTTGATTTCCTTGCAAATGTTGTTCATGACGTTCTTGGGAGCAAGAACCATAGAGCTAGTATAAATGGGGTAGGAGGAGAGGATGGATCGAATTAGGACCGTCTTTCCTGCTAGATTTAGCCATTTCGATCCCATGGACTGAGTTTTGGCTTTGATTTTTTGTATGACCGGTGTCCACATTGAAGAGACCAAGAGATTTTTGATGATGGGGATGCCTAAATAGATGAAGTGGGTCCAAGTAGAATTGGCCTTGATTTGCAGATTTTGAGAAATGTGACAGAGAGTTGTTGTAGGGAAATTCCACCCATATATTTGGCATTTGTTCAGGTTTACTGAGCTTCCAGAGGATTGGAGAAAATTTTTAAGAGGACTGAGAAAGTTCCTAGAAATTTGGATGGAAGTTATTCCAAGAAAGATAGTGTCATCAGCAAATAAAGCGTGGTTGATAGGAGATACTCCTCCTCTATAGGAGAGTCTCGGGAGAGATCCTTCAGACTGGAGTCTGATCATTTTTCTACTGAGGGAGTTGGTGACCAAGATGTAAAGGAAGGGGGACAGCGGGCATCCTTGCCTTACCCCATGAGAGGATTTAAAAAACTATGAGGGTCTATCATTTATGAGAGGGGCTATCTAGGGAGAGGTTATGTAGGCTTGAACTTGTTTGATGAAAACAGTGGGAAACCCAAACTTTTCAAGAACCAGGATGATAAAGGCATGTCTCAGACTATCAAAAGCATTGGCTAGATCCAATTTAATGGCCATTCCGGGCTCACCCCTTCTGGTATTGGAGTGAATGGCTTCCTGGACCAAGAGGATGTTATCACTTATTTGCCTGCCTGAGATGAAACCACCCTGATTTGGAGAAATAAGAGAGGGGATGATTTGTTTGAGTCTTAGTGACAACACTTTGGAAAAGATTTTATAAGACGTGTTGCATAAGGAAATGGGTTGGAAATTTTTAATGGAAGTGGGATTGTGCTCTTTCGGGATCAGGGCCAGAAAGGTGGAATTGGTAGCTCCTCCCATATTACCTTTTTCCATCCAAGAGATGAGGCGCATCAGATATTTCTTGACAAGGGACCAAAAGGTTTTATAAAAACAAATAGGGAAGCCATCCGGGCCTGGGGCCTTATCCGGGTGGAGGCTCCAAATATCTTTTTTGACTTCATTTTCTGAAATGGGGGATTCAAGCCTAAGTCTTTCCTCTAGGCTGATGAGGGAGGGAATATCAGAAACCATTTCTTCCATGAAGCATTGTGGGACTTGTTCCTCATCATTATACAGATGCTCAAAAAAAGTTCTTACCTCAGTGCTGATAGCCGCTTTACCTTGAATGACTGTGCCATCCTCAACTTTGAGTTCTCTCATGGTGTTCCATCATTGCCTGTCTCTACATTTATTTTGAAAGAACTTAGAGTTTTTATCTCCCCCTTTGAGCCATAGGATGCGTGAGCGGAGTCTCCATCCTTCCTCTTCTTTCCTTAAGATTTTCTGCAGATTTGCTTCCAGCTCTATCTCCTTGATGAGGTGCTCCTTGGTGACCATGCTTGTTTCCATTTCTGCTTGAAGGATTTCCATATCCTTGATGATTTTTTCCTTTTGTTGTACTGGTTCTTGGAATTTATTCTTGGCCCATGATTTGAGAGCTTTCTTGACCCTTTTCAACTTCTGCTCCCATGAGAAAGCTGGGGATCCTAGGATGAAGCATCGCTAAGCATTGATAATGATGTCTTTGACTCCTTCAGATTCAAGCCAAATCCGATTGAATTTGAAAGGTAGAGGTCCCAGGTTTTCCACTGGAGGAAAAAAGAGACTTATAGGCTTGTGATCTGAGACAGCAGTGCACAAGATTTTAGTTTCCGGATAAGAATTGAGAAGATGAGTGCTGACCAAGAATTGATCCAATCTGGCTGCAATATGGCCAGGTCCTATTCTTTTATTACTCCATGTGAAGATACCATTTTTAGGTTTAATGTTTGTAAGGCCCCACTGTGAAATGAGGTCTTCCAGCCTTTCCCCGAATGGATCTCTTACCTTTGTTCCTCCTCTACGCTCATCTGCTGATATAGTTACATTAAAATCCCCTACAATAAAATAGGGGAGAATCTTTTTATCTTCGCATTTCTCCTCTAGCGAGTCCCAGAACCTGTCCTTCTGCGCATTCATGGTTGGACCATACACATTTTCGATCCAAAAATTTTCTTTGCTTTCTTTGTTTTCGAGTTTTATGAGAAGCCAATTTCTGTTTTCTATGGCAGTGATCATTCCATACTGATCAATGTTCCACCAGCATAGTAGTCCTCCGGAGGCTCCATTTGCATTGGTGTCTAGACCTGTCCCTTTTGATTGTTGCTATGCTGTCTTCTGCTGATTTTTTTGTCTCCTGGATGAGAAGAATTGATGCAGATTCCATTGATTTAAATCTTTTGATAACTTCTAACTTCTGAGTACCTCCCAAGCCTTTGCAATTCCAGGAGACTACTTTCATTATTTCCTAAGTTGTTTAAGGGCCTTGTCTTTATCCTTTTTTCCTTCTTCGGCACTTAGAAGGTATTTGCTTGCTTGCATAGTTTTGACTAAGAAGTCTAGATTAGACTGCTTTCCTGCTGCCTTTTCCCTAGCTGCCTCCTGCTCTCTAATGGCTTTGTTGGATTTCCTTCCTTTTCTGGATAGTTGTTCCTGTTCTTCTACCGAAGTATCTGTTATTTCTTCTGAGCTTGATTTTTCTCTTGATATTGTAACAGATCCTTCAGAGTTTGGCACGGGATCTTTTCTTTCCTTAGGATGTTCAGATCCCTCTTCCCGAGCTTCATTTTCCTGGTGCTGCGTTATAGAACCTGGGGTTCATTGACCTTCTGTTGAGTCATTTTAGGGATTGCTTCGTGATATTCTTCTTCTTGCATTTCCTCCTCCAAGGCCTTGAATCTGTTTCTGGAGGTGCTCTTTGCCGCATTGTTCTGCTGCTTTGAAGGCTTGGCGGTCTTCTTTCCACTTGCAATGTTCCATCCCTCACTTGTAGGGCTGTCCGAGATGGGTTTCTCAGGTTTTTTCAGACATGATTTGGCAAAGTGGCCGTATTCATGGTAGTATTTTCATTTAAAGGGTATTTTCTCGTAATCTACTGTCTGCAGGTGGTTCCAACCATCAATGGAGAGGATAATGGACTCCGTCAGGCCTTTCTCAAGGTCAACTTCAACACAGATTCGGGCGCAAGAGAAAATTGGGGATTTTGGTTCAGACTTGTCAACATACTTCCCTAGAGTATTCCCTATTACTCGGAAGTCCTCATCATTCCAGCAGTGGAGAGGGAGGTGGGGGAGCTTAACCCAAAAAGGAACTGCTTTTGGGATATCTTTTTCTGGGTTGAATGACAGATCCCATTTGTTCAGGTACATACCTCTTGGGCCCATAAAGTAAGGCCCATTCATGAAGATCAAGTCTCGGTCCTCCTTTTTTTCGATAATGAAGGCAAAGTATCCTTTTCCACAGAAGATCTGTTGGAATTCCCCCTGGATTAGGGTTCTCCAGTTTTTATTCAGCCAGACCTCCACTGAGCGCAGAGATGGCCATAGGCCAGTGAACAATCCAATAAGCCCTTTCTCTGAGAGGGTAACTGCTTTCCTCTTCGAAGCGATAGAGTTGAGCTTCACTTCTGAAACATCTGCTTGTTTAACAAACCATGAGGAAGGAGCCACAGCTACCTGAACAGGAGGCAGAGAGGCCATGATATGCTGAAATCGGTCCTCTACGGACTCAGGGGCGGGTGGATCCATTTGCAGGGCCACCAACCAACAGCGGAAGCCCTCGACGCTAGGGTTCAGAGTTCGAACGAGCGCTCAGGATCGATTCTCATTTGATGCAGAACGTGGAAATATTATTAACCATATGTTTACACCATTTTCCTTCTGCTTTCCTCCTTCTATTATGCAGATCACATAAATATTAACCTTTTCCAGTCTTAGCTTTTTCTTTGAACTTGCACTATTCACTGGGTGTTTTTCTTAGGAACCCTTTTGGAATGGTAAGAACAGTAAGAAAGTAAACAACAAGGTAGGTTCCTTCCCTCTATTCATCCAAGCAGTCAATAACCACCCTAGCAATGCCAGAACACTTCTCTCTGAGCAAGGGACAAACTAAGGCAAGACATCAACAGAGTAAGTGCATTACCCTATCTTAGGAAAACATAGCCATCTGAACAAGCACTAGGTCATCTGTAATGGTTTTCATCAACAGACTTAGATTTTTCCTTTATCATTCTTATCACACACGTCCACACATACTCAAATATGTTATGAACTCATTCGTCAAGGGAAATCATAAAACATACAAGTAACTCTATGTAGTGCAGTAATCCCCATTTTGAGTTACAAATCACTCCAAAATCAAAGCATAATCAATAAAAAAACATGACAGAACTAGTTCATAAGCATCATTCCACAAGCAAAAGCTAGCAAGGAAACTTCCAATCCTTATAGAAGCAATAACTAGTTAGATACATCCCCCATACTTCAGACTTTTGACACAGGCAAAAAGAAGCTATAAATTAAATTTTCATACTTCATGCATTTAACCTAGCAGTACTAACTTATTCAATGTATTCTCATCCTTAAATTCCTTCACACAAGAAAAAATAAGCTATCAAGTACACATTCAGGCTTCAAGTTATCTGATCTGGATTTATGTGAGAATGAAATGAAAGAGAATATATATATTCAAATGCACAGATATATATGGCGATCAACACAGTAATACAGTGAACTCAGATTCTATTAAATGAATGAAATTGAACAAACTGTAAAACAAAAGTAGCTAGAATGGTGGTAGTTGTATCTCTGAGAAGAGACGTGGAGGCTACACTCACTCGTGACAAGCTGAATACAAAATGAGGCCAAAGGGGCCTATTTATAATAAGAATGAGGTGAGAACCCCAAAAGTCCAAAACATAACTCTAGAAGATGAACCATCATAAAGTTTGCGGCCCCAAGGTGGTAAGTTGAACAGTTAACTTCCCGGGGTCATAACTTTTGCATACGATCTCCGATTTGGGCGTTCGATAGCTCGTTGGAAAGGTATATCTAATATTTACAACATTTGATTGGCCAAATGGATTCCAATGATAACCATTTGGCCCTTGAATCTCCAAAAAACATCGTTTAGGGCCTCAAAATGGTCCCGGAAGTTTAGGACTCGAACAATTGCAGAAAATTACAAGAAAATTGTCAACATGAGAAACTATTTTGAGCCAATGGAATAGATGGGAGGCCACCTATACCCATCTGGATCATTATCAAAACATTACAGAAACAATACTTGCCCTAGTTCTTTTAATAACAGGCAATCAACATGTTCCAAATATAGAAAGCACATGTATGTTCCTGATATCCAAACATAGGCTACCATACACATTCAAGACATAACAAAGACAACTGAGTAGTAACAGATAGTAGACCCCATCTATGCATGCAAACTGATGTATCTGGAATTCACTAGCATGCAAGCCTTAACCATTTTAATACAATACAACAATCATAGTGCCGAAGGAATTTCATAGAAAACCAACACAGAGTATGAGCACACACTGGCTCGTAAGCAGTTTTTTATCAATACATTAAATTTGGCATTTATCATCAAAACAAAAGCATGGAAACACACATTCACACATCTATGGATATACTCTGATCTTGGTAAAATGTAGAAATTTCAAACCAGAAAACAAAACCTGTTTGTGGAATGATTTGCAATGAAGAGGGAACAACCACGTTCCACCCAACCATATATTATGCATAGAGGTTCCCTCTATCCTTAATCACCCCCAAGCTAATTATGCATGCTAAGAGTGGTGACAGTCCAACTCCGTCCAATTTCTCTAGTGAGGAATCTCTTATCTTACACATACAGTGTTTTCTTCAGCTTTCCTAACATAGAGTGCTCATCCAGCTAGCCCCCCTTCCATACTGAGCAGCGTTTCTCTTATAGTTCCATTTTTAGGTTTTTGCATCTCCCTGGGAATCTTCGCTGCCATTTTTTTTCCTATGGTGGGTCTCATGCCATACTGCCTTCTCACGCTTGGTGCAACTGTCTGAAAATGAACCTTTTCCTCCCCCACTCTTTGCATGCATAATTTCTCATTCAACATGGATGTCTATGCCAATCATATTTTTTATAAAAGCATAATGTTTCAGTTACATTTGTCCTCTAAGGACTGATTGGCATATTCCAAGTTTGCCAATCATATTCAAGAAATAAAAATAATAAAAATAATATTACATAAAATGTTTGTGTATTGGGGGATATTACATCCTCCCCCCCTTATTGTAACATGGTCAACAATGTTCTTAGTCTTCTAGACTTAACTCTAGGTGCCTTTTCCATAAAACTCCCTTTAATTCCTAAGTACTGCTTTCTTCTTGTCCATCCTTGTGCACAAACTCCTTATTTAAGCATGTCTCTGATCACTTGCCTCATTATCTCTATTTGTTCATCTGTCTCTTCTTGGTCTCCAATCCTGCAGACAAAGACTGTTTATGAAATTTTACATCCTGGTCATGGGATTACCCTCTTTGGCCCCTCACTGAGTTGGAATACCTCTTTCAAGAGGTCTGTTTACAATATTATTAGTTTCGTTAGTTGACTCTACAGAAGTACACAGGTAATTTGCTTAACTTCTTCTATTACTACAACCATAATCAGATCATGTTGCTTTTGTATTAATGGAAAACTTGTGTTGAAATCCAAGTATTTTTACCTCCCATTTTCCCCAAGAGTGGGCAAAGTTCATAAAAAAACTACTAGATATAGACATTCAGTCTTTACCTGTTGACACCCCAAGAAATTAGATAAATAATTAATTAATTCTACCTCCATTCTGGGTCAATGGATTTGGCTTCCTGAGGCTATTATCATCCTTTGGTAGTCAGGGTGTACTGCATAAGGAGGTTTGTGCATCTCATTTCCACTTAACAATTGCAACCCTGCATGACATACAAGCCTGCAGTTCACATGAGAGGTCACCATAAGGAAAATTTCCATCATAAAGTTTTCTCAGATTCTATTTCATACATCAATTAAATTTCCCAAACGTAAGGTCCTTGTCCTTTGTTTGTCTCCTGCAGACCAAAATAATTAGTTTTTCTTCAGTCTCTTACCCGATGTGTTTCCTACGTCAAACAATCAATATCATGGATAATCAAAATCAATGATGAATTTGCAATTATGTCTCCTACATAAATTAGGATTTGAAATCAAGAGGCCATCCTTATATTTGTTTGGATCTGGCAAGTGGGATCTCTTACCCTTATTACTTCACTTGCTGCCCAAAACCTGGATATTTACACATAACATGCCATCTTATCATAATTCTTAGAATAGCAAAATTTTTAGAACTAAAATTTACATATATGTTATGTTCATAAATTATATTTCACCATTATGAGATCCTTCACACATGGTAGATTTTGTCTTTATTTCATGGGACATACCCACACTACCTGCAATCTAAAACTTCAAATCACCCAGGCAATTGTGAGCATTCCTGCAAACCATCCCTTCATCCCCGTATTTACCATGAACCTCAAGGTTGCACACACAGTATTATACAAATATTGTCAAGTATTCTCATCTTATTTCTACAATTAAAATAAACTTCCAAGACTCATGATTTCACAATCATGATCCATACAATTATATACTTTCAATAGTGCATTCAATCAAACATGACTACTTTTTCCATGCAATCCTTTCCTTGTATCCATAGCAGCTCAGGAAATGATTTCCTAACTAACAATAGTTCTATGGAACTTTACAAGTTCATATGCATGCTTCCTCAAACTATATATATATATATATATATATATATATATATATAGTATTCAACTAGTCTCACAAAACCAAAAACCTCCTTGGGTGCNAACACCTATTTTGGGTGCTCATAGGCAGCTCTGGTTTACCAGAATTAGGAACTTCCTTTTCAGACACCATAATACCTAGGGTTTATTCTCTTCATGGAGTCCCCACTCCTATGACAGTCCCCTTACATGTCATGACTGTGTGTGGAAAGAAGACTAACCAGATGTCTTATACCTGGGCGTCCCCAACAATGAATACTGGTGCCTAGCTGGTAGAGGGAAGCTAATTACCCCAAGTACATATTTCCGGAAGCCATGTACCCCAATTAGATCCTTCCTTCCTATACCATTTCCACATCTTTATACGTAGAATATGCTTCTCATATCACTGCCATTACCAGTTTTGTGTACCTGCAGCTATCACCATCCTTAAATCATAGATTTGTATAGCATCAATATTTCCATCTATCACAGATATATATTGTTTTCAGAATGGGAAAATATCATACTTACATAGCATGCTCTTGACGTTATCAATTTTCTACTATGGTCTACCATAATGCAATAGATTTAATTGATAATAGCATCTTGTTGGCATATCGTAGCATAAATGAATCACATTGATTCTAGATGTTACCTGATTGATTGGTCTCTTAGAAGGGCTACACAACCATTACCCCAACCTTTTGATCATAGTTGTTGTCCTAGAATTTATAGAAGGCTATTGGTCATATTCACAGTATCACTACCATTCCAACCATGCTTCTATGCCCTTGGTCCTGCAATTATCGCCATCGACCCTAATATCATAGACAACATTAATTATCAGTGGTGGTTTTGGTGTACAAGTAAAAACTTTACTATTTTTTTTTAATTATGTACTGTTGTATGTATGCAACACATCTTCCCTAGCACTATTCCCTATCTATTTATATGCCTACTAGTGCATAGGCATCTAACCTATCAAATTTCTCGCATTCCCAACATTCCTAGGCCACAGTTTTATGTACATGGAATTCCTAAAATACAATTATATTGACAAGAGAAGAAGTTGACTTATCATAATAGTCGGTCTAATTTCATGGCTTATCTGGGAAGGAAGCTACAACATAACAGCTTTGGTCCCCTGCAATCATATGTTAGCACTCCCTTTGGGGCAACCTGCAAGTCCAGCACTAAATCTTCCTTTAGGGTTTATCTTGTTCTTTAATTAGCAACCTACAAATTTGGCTTCTTGGACAATTTTTTTCCTCATGCTCGTTGAAGGGGTAGTCTGGATATCTCTTCTGGAAACACATTCATAATCTTACTATAGGAGGGGTAGTCCTTTACTGGTGTTTGACCTTCTTTAAGGATCAGTTTTATGACTCACACTGTATACAACTTGCAGCCTTTTCATACCTTTCTTTAACTGCAAGGTAGATACCTTCCTTTAAACAACAGGTTTGCTAAAACCACTTACCTTCTCAGCCACATAAGTAAAGGTTTTATCAAAACCATCTATTATTTCTTTATGGTTTGCTAACTTTTCCATGTCAATAATCATACTATACATACTATTGTATTTCTATTAAAGTTAATATCAACAACATAGGCATGAATCAAAATCTAACAATATTAGATTCTACGATTCACAAGAAACCGATAGGTAAACATATTCACTTCACAGGAATGAGTTTACTTATAGTGCATATTTACTCCACAGTAAGCACCCTTATGTTTTCTTTTGGATGTCCAAGTAAACACACCAAGTGTTGATAGCACTCTAAATGTTCATCTGAGCTATCCAACCCAAGATAATTAGACGTAAAATAATCAAGTTATACAGTATGGTCTTGTACTTTATCTTCACCTTCCTTATATAATATCCATTACCTTTTTTTTTTGCTATAATGGCTGATAGAACTAGCCAGTGCTTTGTATGCTTTACCTTGGCAAGTCAGCAGGATTCATCGTTCTTGTGGTGCTGCACTTAAGGTGGCTGCTGGATTACCTCTAACAGGCCCCAAGTATTTACTTCCCTTAGCAATACCAAATGGATTTCCTAATGTGTTAGTACCACATCCTGCATCTTTTGTATCCGATAATTATACTTGCAATACATATTCAATTAGGCTACCCGTGTCATGTTTAACCAGTTACATGATTAGCACTTACAAAATTACTCCTAAGTTATTGCTAGTTCCCCTTCAATACAGCCACCAGATACCTTTCACAAGGGAACTATCTTCATAGATCACCTAAATACTGCATCATACACAACTAAGTTATATGCAATAATCCTCACCTAACTGAGACTAAAAAAGGTTATAACAACATATCCATTTTTACCTCATTACAAAGCATAATTCTTCTCAGAAATCATTAAAGAATCCCTCATTCATTAACTAAAATTGGTCATACATAGACTCTCACACATACCTGATCATCAATTCATAATATATTAACCTATTTAAGTCCTATATCAATCATGTAATGTCTACCAAAGATGACCATTCATGCATCAATGACCACAAAATCATCCCTTGTAGCACATCATTCAACTCATCATCCATCATACATCCATTGATCATAATCCAACAATTTAATACACAACTAGAGTACATAACCAGGACTCATCAAGCAAAATATGGTTATCATCTAGCAAAAGGTAGTGGTAACCTTGGTATGCTTTAGTGGAGCTCGATGTTCCCAAAAGGCGACAAGGTTGAAACCTGTGGGTCTGTTTTAAACATTCCAAACAAAACTTTTATGGTTAGAACAAAGTTTCTCCAAAATGCAGTGGAACTAGATGTTCCCAAAAGGAAACATGTTTGAAACTTGTGGGTCTGTTTTAAACATTCCAAACAAAACTTTTATGGTTAGAACAAAGTTTCTCCAAAATGCAGTGGAACTAGATGTTCCCAAAAGGAAACATGTTTGAAACTTGTAGCTCTAATACCATATGTAACATACCCATATAACATGAAAATAAGCATATAAAAAAAATTGAACATATGATTCTTTCATAGGAATTTTTGCTATAACCTTCATAAATATTTCAACTTTAAGCTTTAGAAAAATAACCAACATTAATTTCCATGAGGAATTTCATCCTTCCGCATTTAATTCCACTTCTGCAACTAGGGAGGTCATTTCCACCCTTGACAGGTCCATTTTGCGACCAGAATGATCATTTCCGCACTGGACCTGTCCTTTCCACACTTTGCCTTCCACCTTCCACCCTTCCATTTCCACCTTCCTTGGCAGAACTTGGAAATCAGGAACACAACAAACAACGAAAATCCTTTATCCATTTTCCACCTCCCAACTTTTTCCTTTTGCCTTCCACTGCGGAACTCGGAAATAAGAAAAACAACAAACAACGAAAAACCTTTATTCACTTTCTGTCCTCTGACTTCCTCACTTCCTCTTTCCTTCTTCCATACTTCAGAACTCAGAAATCGGAAACTCAAATGTGTGAAGGAAACTTTAACAGCCTTTCTTCCTTCCTCCTTCCACACTTCCGCTTTCTTTCTTCTGTACTTCGAAACTCAGAAATTAGAAACTCCAATGTGCGAATGAACTTCTAACGGCCTTTCTTCCTTCCACCTTTCCATTTTCTGCCTTTCGCACTTCAGAACTCAGAAATTAGAAACTCAAATGCGCGAAGGAAATTCTAATGGCCTTTCCTCCCTCCTTCCACACTTTCGCTTTTTTCCTTCCGCACTTCGGAACTCAAAAATCAGAAACTCCAATGTGCAAAGGAACTTCTAACAACCTTTCTGCCTTCTGCACTTCCACTTTCCTCCTATCGTACTTCGAAACTCAGAAATCGAAAGTATTAATAACTTTAAGACTTTAATCTTTACTTTCCGATTTCTGCCTTCCTCTATGCAAATCGCAGAATGCAGAAATCTTAGCATTAATATGTTTTAACTTTTCTATTCCACCTTCTGCTCTGTGGAACACGAAAATCTTAATAACATTAATCTTACACTATTTCCTTCCGCTTTCCACCTTCCACTATGCGGATTGCGGAATGCAGAAGTCTTAAATTTTTTAAGAGTTACATCTCCTTTCCGCTTTCCGCTATGCAGATCACAGAATTCTTAACGTTCTCAAGGATTTACATAGCCTTTCTTCTTTCCACTTTGTGGACTGCAGATCACGGAAGTATTAACATCTTTAAGACTTTAAGTTTGCTTTCTGCTTTCTGCTGTGTTGATCACAGAACATGAAATTCTTAATACATTTACGTTTTAAATTTCCCTCCCATTTTCTTCCTCCCTCTATGTGGAATGTGGAACACAGAAATATTATTAACCATATGTTTACACCATTTTCCTTCCCCTTTCCACCTTCCACTATGCGGATCGTGGAACGCAAAAATATTAACCTTTTCCAGACTTAGCTTTTTCTTTGAAATTGCACTGTTCGGTGGGTGTTTTTATTAGGAACCCTTTTGGAAAGGTAAGAAACATCTTTAAGACTTTAAGTTTGCTTTCCGCTTTTTGCTGTGCTGATCACGGAACATGAAATTCTTAACACATTTACGTTTTAACTTTCCCTCCCATT
Organism: Pseudotsuga menziesii; assembly: GCA_001517045.1. NCBI lineage: Eukaryota > Viridiplantae > Streptophyta > Pinopsida > Pinales > Pinaceae > Pseudotsuga > Pseudotsuga menziesii. The sequence goes on from LPNX010688149.1 coordinate 48,490, forward strand.
TTCTTCCTCCCTCTATGCGGAATGCGGAATGCAGAAATATTATTAACCATATGTTTACACCATTTTCCTTCCCCTTTCCGCCTTCCACTATGCGGATCGTGGAACGCAAAAATATTAACCTTTTCCAGACTTAGATTTTTCTTTGAAATTGCACTGTTCGGTGGGTGTTTTTATTAGGAACCCTTTTGGAAAGGTAAGAACATTAAGCAAGTTAAATGGAAACAACAAGGTAGGTGCCTTCCCTCTATTCATCCAAGCAATCATAACCACCCCGGTAGTGCTAGAACACTTCTCTCTTAGCAAGGGAAAAACTAAGGCAAGACATCAACAAAATAAGTGCTTAACCTAATTCAGGAAAACATAGCCATTTGAACAAGCACTAGGTCATCCGTAATTTTTTTCATCAATAGACTTAGAGTTTTCCTTTATCAATATTATCACACACCTCCACACATACTCAAATATGTTTTGAACTCATCCGTCAAGGGAAATCATACATCATACATGTAACTTTGTGTAGAGAAGTAATCCCCTTTTTGAGTTACCAATCACTCCAAAAGAAAAGAACAATCAATCAAACAGAGCATGACGGAACCAATTCATAAGTATCATTCCACAAGCAAAAGCTAGCAAGGCAACTTCCAATCCCTATAGCAGCAATAACTAGTCAAATACATTCCCCATACTTTAGACTTTTGACACATGCAACAAGAAGCTATAAATTGCATTTTCATACGTCAAGAATTTAACCTAGTAGTATTAACTTATTCAAGGTATTCTCATCCTTCAATTCCTTCACGCGGGTAGGAGTAAGCTATCAAGTACACATTCAGGATTCAAGTTATCAAAACATTACAGAAACAATACATGCCCTAGTTCTTTTAATCACAGGAAATCAACATGTTCCAAATATAGAAATCACATGTATGTTCTTGACATACAAATATAGGCTACCATACACGTTCCAAACATAACGCAGACAACTGAGCAGTAACAGTCAGTAGACCCCATCTATGCATGCGAACAGGTGTATCTGGAATTCACTAGCATGCAAGCCTTAACCATTTTAATCCAATACATCAACCATAGTGCAGAAGGCATTTCAAAGACAACCATCATAGAGTATGAGCACACACTGGCTCATAAGAAACTTTTTATCAATACATTATTTCTAGCATTTATCATCAAAACAAAAGCATGGAAACACACATTCACACATCTGTGGATATACTTTGATCTTGGTAAAATGTAGAAACCCCAAACTAGAAAATGAAACCTGTTTGTAGAATGATCCACAGTGAAGAGGAAACAGACATGTTCCACCCAACCATAGATTAGGCACATAGGTTCCCTCTATATTTAATCACCCCCAAGCTAATTATGCATGCCAAGAGTGGTGACAATCTAACTCCGTCCAATTTATCTAGTGAGGAATCTCTTATCTTACACAGACGGTGTTTTCTTCAAGTTTCCTAACATAGAGTGCTCAACCAGCCGACCCCCCTTCCATACTAAGTGGCGTTTCTCTTATAGTTCCATTTTTAGGTCTTTGCAGCTCCTCAAGAATCTTTGTTCTACTGTCATTTTTGTTTCCCGGGTGGGTCTCGTGCCATACTGCCTTCCCACGCCTGGTGCAACTATCTGAAAATGACCCTTTGTCTCCCCCACTCTTCGCATGCATAATTTATTATTCAACGTGGTTGTCTCTCTCATTTATATTTTTTCTAAAATCATAATGTTTCAGTTACATTTTTCCTCCAAGGACTTATTGGCATATTTTAGGTTTGCCAATCATATTCAAGAAATACAAATAATACAAATAATATTACATAAAATGTTTGTGTATTGGGGGATATTACATTTTGCAAGTTTTACTAGGGTGTTTTGGGAACATTGGGAGGTTATATATGAAGAAGAATAACAAGTTGAATATGCCCATGTCCTTCATTCCATAGGAGATTCCAAGAATTCCTTGGAGGACCACCATTCCTCTTCATCTTATGTGACATTTGCCTATGAATTTCAAGATGCAAGGAAAGAAAAGTGTGATGAAATGCTTGAGGATATTGATTTCACACCTTGTGAAGAATATGAATGCCCTTTTTTCTTATAAGAAGCACATCACGGTGAGGAGGTATGACAGCGCAAATATAAGGGTTTGGTAAGTTATGCTCATTTCCAAAGTTTAGAGTTTTGTTATGAATCATTTTATGATTTGGAAAAGGAAGAGTTTATAAAAAATCCCTTGTATTTGGACAACCCCTCATTTGATGGAGAGCATGATAACCATGAGATTGAAAATATTGATGTTATTCTCCATATTAAAACACTTATATGGGATATAGAGTGTTTTTGTTTTGAGGGGGGTATTATCTATGATTTTTATAATGTGGATTCTAGGGTCAATCGTGCAGTTTTTGGGTCTCTTGGACAACATAGTACAATTAAGAAACTATCCCATGATGCATGAACAACCATATTAAATTACTTATAAGCTTGATTTGGTTATTCACAAAAGAGGTCTTTCATGGTCATATAAATTTAGAAAATTTCCATCCATTGATATCTCTAAGATTCACCCTTCTCAAGCATTAAAAACCTAGTTGGAATGGTGTTTTCAAGGCTGCCATACATTTTGGACAACACCATGTTCAAATTAAATTTGGCCACATTGCAGGGATTTCTAGCCACTTAAGCAAGGGTAGAAGGCCCTATACTATGGTTCCATTTTCAAATATGATGTATTTCCTTGTTCTTGTTGTATATTTTTTACGAATGGAAATGAAAGAGGTTGGGACAAATTTGTGGAGACACCTAAACTTTTACTATATGAGGGTGTGATTGATTTTTTTAAATAGATTAATGTCTATATTATCCTTATCCAACAATGGATATAATAGGATTACAATGGTATATGTCATTCTTGGCATGATGTGGTGTGTTTGGACATCTTCAAAAGCTTTCTCCATATTTAAGCCTTGCACTAATGGATATTCTAGCCTATGTTTGCTTGATTATTGATGCATCCGTATTTTGGATTGTCACTAAACAAAAGGGAAGGGCTTATGGCATTGGTGATATCATCCAATGGTTGCAATGGATTTTCTATTTCACCTAACGTGCTCCTTTTCCTATGTTAGAGTAGGGTAGGACGAATAAGCTCGTGAAAAGAACTAGGTAAGAAGAATAATCTCAACATGTGATCATTAGATATAATTTATGTTCATTTGGAATCCTTGTCTTATTCCCATTTCCTATATAAATCCAGAATTTGAACATTCTTGTTTCTAAAACATCATATGGATTTTGTGTGGGGTTTTAGGATTTGATGTCGGTCATCTTGCCACATGTTTTACTTTCTTTTCAAAACCTATTCTTAACAATTACACCATATATTTATAGAGTTCTCATGCAATATTTCATAGAACATGCCTCCATGTTGCATCCATGTGTTACTAATGAAAATGCATTTGCATTTTGAGTATCCTTTTGGAAGTATTCCAACACTAAATTTAGTTATGTAATTGTGAGGTCACCATGATAAAACCAGCAATCATATTAGGATCCACATATGGCATTAGAAACACATGTCAAAGAATATTGTCAAAGGAGGATTCCTCAAGAAACTGCTATAGCAGTGAACAAATCCTCTACACACTCTCTCTATTGCAGTCTAATACTTATGTTATAGATATGATATCTCAAGCAAAATAAAGAATCTAAAAGAATTTTTACTTCAATTTGCACCTTGCATACATTTTTCCAAAAGGGATTATAAAGATGGCAAATGTGTTTAGAGTTTATATAACATTATTCTAGTAGGAAAATATTCACACCAGATCCACCCAACCCAAAGTATAAAGGATGTTATCCATTGAAGGGTATATACATATACTAAAATGAGAACTCAGAGGGCGAGTATGACCTTCATGGCACCTTGGTTGTTGACCTAAATTGGCTCAAAGTATAGGGAATCAAGCTATTTTAAGATCTAGATGTGTCAATGAATAAAACTAAAGAAATATTAGAGACATGGGGTGCAAAAGGAAAGAAGTACATGTATATTTCTACCATAAAGAAGGGAAAGATTAAACAAAATCATAATGCCATGGAATCTCACATTATTATTGTTTGTGGAAAGAAAGTTGATAACAAAATCCCCTATGTTTCTAGGCTACATTAGATCGAATGCCTGAACAAGGTAATATTTCTCTATCAAATTTTAGCCATATATAAATTGATAATAGTGTAAATCAATCCATCTTGACTAATGGGGTACTAATCAAGAGCATAATTTAAGAAGCTAATATTTACTAAGTTGACAAGTCACACCAATGGGGTTCGCCTTTTATATTTTTCATTCATGATAAAAGAAAAGGATTTCCATACTTATAACTGAGAAAATTCTAAGACCTGCATTGAAATACTCCCTCAATAAAAGGGTGAAATAGTAAAATTTGTAACAACAAAGGAATGATTTTCTTATTACATAGACTTGTAGTGATATGTTAGGTATATTGTGAGGATTAGTTTGGAAAGTATTATAGATATTTTTCTAACATCAATTAGTTCATTCCCGTTACTTGTACCTACTTTGTTTTTTTTAAGGAATGAAGTAGCTAGCTCTTATAACTCAAGAAAAGAAACACAAGGCACAATTATCATCATCTAAATAACTCAAGAAACGATACATAAGGCACAATTATCATCATTTAAATAACTTAAGAAAGGAGACATAAGGCACAATTATCATCATCTAAATAACTCAAGAAAGGATACATGAGGCACACTTATCATCATCTAAGTAACTCAAGAAAGGAGACATAAGGTACAATTACCATTATCTAAATTGGTTTGGGGTTAACTTAATGTTGATTCTAGTAGGACATTTCAGTTATGATAATGACATGGTTAAAGAATGAAATGTCCTTTCCTTTAGGATTCTTTTTTTATAGTCATATTATTAGATACCACTTAATTTATGGATTTGGAAATAATTTTCTTATTATTTACTAGAGGAATACTTGGATCAAGGGGCCACTAAAATTTACAAGCTAGATTCACTTTTAAAGGAATGTATTATTGTTGTTTTGGAGAAGTTTGTTGCTTGTTCTTGGATAAGGGCACGGTCAATCAAGTCTACCTTAAGGGAATTTGTAACGTCCCTACCTTGAGGTAGGTGAAAATCCACATTCACTTACCCATTAGAGGGATCAGGTAAACTTGTAACCAGCACACTCACGTGTGACCAAAGAATTGGTCGGAAATATGGGTGTGATTGGGAGAAAACCCAATAGTCATGGGAAAAGATGATGGCATGTAGACATGTACATGATAGGGGGATTCGATAGAGAGGATTTTATTAAATGGCAATTGACGAAGGGGATTGAAGAGAAGGATTTGACATTAAAACGGGAAGTGGCCAAGAAGACTTGCATAGGGAACCAAGGAGACTTCTAAACGAAAGATTCCAAGTGAGGGAAATTTGTTAATATGACATTTGGGTGCATCGCAAGAATCTCATTTGAAGTATTAAGGGTAATCAAGCTCACTTTCCCACATGTAGTGGTAATACACCCCAATGAGGGAAAATTGGTTACACACCATGGTAATATATTGATCCCCTTGGGCACCTTAGAATAAAATTCAACCAAGAAGGGATCAAGAACCTTAATGAAGAATTCAACCAAGGAAGAGATGGGAACCCACTCATTAGAGAGAATGGGAACCCTATCATTGATGTCCTTGGGAGCACTTGAGGCAAAGGAAACCAAGCATGGGATGTAGAACATGCTAAATATCAAGGGAACCTTAGGTCTATGAAATGCAAGCCAATTAGTGAACTATTGGAAGAAGGAGGAAGGGTTCCCAAGTCTAAAAGGGAGTAGTTACGAGTTGAAGGGTTACCATGTGCAGAATCTCCATGAAAAAGTATAAGGGAACAAGATTTTTGAATGAATAGTGTTACGAGGGGAAACCCTGAAATATTGAAAAGAAGTGTTGCATGGGCATACTTGTGGGAGAATAGAGAAGGAAATGGAAAAAGGATTATGGGAGAATATACTCGTTGGTAGAAATGAAACCATTGGAAATAAGAGTCATTAGTAGTAGAACCAACAATATGTGTAGTGCATCAGTAGCAGACCTAATTTTAGGTACAATACATCAACAATAGACATGATGACATGAACAATTATGGACACCCATAGATGAAATGGGTAGCTCTTCCAAACTTTAACTATTGTAAGAGGGTGTCAGTGGAAAGGTGTCAAACCCATCCTTTGTATTCTCAATTGTATCATTATGTTTACACTTCAATAAAAATGATTTCCCATACCTTGTTTAGGAACCACATATACATTTGTTGTCTTGTGGTTTGCTTTCTCGAATATTGACTAAGTAATATAACAAGTTTAAGTGTAAACAAGCAAAAAACACACATATGACAACACGTTTAAGAGTTGGAAAGGTCATTGGGTATATAAATTCCAAGTGATCGGTAGCTCAAGGTCAAGGTATGGACATGCTTTGAGTAAAGAGACATAGTCCACTTTCGAGTAAGTGTGGGTGACTAGTTCTCTATGCCAAAAGACAATTGCTGATGGATGATGCCTAGGGACCAACAAGAAAAAATTGGGCATTGAGAGTGTGCATGACCTAAGGTTGAGACAAATGGAATCAGAGCTAAAAGAATAAAAAATCAAGCTTGTTGAATGTTTCAGAACCATCAGGATATGGGTGTAAAACATGACCTTGCATAGGGTATAAATTGGGCACACGCAACATTTGTCGATAGAGCACCCAGAAGACAAGGTACCCAAAATATATAGTGGTTGTTGACATAGTTCCCAGAAGATAGAGTACGTTGATAGAGATAGGCCCATCGATAGAGAAATGTCCATTGTCAAAAGTGTTCTTTGACAGGGAAATCCATCAATCGAAATTATGAAATTCCCACCAGTAAGGGGAAAACAATGTCAACAACAAATTAGGAAAATATAGTTTGGCGTTCTGGTCACTTTCGACAAAAAAATTCTAACGACAAAGAACACTAAAGGAGTAAGATAACAAATTGTTGAAAATAAGCAACACGTTGCACCTAGAATTAATATACAAATTTTGGGAAACATTGGTTTATGTATTAATAAGGAATGAAACAACTAAAAGACATGTTGAAAATCCCACACCAAATTAAAGTGGTAAGTATTTCCCTTAATGAGTTTTGAGTTTCATGACAAGTCTTCTTTGGGTTTTTGGGTAGTGCAAAAGAAAGATCATCAATAGATTTTGGTGGAAAGAATCAACACAACATAACACACCAAACGTAGAACTTGGTGTGACATCAGTGGAGAAACAAGGATTAAAGCTTGTAAACTTTGACAAAGTCTCATTAGGAATGCTAAGATAATAGAATGAAGGTCACAATTAAAGAGAACTTGAAAAGGTGATTGATGAAGATGATCAACTTGGATTATTTATTGTGGAAGGAGTGTGAGATTACTCAAGCCCTCCAAGTAAGCTGGAAGGAGGTACGCATGTGAAACAATGTCTTGTTGAGTTGGTTGTAAGTAGTGGAAGACTAGGTAGATGGTAGCATGTAACCAGAGTTGGGATTCATTGAAGTGAAGGAGACTAAGGAAGTCATGAAATAATGGGAGGCATAAAGATTTCCTAAATCACATAGGCAAGAAGGATTTGTTCTCCCTTCGTAAGAAAATTTGTGCAATAGATTGTCCACTTGAGGAAACACTGACAACCTGATAAAAGAAAAATGACAATGACCTTCAAGAGGAACATTGTAGGTTTTGAATGCCTTAACTGAAGGCTTTGGGAAAGTTCATGATGGAAGGTAAACAAACATCGCAGGGTGAATGAAGAAAGGAATTTTCCCTTGCAAGCATTTCAGTTAGGAGGTTGGAAGAGGCATCCTTGGTTGGCACTAGTGTGGCCCACAAGCTCATTTGTGAATAAACTATGAAGGGAATTTACCTAGAGGAAAAACATTGCAAAACCTTGTGTAAGGAAATGCCCTCATTGATAAAGAATAGAATATGAGTAGTCTTGATAACAACTTAAAAATTGAAGTGTTCCAATAGAGATGTCATTGGTGCAATAAATGAATTTCTTCACATGAGGAGAGAAAGGGAAATCTAAGGGATATCCTAATATTTAGATTGAGATAAAATAAGAGTTGGGTGCAAGAAACACACAAAGGTTCTAAGAAGTCAATTGGTTGGAGGAATTTTGACAAAATTGAGCTCACAACGAGTGTCCTTCTGTCCAAAATACTTCATCTTGGATAGTGCGGTCGGAACCATGTTGCAAGAAACTCATAAATCCTAGATAAAGTTGTGGGGAGGTTAAATACTTTGTTCTAGGGATGAGTAAGTTAGAAAAGAGGAAAGTAAGAAGGAAACACGACAAACATATAAAGGTGGAAAAGGGACCTTTGTCAATAATAAAATAGGTCTTTTGGAAGCTAGTTAGTGATGAAGATTTTTAAAATTCAAGCATGGGTGTGAAGGACTTGGAGAGGAAATTTGGGTAAGGTGTGTCAACAGCAAATCCAACTCTGTTCCCCATTTATGCTTAGTGTTAACCATTTTGACAACTCTCTATTCAAATATAGGTAGTGAGTATATGGGTACCAAAACGTTGGTTCCTTAGAACTAGGTTCAAAAAAAGTTTTGTTGAGTGGAGGAAAAATATCAATGGTTAAAGGTAACGAGTCTCTACCTCACCCAAGATGAAATTTGCATGAAATATTGAAGTGCATAACCTGTTGAGAAAGGTTTTCATTGATGATAAACTATTAATGACAAAGGAGTGACAAGGGAACAAAGGAGTGATAAATGATGATAACATGGCAAGAAGGACATGATAGTTTTGCAAGAAGAATCAAATTACCCATTATGTGGTCATTTGTGGCGTGATGGGGTAAAAACACCCTTAGATGGTTCGATGACCCATGCTCCCACTTGATGAAAACAAGATGGTGGTTTGATTTACCTTGGATATTGTATGTAACCCTTAGATATTTCTCTTGATGATCATGGACATATATGATGATCATGGACATATATGATGGCCAAGAATTCCTTCAACTAACTAAATGATGAAGACATGGCATACAAGTGAAGGTTTGGGCCTTGGAACCCACACATCGTGGTATGTTGGATATTGGACCCTTGCATATGGTGGCTTGATATGAAAACTCTTACTCTTGTCAAATAACTCATGAAGATCATGAATATGGTGTCTTTCAAGAAATTCTTGAAACTCTTGAATCATGTGATTATGATCCCCTCACACTCTTGTATATGTGGAAAAGAAGATTATATATATATATATATATATATATATATACTTGAAGAATATGACATGGATAGTTTTGAATCCATTTAACAACAAAAGGAAAGTCGCCCATAATGTATGTAAATAAAGGAAACATTTAATGTGATGAAATCTTACAAGGTCAACTCTAAAAAATGTTAAGTTTTTAATGGTTATATCAGATATTATAACATTTAGCATCATTATAGCATAACCATAATCAAAATTTCATTGAAAGATAGACAAGCAAAACCACACAAAATAACACAAAGATTTATCCTAGGGAACCCTCATGGGGAAGAAAACCCAACAAAGCTTTCTATGTATAAGATGTATAAAAAGTACAAGACAAGGCCCCAGACAGGTGCGCCTCCCTCCAACGAATATATATATATATATATATATATATCTCCTATGCGCTATACACAAGTGAGTGTGTGTTTAAATGAGGAACACATCTCCACTATTTATACTCTTTTTGTCTCTTGACTTTTAACCTAACAAGTCAGCCCCACTTAACTAAGTGGGTTGGCTTCACTTATGAAGACTCAATACAATATTACATTATATTCATTAGGGTACTATTGAACCGGCTTACAATGGAGGTTTTACCTTATGAATCTATGATGGCTAATTACAATAGTAACACCCCTCTGGAGGAATAATAACATCTCCCTTAGGTTACATCAATAAAATACATTTAAAATATCCTTTGAAGTTACAATATTCAACACTCCCCCTTAACGAGAAGATTATTCTACTGACAACATCATCATAGACTATAGGAGAATAGAGAGACAATATCTGCAACATCATCGAAGTTATACATCTATACCTCATAGGATGTTTTCAACATTCATCAGTAGCTAGAACAACTACTCTTCAATGTCTTCATCTTTTGCATCACATGACAACTTGATCCTTTTGTAGCAACACTTCGATGTTTTGATCCTTTGCATTAGTACTTCAATATTCTAATCCTTTGTAGCAGCACTTCGATCTTTTTATCCTTTGCAGCAACACTTCAATATTCTGATCCTTTACAACAACACTTTGATCTTCTCGATCCTTTGCGGCAACACTTCGATCTTCTGATCCTTTGCAGTAGTACCTTGATCCTTTTGATCCCTTGTAACAACACTTCGATCCTTTCGATCCTTTTGCAATATCACTTCGATCCTTTCGATCCTTTTACAACAACACTTCAATCCTTCTTGATCCTTTGTAGCTGCACTTCAATCCACTTGATCCTTTGTAGCCATGCTACCTGTAGTACACATGATCTATTTGTGGGATGATCAATCCCTATCACTTTAGGACATAAGTGCAAGGATGATGCAATCCTCCATCAGCATGATCCATGATATCTATCAGTAGAATCATCTACAACCAAATGTATATCTCAACCACACCTAGTGTTGGCCCTATCATTCATGAGGACTCATCGTAGACCATCCATACCACTTAGGTTAGGACCACTACCAAGTAAGTGTTATACTACAGTCTTTTCCCTCACGTGTAGGTATACTCTACCATGTAATATTATTTCCTACAGAGAAAATCTCAACTGCATACAAAATGTCGATCCATCGTAGAACATCCATACCACACATGTTAGGACCACTCCCAAGTGAGTGTTATACTACAGCTCTCATGAGGAATCATCATAGAGCATCTATACCACATAGGTTAGGAACACTTCCAAGCGAGTATTATTCTATGGTATCTACATATGAATGTAGGCATACTCTCCATACAAGAGTATTGTCTGCAAAGAAAATCTCGACTGCATACAAAATGTCAATCCTGTCGTCCATGAGGACTCATCGTAGGAAATCCTCAGCATGAAGGATAGGACCATTCGCAAGTGAATTTTATACTATGGTGTCCACAAATGAATGTGGGTACTTTCCATGTGAGATTAACATCTACAGAACCATCCTTAGCTAGTAAGGACCACTCTCATGCATAGAGTGTTATACCTACCATCCTCAAGAGAGGATAATATCATCCACAAGTGAATGTGGGTACTCTCCATGCAAGATTAATATTTGTAGATCCATCCTTATCTAGTAAGGACCACTATCATTAACAGAGTGTTATACCTTCCATCCTCAAGAGAGGATACTATCGTCCATAAGTGAATGTGGGTACTTTCCGTGCGAGAGTAATATCTGCAGGTCCATCCTTAGCTAATAAGGACCACTCTCATGAATAGAGTGTTATACCTGCCATCCTCAAGAGAGGATACTATCATTCATAAGTGAATGTCGGACCTTGTCAGCATCTTTAGGAGAACTTGACCTCTTTCATGCTAGAGCATCATTGTCGTCCCATCATCGATGTAAGCCTCAACATCACTCCCCATTTTTTGGGAGGATCCATATTATCAACCTACTCCCCCTTTGTTTGAGGAGGGTTCATTTCTTCAACATGTTCTTCCTTTTCGAGGAGATTCCATATATTCGACTTGTTCCTCCTTTTCAAATAAGGTCCATATATTAGACTTGTTCTTCCTTTCCGAAGAGGGTTTGTATCTTTGACCTATTTCTCCTTTCCGAGAAGGGTCCATATATTTGAATTGTTTGTTCTTTCTGAGAAGGGTACATATATTTGACCTGTTTCTTCTTACCACGAAATATCTATATCAACATCATTGTTCCTCCTTATGATGAAAGTCTGTAGTATCATCATCATTGTTCCTCCTTGCAAGGAAAGTATTTTAGAACTACACCAAGCTTGTCATGGAAGCTTGGTCACCACATCAACAACTTTCTCATCAGTACTCACATAATGGAGTTTTATATATCCCTTCAGTACCATATCCCATAATATTATTTGTCATATTTATATGACTTTGGTTGTCACAAAGAATCATTGTGGTAACCAACTCCATGTCAAATAGTCTTGACATCAATTTTTTGAATCCATATCATTTCCCAAATAGTGAAGCAAGTTGCACTGCAATCTGGTTCACGTCTACTGAGAGAAGCACTGGATTGTTTCTTACTAAACCATGAGATCATGGTGGATCCTAGAACACAACATCCACCTAAGGTTTTATTCATGTCTGTGTCACTTCCTTCCCAATTACAATCTGTATATCCATATAATATGTAGTCATGAACTCTACCATAGTAAAGTCCCAAGTTTGTTGTACCTTTAAGGTACCTTATCACATGCTTTACAGCTATCAGGTGAACACATATAGTTTTAACTAGATACTGACTCAAGGTGTTCACAACAAATAATATATCTGACCTTGTATTCGTCAAATATATCAATGAACCAAAAAATTGTCTGTACTGAGTCATATCCACTAACTATGTTGTATCATTAGACAACAACTTCAGGTTGGTGTCCATGTGTGTGGCCATGTATTTGCAACCCATCATATCAAATATTCTTAATATTTCCATGACATACCTTCCCTGGTTTGAAAATATTCCTTTTGGGCTATTCCACACTTCCAACCCTAGGAAATAATGCATCAATCCAATATCTTTCATCTTGAATTCTTCAGCTAGCTTATACTTTTGATCTGTTTCTCATTTCCAGTCATAAATAGATCATCCACAGACAACAATAGTATGTTAGGTTCATCATCCATAACCTTGAGGTAAAGGTTAGCATCAGCTTTACTCTTGGTAAATCCCAAGCTTATCAAGAAGATAACTATTCTTCCATACCAAGCTCTAGGAGCTTGCTTCATTCCATACATATCCTTTTTCAACATGCATACATGAGTCACTTTGCTTTCGACTTCAAATGCTTATGGTTGTTTGATGTAAACCTCTTCCTCAATCACATCATTAAGGAAGGTTGTATTTACATCCATCTGGTGTAGATCACACTTCATCATGAAAGTGTACCTTGCTACTGGAGAAAATGTCTCTTCATAATCAATCCCCTCTTTCTGTGAGAATCCTTTAGCCACAAATTTTTGCTTCCATCAGCAGCATGTTTTATCTTGCAAATCCACTTGGAAGATACCACACTCTTGATTTCTGGTTTGGGTACTATATTCCAAACATCATTCTGGTATCCTTCCATAATTGCTTCTACCATGAGTTCATTATGTTAGGTCATCAACATATTCCAATCTTCCACATTCAACCTTGAAGGTTGGAACCCACTTTACTCTTGGTAAATCCTTAGTCCATCTAGAAGTTGTCCATATTTTCGTACCATGTCGAGCTCGGAGATATTCTACAGTCACTCCCCCTAAAGCAAAGCATCATCCTACCTATGCATTCTATACTGGAGTGACAGGTAGCATCCCCTGCTACTGTGTTACCATCTCAGGTTACTAGATACCAATATTCCTTTATCTTGAACTTTGTCGAAAAAGTTCCCCTTACAAACAATTGTGAGCTTGTTGTCTTCTATAGGTTTTCATCTTCAACCTTATAGCAAGGGTTAAGATATTCATCACTCTAGGTGATATTCAAGCTCCTGGATGTGCTTATTTATGGGTCCTTTTGATCTCATACAAAGGCTATTCTACACAGGTGGTTCTTTGCTCGATATATACTTCTACTGGAGAAGTGTGTCTAGTCAATAGAGTATGTCATACCATAGTCTATTCTTTCTTAGACAAGCCACGAACCTTGCTTTGTATACTTGTTCTTGTATATCCATATGGAAGACACTACGTACTTCCCTTCAGGTCTTAGAATCATATCCTAGACATCATTCCTTATGATCAATTGTTACTCTTTGATCATAGCTTCTTCCATAGCTGGAAGGGTTTGCATAAATGATGTCACCCAACTATGTCACACAGCTAGAGTGTGTCTAAGGCATCTTATGTTGGTTTGGAAGTCCTGTCATACTTTTCTTCATATTGAATTATCTCTTGTTCCCAATATGGTATTCATCTCTCAAGGTGGATCTACAACTCTCTTAAATTCTTCTGAAGCTCTTTCTTTTGTCACACTGTCTCTGACCTTAGGAGATTCAGGTTCTTGTTTATTGGAGTGAATATTGAATTGTCAACACTTGTTCTTTGGAATAAGTCTCATCCTCCTTTACTTGTAGGTAGTTGTACATGACCTTTCCTACAAGTCAAATGCACCAATTGCATGGTTAGAACCATTTCATAGGACATATGCATAATGACAAATTCTTATGCATCATGCAACTATTTTAGCCAATACAACATTCATCCATATCTCAGGGAAACTTTCTAGATGCCCTCCATCTATACCATAACATCATTGAGATTGTGCACTAATCCAATATGTCATCAAAGAGGTTTCATTCTATATAAGTAGAAATGGAGAGTTGTAAAGCACCATGCGCTACTTACCCACAACATGCATATTAGTAGTATACTATCATTAATGCAAACATTCTATCATGCATGATACACAACATATATAGGAAATACAATTCCAATACTTATCTTTGTTTATTTGGAAGACTCATTCTTGTGCTTTATCTTCATCTCCTTCTGGATCTGCAACTCCTCCTTTGACCAATGAGATTGCTTCAATCTGATGCTTGCTTGAAAGATTTTTTGGAATGCTGGTTCCGGTGGACCTAGGGTTCGAGAGAAAAACCCTAATTTTTAAACTTAGGTATCTTTTAGATCTGATTGGATAGAAATATGCACCTCTTCAAGGAAACCTGAGAAGTGTTGGTTGTGAAGCCTTATCTTCCAAATCTAGAGAGATTATTCAGTTGTGTTTGTACCCCAGGTGTACTGTACACTCATTCCCCCTGCCTTGGGGTTTGGGGAAACACCCATAAAAAGGGGGTTCAGGGGCAGCGCCCCCGAGAAACGAGGGTTCGGGGGTGGAGCTCCCAAGAAAAAATTTTGGGGTATGTGTTGGCCAATAGTTTTGCGGACCCATGGTATTGGGTTAACCCTAGAATTTTCCCATTGTATTTCCCCTATAAAGAAAGCATTGTAAAATGACTGAGTATGGTATTATATTGTATTGGAAGAGAGACTGTGAGGGCATGAAGAGGAACTGCAGTGGTTTTACTACAGGTTGTATCCCTTCAGCTTTCTAGACTGTAATAAAAGGACTAGCAATTTCTTTGTGGACGTAGCCCATCATTTGGGTGAACCATGTTATATCTATGTCTCTCTGTAATGTTTTAATGTGTTTTGCATCTTGTTAATGATTTAACTATATATTTGTTATTGCTCTGTGGTCCTGTTTTCTAAAAATTGATATCAGAGCCAAAAGGTCTATTTAGTTGGTAGACTCGTAGGAAAGAAGGGTTCCTAGTTCGAGTGGGAGCAATGGCGGAAGAAGGAAATTTTAGGTCGATAAATTTAACGGCCAAAACTACCAGTTATGGAAGATGCAAATGGACTATCTTTACAAGAAGGATCTGTGCCTGCCGTTGGGACGAAAAGCAAAACAAATGGCGGCTATGAAGGATGAATAATGAGAGGTTCTTAACAGAAAGGCATTGGAAACAATATGGTTGTGCCTGGCTTCGTCGATGGCCTTCAATATTTCAAAAGAAAAAAAATAGAGGGTGTGATGAGCGCATTGAGTAAGCTCTATGAAAAACCATCATCTTCTAATAAGGTATTTTTAATGAAGCGTTTATTTAATATGAAGATGTCGAAAGGTGGATCTATTGCTGACCATTTAAATGAGTTTAATACACTTACCAGTCAGTTAAGTTCTGTAAAAGTGAACTTTGATGATGAGGTTAGGGCTCTTCTAATCTTGTGCTCATTTCCAAAAAGCCAGAATATCTTGGTCATGGCTGTAAGTAAATATGTCCCTAGTTCAAACACTCTTAAGTTTGAAGATGTTGTTAGTGTTATTCTTAGCGAGGAAATGCGAAGAAAAAGCACAAGTGAGAGATTAGGTAATGCGTTGACCATGGAGAGCACAGGGAGAAAAAATGAGAGAGGAAGGAGCCCAAGAAATCACAGCAAGTCTAAAAAGGGAAGATCCAAGTCCAAATTCAAAAAAATAGAGTGCTGGAACTATGGTAAGAAAGGACATCTAAAGAAATACTACCGAGCACCAAAGAAGAAAGGTGAGAGGTAGCAAGTGACTACTCAGGAAGCGAATTTAGCAGGTGATGTGTTACAAGATGCTTTGATTCTTACATTAGATAATACTAGTGATTACTGGGTAGTGATTAGGGGATTCATGTCATGCTACAACCCATAGGAAATTCTTTCATGATTATGTTCAAGGTGATTTTGGACATGTTTTATTGGGGGATGATGAACCATGTAAAATTGT
>LPNX010688149.1:65083-92000 GCA_001517045.1 Pseudotsuga menziesii
ACAATGGAAGTGAATAGTTGTTAAAGGATGTAAGGCACATTCCTGCTATGAAAAGAAATATGATCTCAATAGGGCAGTTGGGAGATAGCGGTTGTTTGTCTACGTTTGGAGAAACGTGGTGGAAGATCACTAAAGGATCACTGGTAATAGCAAAAGGAGATAGGGTAGGTAGGTTATATTTATGTCCTCATAAGACTGATTATTCTATCTCTGTAGCTTCCACAGAAACAAGTGCAGTGTTGTGGCATCATAGGCTTGGCCACATGAGTGAGAAGGGGATGCAGATTCTCCACTCAAGGAAACTGCTTCTAGATCTGAAGTAGGTAAGTTTGGAATTCTGTGAGAACTGTGTTTATGGAAAACAAAAGAGAGTTATATTTCTCAGGGTTGGGAACAAAAGAAGAGTGAAAAGTTAGAGCTTTTCCATATAGATGTATGGGGACCAACTCAGGTACAATATCTTGGTGGCTCTCGTTATTATGTTACTTTTATTGATGATGAAACTAGAAAAACTTGGGTTTATTGCATCAGACAAAAATCTGATGTGTTTGATACTTTTAAGAAGTGGAAAGATTTGGATGAGAATGAGATAGGAAAAAGGTTGAAATGTCTCAGATCTGATAATGGATGTGAGTACTACAACAAGGAGTTTGACAGTTACTGTTCACACAATGGGATTCGCAGAGAGAAGACAGTCCCTGGAACACCACAAGAAAATGGTGTGTCAGAAAGGATGAATAGAACGATCATGGAGCGTGCAAGGTGTATGAGATTGCATGCAAGGTTGCCCTTATAGTTTTGGGTTGATGCTGTAAACATTGTTGTTTATTTAATAACCAAAGGGCCTTCAAGTGCATTGGATGGTGGAATTCCAAAGGAGGCATGGACAGGTAAATAGGTAAAATACTCATTTCTGAGAACTTTTGGTTGTGAAGCATTTGTCGATATTGATAAAGATGATAGAACAAAGCTTGAGTCTAAATCCAAGAAATGTACCTTTATTGGATATGGGGTTGATAATTTTGGTTATCGCTTATGGGATCTTAAAAATCACAAAATCATTAGGAGTAGAGATGTAGTATTCAATGAAAAGGTCATGTACAAAGATCAGTTGCAGGGAAAGAAAGAAGAAAAGGAAAACATAGAGTACACAGTGCTCAATGAAATCAAAGAAACTGAAGTTCCAAAGGCACCAGAAAATCAAGAGCAGCAGCAGGTACCTGAAACTCCTGCAACTGTAAGAAATTCTACTAGGTTAAGTAGTCCCCCTGAATGATTTTCTCCTTCACTGTATTATTTATTGATGACTGATTCTGGTGAACTAGAATGTTATGAAGAAGCAATGCAGGTAGAAACTAGAAAGAAGTGGGAGCAAGGCATGGATGAGGAGATGGACTCATTGGTAAGAAACCAGACTTGGGATCTAGTTAAGTTTCCTGTAGAAAAAAGGGCATTGTAGAATAAATGGGTTTACAGGTTGAAGGAAGAAGATGGAGGCAAGAAGCAGTACAAGGCTAGACTTGTTGTAAAGGGGTTTGCACAAAAGAAAGGTGTAGACTTTGATGAAATATTTTCTCCTGTTGTTAAAATGACTTCAATTAGAACTATTTGAAGTCTAGTGGTAGTAGAAGATTTGCATCTTGAACGGTTAGATGTAAAAATAGCCTTTCTCCATGGGGATTTGGAGGAAGAGATTTATATGCAGCATCCACAGGGGTATGAGGTCAAAGGTAAGGAGAATTTGGTTTGTAGGTTAAAGAAGAGATTGTATGGCCTGAAGCAAGCTCCAAGGCAGTGGTATTTGAAATTTGATAAGTTTATGACAGAACAAGGTTATGATAGATGTCATTCTTACCACTGTGTTTATTTCAAGAGGCTAGATAATGGAAGATATATTATCTTGTTATTGTATGTGGATGACATGCTTGTTGCAGGCTCTAACATGTAGGATATAAATGTGCCCTGGTATGAGAATAACAAGAGACAGGAAAAATCACAAATTGACATTGTCTCAAGGTGAGTACATAGAAAAGGTGTTGCAGAGTTTTAGAATACAGAATTCAAAACCAGTCAGTACACCTTTGGCCAGCCATTTCAAACTAAGCAAGGATATGTATCCAGAGACATAGGAAGAGATAGATTACATGCCCAAGATTCCCTATTCATCAGCGGTTGGAAGCTTGATGTATGTGACGGTGTGCATAAGACTAGATATTGCACATGCAGTGGGAGTTGTGAGCAGGTATATGAATAATTTAGGTAAAGAGCATTGGAAAGTAGTATAGTGGATTCTCAGGTATTTGAGAGGTACCACTTCTCATGCATTATGTTTTGGAGGTTCAGACACTGTTCTACAGGGATATGTTGATGCAGATATGGTTGGTGATAAAGACAGCAGGAGGAGCACCATAGGGTATGTGTTTACTATGGGTGGAACAATAGTAAGTTGGATTTCAAAACTGCAATAGGTTGTTTCACTTTCAACAATGGAAGTAGAGTATGTTTCTACTACAGAGGCTAGTAAGGAGATGATTTGGTTGTAGAGGTTCATGGAAGAATTGGGTAAGAAGTAGGAGAATAGTAGGCTGTACAGTGACAGCCAAAGTGCCATTCATCTTGCAAATAACTCAGCCTTTCATTTAAGGACTAAACATATACAACTCAAGTACCCCTTCATAAAATATGTTCTAGATGAAGAACTGTTAAAAATGGAAAAGATACATACTAGCCAGAATCCTACAGACATGTTGACAAAAGGAGTAACCAGAGAGAAACTGAGTTCCTGCTTGGTTTATGTTGGCCTTCAAGCATGAAGGTGAAAATAAGAAATTTTCCAACTCTAAGGTCCAGAGCATAGTCCAGCAAGTGCAGTAGCGGTGGAGTTACTGTGATCAGTCTCCAAGTGGGAGATTGTTGGTTGTGGAGCCTTATCTTCTAGATCCAAAGAGAATATCCAGTCGTGTTTGTACCCCAGGTGTACTGTACATTCATTCCCCCTACCTTGGGGTTTGGGGAAACACCTAGAAAAAGGGGGTTTGGGGGAAACACCCCCAAGACACGGGGGTTCGAGGGCAGCGCCCTTGAGAAACGAGGGCTCAGGGGTAGATCCCCTGAGAAAAAATTTTGGGATATGTGTTGGACAATAGTTTTACGGACCCATGGTATTGGGTTAACCCTAGAATTTTCCCATTGTATTTCCTCTATAAAAGAAAGCATTGTAAAATGGCTGAGTATGGTATTGTATTGTATTGGAAGAGAGACTGTGAGGGTATAAAGATGAAGTGCAGTATTTTTGATACAGGTTGTATCCCTTCACCTTTCTGGGCTGTAATAAAAGGACTGGCGATTTCTTTATGGACGTAGCCCATAGTTTGGGTGAACCACGTTATATCTATGTCTCTCTGTAATGTTTTAATGTGTTTTGCATCTTGTTAATGATTTAACTATATATCTGTTATTGCTCTGCGGTCCTATTTTCTAACAAGAAGAATACTCAATTTCACAAAACTGTGATCAAAACTACAAAATATTTGATGCCCTAGTTTTCTTCAATTTCTTCTACATAATTTCCTGATATTGTTTTTGCGTTATCTCCAAAATTACTAATCCTTTGTGCACTGAGGTAGCCTTGTCTATCCTCTTTCCAACCTAGTAGGTTTAGAGCATAATTGGTTTCAAAAATTGGGACTTATGCGAATTTTCCGAAGGTGTCTTATCTCAGTACTATTCAGCATATAGAACTTGTACAGATTGCCATGTGTCATTGTTTCAAATTAGGGGTCTGAAACTTTTACCACAAAAATAAAATTTTGTTCCCTATCTGTAACATATTTAGAAATTGAATTTGTACCTTTGTATCCTGAGATATAGCAATTATCCCTATGTCACATGTTTAAGGTTGAATCCTGGTAGAGGCTGGAACCCCAAATTTGAGGAATCATATATCCTAGAATATAGAGAATACGAGGCTAACACTTTTACACAAGGTACATCAAGAATTTATATTCAGCTCTAAAATTTTCAGCTCTTGATCCTTCTCCAATATCGAGATATAGTGAAAGTCCAAAATTACTAGTTTTGGTCTTTTAGGATTTTCAAGCATGAAACCCTAATTTCAATAGTTGTAGTTGTAGCACTGTTTCGGCTACACAAATCCTTCTTTCAGGGTGGCTCTGATACCATGTTAATTTTTTAATGGTTATATCATATATTATAACATTTTTCATAATTACAGCATAACCATAAGCAAAATATCACTGAAATATAGACAAGCACAACCACAGAAAAAGAACACAAATATTTATCCTAGGAACCCTCATGGGGAAGAAACCCAAGCAAAACTTCCTCTGTATAAGATGTATAAAAAGTACAAGACAAGACCCCAGACAGGTTTGCCTCCATCCAACAGATATCTCTCTCTCTCTCCTATGCGCTATACACAAGTGAGTGTGTGTTTAAATGAGGACCACATCTCCTCTATTTATACTCTTTTTGTTACTTGACTTTTAACCTAACAAGTTGGCCCCACTTAACTAAGTGGGATGAATTCACTTAGGAAGACTCAATACAATATTATATTATATTCATTAGGGTACTTTTGACCCAACTTACAATAGAGGCTTCACCTCATGACTCTATGATGAACAATTACAATAGTAATACCCCGTTGGAGGAATAATAACATCTCCCTTGGGTTACATCGGTAAAATAAATTTAGAATATCCTTTGAAGTTACAATATTCAACAAAAAACATGCCAAATAAAGACTTTAAACAAGGAAAATATTTGAATATATGGTGTAGAATCTTGAAGTCTAAAATCAAGTCGGCCTCATTAAATAAAAATACAAAAAAAACAAATAAATTAACTTTATCTTATGACACGTCGGCTCCAAATCATAATAGAAAATTATTATAAATAGCCAATCAACATTCACATTTAGAATGACAAGCAATAGCTTGAGTAATCTTTGAAATTTCGGATTACTGAGGCAATTTCGTGACTGTGTCTAAGGATACTTCATATGGTTGACAAAGGATGCCTTAGGTCCGAATATGTAGCAGCAACAGAAGTGTTTGGAAAAAAAAATTGTGTGTATTTATCTCTGATTTTTCGGTTCTATATTCACTAAGTAAATTCAGGAGTGACATATAGCTGCAGTAAAGTGTGTGGTGAGAATATGGTGGAGCAAAGCTATGATTTTCATGGGTTTTTTAAGACATAGAGGCAACCACAATTTTAATAAAATGTTTCTCTCTTTGTTTTGGCGTCTTGGGAATGAGAAAATTATGGTGATGATTAAGCTTTATTTTGGAGACCTTGATGACATTAGAAAACCCTGGAGACATGAGTATACTTAAAAAGGAATTAGCAAGCACTTATCATGTGGACAGAAGGAATGAACAATGGTAAATGAAACAACGGACTTGATAAGTATGTGATAGGATGATATACACTTGACATATTCATAAAATTAAAGACATGAACACCTTGACAAGTTAATGACATGTTAATGGACAATTTAGATTGATGTGATTGGGATTGCGGTTGACATGAGCATACTTACATGAGCAAGAAATTCATGGCATGAAGTGGACAGTTTGATGACATGACCAGACACTTGAAATTAGCATATGAGCAAACTTAGATGACATAAGCATAGGACAAGATCTGGGACATGATATTGTGAGCATTTTTAGATGATGACAAGTGATTGGTAGATGAAGTGACATGATAGAGATTAATGAAATGGAAAGTTAGGTCTTGCAATATCTTTATTAGTTGGATCTAAGAAAAAATAAGCAGGTTCTTGGCATAGAAGTTGGCGCTTCTTAGTCAGTTGAAGCTGATGCAGACCCCAAGGTGGTGGCCTTCAATGTAACCAATATCAAATTTGACATACTAAAGTTTACACATTTATCGTATGAAGTGTTTCTTGTGATGTGATTGATTAATGTTGTTGAAACTTGATTCTATACATATGATGATATTTTTTTAAATATTTGAAGAAGTGAAATTGGTAAAAAGTGTTGTCCCACTGATTCACCTCTCCCTCTCAGTGTGCCATTGTGTCTAACAATCGGTATCAGAGCAGGCCTTCACCACAAACCTAACTAGCTTGAAAGAGATCTGTGGGCATAAAATGGATGTAAAGGAAGATTCCCCTAGCAATTATGAAGTTCCAACACTTGATGTGGCCAATTGATTTGGATGGAGAAGTAAGATGAAACCTTACTTGAAGGGATTTGGTGTATAAGAGATTGTGGTCAATCCACCTGCTCAATCCAACGACAAGACAAAGTCAACTGCAAATAAGGATGCCAAGAAGGACAATGCCATTGCATTGAATTTTCTTATGGATGGACTATCAAGCTCTGTCGGAGAGAGTGTAGGAGAGCACACTTCAACCAAACAACTATGGTTCAAGCTAGAAAGTGAGTATCAAGGAAGAAAAAAGATATAAAGATTGAAGAAGTCGTCAATTCTACTGAAGATGAAAATGAAGAAGAAAATGAGGACCAGGCATTAGACACCAGTGAAGGTAAGAATCTTTTTTATTACAATTCATTATCATGGGTTAAGCTCGACAATTGGACCAATCACCTAACTAGTTCAACAAATGGTGGCTATAGTAGTGGATGAGAACATGCTAAGTTTGAGTAAGGAATGGAAGCAATAAGAGGTTACTAAGTGAAATGATGGACTTGGATTGGATTTGTGGAAGAAAACTAAGTTAAAATTGGTATCATTGCCTAGGGTGTGAAAGAAGTGTTTAATTTAGCAAACCTTAGGACCTTCAAGCATCAAATTGAACCTAACTTTGAAAGAAGTATGAAGAAGGAACAAGAAATTTAGTACAATGATCAAACAGTCATGGTGAAATTGAACATTCAAGAGACTAAAATTGTCCAGCATAACATTACTCTCATTATCATTAATATGTGTGTAATACAATGATGACACAATATGGAGAATTCGAATCCACTAGGTATGATTTGAATTCACCAAGTTCGAATTAATCCAATGCTAACTCAATGTGGGAAAATCATCACTAGGAGCTCACTAATGTAACTCAATACAAATAAATCAATTCACAATCAATTAACTGAACAAGGTAGGTAGAAAAAGGAACCTAACCTCCTTAAATCAGGAAAATGTGGCGCTAGTCTAACTGGAGATAAACTAGTTTATTCCCATCAGAGGATAACTCAACATAGACTAGGGTGAATTTATGATGGGACTCCCATGAATCAATGTGGGTTCCTAAATTATAGGGATTAGAATCTTGTGAAATTATTATTCACAACAAGATCTACAATCTAAGAGAATCCTCACAACAAAATAATTTGACAAAACATGAAGAAAATAGTGTAGAGGAGAAAAATTAACACATAGAGATGGTGCCAATAATTGATTTTTATATTACAGTCCAACATGTAAACATGGATAAAACATTATTATATTACATTAGGATAAAATCATTATCCTTTGAAGGAAAATTGGTGGCATACATGTGTCAGCCTTAGATTGGACCTCAAACTCTCCTAGGTGGACCAATAAGCTCCAAACCCACCTCAAACGGTCACAAATTGACATGTGAACATTGGGGAATCATTCTTGGTCATAAATAATGGTAGGATAGGTGTGATGGAGTGCATGGGTGAGTGGGAGTGGCTCTAGGTAGCAATAAATGGTCCAAAATAGCCAAAAACACTAAAAAACAATGCATGGGCACCTTTGGTCAAACCAATTTCATGTTTTAAGGAGTAGGAGAATCCCAAGAGACCAAAATATCATTAATGGGGGTGATCATGCTCCTGAATGATAAAAATGTGGGCTGTGGGTGCATTTAATGGTCCAAAACCCTCAGTTACCTTAGGAAGCCAACATAACCAATGTTTGGACTATACAACCTAAGTGAAAACGAGTGTAAGTATGGTCCTAGGTGGTGTGTGACTATGGTAATAGGTGGTATGATGTCTAACACCCTCCTGTAATCCTAAATTAGTGTAACCACATTAAAATTTGAGGCCCTTGCAACTAAGACTCAAGTCATCTCTTACAAAAAATTATCTGTTCATATAACCAAGCTAAGAAGTAAAACCACATGGGAATAAAACCTCACCTCTAAAATGGACATGGAGAAAACACTGAAAGTGAATATCAGTAATCACTATGTGTCACCTACTCTAAGGAGTGATCTCATATAGGTGAATTTATTCTATGTGAATCTCTTAGAGAAGATGTCAGCAGTTTTCTCTACAGATGGGCAATACTCCAATGATATCATCCGCTTATGCACCAAGATCCTGATGTAGTGCATGCAAATCTCATTATGCTTAGTCCTCCATCTATGTACTAAATCTATGTATATTTTGATTGCACTTTGATTGTCACACAAAATTAAAGTGGGGGAATCAATTGCAAAACTAAGTTCTCCAAGAATGCCTTGCAACCACACACATTGTGTAGCTACATTTACTACTCCTCTGTACTCAGCCTAAGATGATGAAAGGGATATAGTGTGTTGTTATTACTTGACCAAAATATGGGACCATGTGAAAGCATGAATACATAACATGGAGTGGAATTTATTTCAATGGAATCTCTATCCTAATCTGAATCATCAAATCCAACTAGCTCTAGTGGAGAAATAACATCATAGTGTATCTCAAAGTGTTGGTTCCTTGCACATAATGCAAGATCCTTTTAGTAGAATTTTAATGGATCTCATGAGGCTCCTACATATATCTAGAAATAACACCTACTACATAAGCCAGATCAGGTCAAGAGTGTGTGAGATACAACAAGCTCCCAAGTAGTTTCCTGTATAATGAGCTCTCCACCAATGGAGATGAACCAAAATCATCCAGTTTTACTACTGAAAGTAAGGGACACTTAGTTGCTTTACATTCAGAAATTTTGAACTTTAATAACACATATAAATCATACTTTTATTGGTTGACCTTAGTACCTGCATCATATTGCTCAATATCCAAGCCAAGAAATTGTTTCAACAATCCTAGGTCAATCATAGAAAATGCATTGTGCAATGAAGACTTAATTGAACCTATATCGACAATGCAACTTCCAATGATCAAAATATCATTAAAATACAATAATATGGTCAGAATATATTCATCTAAAATGCTGCAAATACACATTAGGATCATATTTTCATCTTACAAAGCCTTGTGAGAGAAGAAAGATGTCCATCTTGACGTACCAAGCCCTAGGGGCTTGCTTGAGGCCATAGAGAGACTTATTCAACCTGAAAATAAGTGAAGGATAATGAATGAAACCTTAAGGTTTCCAGATATAAATCTCTTCATGAATTTCATCCTGAAGAAAGTCACTCTTCACATCCATATGGTGCACTTCCCATCGCTTAGATGCAGCAATGGACAAAACTATCTTGATAGTGTCCATGTTTGCAACTGGTGCAAATGTCTCTATATATTCCACTCCATGGACTTGAGAGAAGAATTTGGAAACATACCTAGAATTATAATTCACATATGAACTATTGTCATGCATATTTGTTCTATAAACCCACTTACATTGCACTAGTTTCCTGTTGGAACGTAGAAGAACCAACTCCCTAGTTTCATTGACTTGCAAAGACTTGAACTCATCTTGCATGGATGTTTTCCATATTGGGTAATGTTAAGCTTGTTCATATGAATATGGATCATATCCATCCATCATAAAAAACCTCTACATAATTTTTGAATCACAAGTGGAGAAAGCATTGTGAAACTAAGATCTAGTCTTCCTAGAGTCTAGTGGATCTCCTACAAGATCACCAGCTGCTTGTATGGTTTTCTCAACCCATTTTGGACTTATGGGTGAGTCATGATATGAATGCATATCATAATATTCATATTCCATATTATAATCAGAAAAATTAGAAATATAAACATCGCTTACATCATCATTGAGTGGAGGGTGTGAGCAATACCCCTCTACTAGCTTGACTTCTTGCATGGGCTCGTCTTTGAAGTGTGCACTTGTCTCAATGAAAGTTTTCTGAGATAAAGGATAAAATATATTTTATCCCTTTTCATCTTCAGCATATCCAACCATTTTGGACTCCTTTCTTTGAGGTTGCAAGTCTTTTCTCTTTTCAAGAGGAATTATAGCCCAAGCCTTTGAGCCAAAAACCCTGAAATGAGAAACATTGGGCTTGTGACCTATCCAAACCTCAAATGGAGTTTTATATTCCAATACTTGGTGTAGAACTCTATTTTTAACATATGCATCACAATTTATGGGTTCATCCCATAGCTTAGGATACAAAATCCTTAGCCTCCAACATGCATGTGTCCATCTCCTTCATTGCTCTATTATTGCGCTTTGCCACACCATTTTTTTGTGGTGTGTAAGGCACAGAATGTTGCATTTGAATGCCATTCTCTTCAAATATATGCTGTGGGTTATTATTTACATATTATTTTCCATTATAATTCCTTAATATATTTATCTTATTCCCACTGAGTTTCTCAACCAAATCTTTGAAAACTTTGTAGATCTCATACACTTTAGAATTTTTCTTGAGAAAATACACTCAACAATATCTTGAGAAATCATGATGAATGTTAAGAAATACCTTGAGTTTCCATAGGAGGGTGTGGGAATATATTCTATCATATATGAATGTATCAATGTAGGAACTTGGACAACCCTTCTTTCCTTCTGTTATGATTGGATATTGTTCTTAGTCTATGTGTGCTATTTTTCAAAGATTTATTTTCTATTACTTTTCATTTTTGGGTTTGTTTTGAAGTTTCATAGTGATAAATACTTTTTGTTTGATTTTATGGTTATAATGGTTTTGATTTATTTCCTTTTTATTTCTTTTAAAGTCTTCCTTTGGATTATTAGGGGTTATACATCTTTGACAATCTAAAAAAATCTGATATTAAAATATAGTCTAAGCTTTAGCTTTATGACTTAACCCTTGTTTTTGAGTCATTTTTCAACATTCTTGTAGCGCAAAGTTCACACTCAGCACAACAATGTACTACAAGAATCTTGAATCACTGAAAATTATGGCAGATAATAGTGGTTGTTTGCAATTGAAAATAGTGGAAGCCTTTAGACACCTGTGAGGACATAATGATGCATGTTTAGAACCCAGTGATGATAATGAAGAGTGTATGGGAATCTGCAAATATTATTGAGAGGATCATGGTATTACCTGTCATGATTTCATTTGGTAAAAATCAATGAAGCTCGTGGTCTTAACTGTTACAATTTTGTTTTGGGTATGATTTTATTGTTGCAGAAAAAGAGCAGAACTTGCGACCATTTTTTATTTTGGTCAAGTTTCCCTAATGAGCAAGAAGACCAAGCTAACAAGAGCCTGATGAAAAAGTAGTTTAGTTTTGTAAAAAAGTTCAAGAAAGAGTTAATTGATGAGCTGGTGCAGGATAATGTGCAAGAGACCTCTTCAAGTCATAGATTTGAAAATGTAAGCGAAGCACTTGATGGTAACTCAGAGCAGGTTTTGAAGAATGATGAAAAGGAGCAGAGAGTTGTTTCAGATCATGAGGAGAAGTTGGGTTTAGCAGAGCAAAAGGAGAGTTTTATATTAGTACAGGAAACCACAACAAGGTTTCTTGTTGTAGCTGAAATGAGGAATGATACTTTACAAGTCTCAAGGGTAAAGTTTCAATAGAAAGCTCCTGTACAAGTGAAAGAAGTAAATTGGAGGCCGAAAACCAGAGTTAAGAACAAACTTAGACTTAATATGAAAAAGATTCTAAATCCTAAATTAATGAATAAAAAAATTACTGTGATTGAGGATTCTACATTTGAAGAATATATGGAGGCATTTGTGAGACCCAATTTTCAGAAAATTCGTCAAATTTCCCAGAGTCCGATTTGCTATTTTTGGGTTAATTGTCTTTAAATATTTTGAGTTAGCATGTAACGAATTGATGTAACTGTTTAAAACTTCGACCTAGAAGGTAGTTATGGAACTACTTTACCTTTGTGATGATAAAAGGAAGACAAACATACAGTTTCATGGTTAAAAAAAAATTATGCAAGGGGAGGCTTTAGAGCTACTATGTATAAAGCTAAGACTCAAAACTCTTATGTAATTTTGGAAGACTAATTATGATGTATACAAACTTATAAGCCATTATTATCTTATTTTCTAGTTTCATTTCTGATATGTTTGGTCACTCAATGTACAACTTCATTTCCTGTTTGATGTTTTTATTCATGAAATGCTTGTAGGTTGTGGGTAAAATTCAGTCCCATGCTTATACTGTTCCTGGTTTATATTTCATATATTATTCATCTCAGTCATTTATTTTTGCATGATTTAGTGCTTGTTTTAGCTTGATAAGTATTTACCCTCTTGTTGATGTATTTTCAAACCAAAACCAATTAAACCTAATTGCATTTTACTTTTATTTTTTGATATTGTTCTAGCTTGTTCCTATGGTAGTCTAGGAACAATTTCTAGCACAAACACCTTCCCCTTGTCATACTTGAGCTCTGCACGCTTCCCAATAATGAATCCCTTGCATGTGCCTTTGGAAAACTTGATGCTTGGAAGTCCTTCAACCATGTTTTTTTTCTAAAAGCTTCAATATATATGTAGTTGAGGTGTCAAAACCTCTCATTCCATAGCTTTTTGGTCTCATTGGAATGTGGTAGGAGCGCAGTCCTTGAGGATTAAGGAAGAAACTGTGAAAAATTGTACAGTCTTGACTCACGATATGCAATACCCACTGCAACAAATTTTCCTATAGAAATTTATGATATTTCCACATCATATTGAGTGAATTTTACTCTCTTGGACGAACCTGTATGTTCCATTTGATAGACAGATATTAGGTTTGCTTCAAGATCATGCATATACAAAACATTTTTGAAGTACCCATTTTCAAGATTGATTTTGCCAATCCCTTTAGCTGGGATCTCAAAGTCATCACCCATGAGGATGGATGGACCATTCTATGGATGTAGTGAAAAGAAGGACTCTTGTACAGAATCCATGTTCCTTGAGTCACCTAAATGTATGATGAAGGAGGAAGATCCAAAAGATCCAATAACTAATGCATAGAATCTCTCCTTCTTTTCATAATTCAAACCTCCATCCTTCTTCCTTGCACCATCTAGGAGGGGAATGTTATTCTTCTCAAGGAGTTGCACCATCATGTCAATGGTTTTATTTATGCATGTACTCTCTGGATTAACAACTTTGTGACAATTATTATAGTTTTCCTTCTCTTTCTTTCTTTCATTTGTCCTTGCTAGGATCCGAACCCCCATAAGAAGATTCCGACTTCTCCTTCTTCTTCTTATCTTCCTGTTTCGAATCCTTGGTATTTTTCTTTCCCCTTGATTGATTCAAAACCCCTGCAAAAAGGGTTGGATCGTTGGTGGATCTAATGGTACCCATTTGAGACAAATTATCTTTTTCTTGAGTCAAATACTTCATGAAGTTTTCCAAAGTTGGCATTCTCCAATTTTGAATTGTCATATTGCCCGAGTGGAATGTAGAAACAAACATTGTATATTTAGGTCGTAGCTTTGAAAGCATCGACAAAATAAACTTCTCTTCCTTCTTTTTGATGCCACACTTATTCAATTTAAGAACCAAATA
The DNA here is from genome assembly GCA_001517045.1 of Pseudotsuga menziesii. Classification (NCBI taxonomy): domain Eukaryota; kingdom Viridiplantae; phylum Streptophyta; class Pinopsida; order Pinales; family Pinaceae; genus Pseudotsuga; species Pseudotsuga menziesii. The sequence continues at coordinate 78,708 of LPNX010688149.1, forward strand.
TTTGAACTTGGTGAAGAATTCTTGGATCGTCTCAAAATGAGTTGGATTCAAAGTGATAAACTCATTTTTGAGTTGTTGTCCTCTAAGGTCATCAGTATTCCCAAACAGTGACTCAATATTGATCCACACTTAAGTGGGTGTTATAATATTGTCTAAATCAAATAAGATATCCCTAAAAATATTGAGACAAAGCATCCCAAATTCTTCATCTAGTCTGTTGAAATACTTAGTCTTCTCAACAACTCAATTCGACTCATTTTCTATCCCACATGGTAACTCTGGAGAGACCTCTCAATATCAACTAGATCACCATATCGGAATTTCATTCAAATTATTTGAATGGAGTGAGAATGGTAACATGAGACTGCTTCCTTCCTTGTTGCGCACTAAGTGACAAAGAACACTTAAACAACCTGCAATGCAAACTCTCAATCTACTTGAGGAGACCCTAGATTGAAATTTGAACCCTATGAACGATCTGAGGTTGACTTAAATATCAAATAGATTTGATAACATGGGAAATTATGATGCATAACAATATATAGAATCTAAGAGAATCCTTATAGCAAAATAGTTTGACAATACATGAAGAAAACAGTGTAAAAGAGAAAAATTGACACATAGAGATGGTGCCAATAACTAAATTTTCTATTACATTCCAAGATTTAAACATGTTTGGAACATGATTATATTACCTTAGGATAAAATCATTATCCTTTGGAGGAAAATTGGTGGAATACATGTTGTAGCCTTATATTGGACCTCAAACCCCTTGAGGTGGACCAATAATCTCCCAAACCACCTAAAACAGTCATGAATTCCCATGTGAACATTGGATAAGAATGATTGGTCATAGTAAGGGTAGGATAGGCATACTTGAGTGCACGAGTGAGTGGGAGTGTCTCTAGGAAGAAATAAATGTTCCAAAATAGAAAAAGACACTAAAAAACAATGCATGGGCGCCTCTAGTCAAACCAATTCCTTGTTTTAAGGAGTGGGAGAAACCCAAAAGAAAAAAATTACCATTAATGAGAGAACTCATGCTCATGAATGATCAAAATGTGGGATTTGGGTGCATTTAATGGTCCAAAACCCCCAATTATCTTAAGAATCCAACATAACCAATGTTTGGACTATGCAACATAAGTGAACGAATGTAAGTATGGTCCTAGGTGGTATGTGACTATGGTACTAGGTGGTATGATGTTCTTACACCTCTGTATCTCCTAAAATAGCGTAAATTGGTGCATCAAGTGGTAGGTAGGCCCTAGGTGAGTTCCCTGTGGCACTAGTGACGTGGTAACATACTCCTAAGCTAGAAAATGGCATTTAGACTAAGGTGGCCAAGGGAGGATTATTTATTAATCATAACACCCCCCTTAATGCAATATTTGTCAGCATAGGCCATAGAAACTAAGACCAAAGGTCACACATACAATCTAATGCAAAATCTAACTTCTCAATCAACCAAGGAAAATGGGGAAAACCTCATGGGAACTGCCCCCCCACTCCTCAAAATGAACAATGGAACCAGGATCAAGCTTTCACATAAAGAGATTTCCTCCTGAGTGAAAAAATTATGTAGTTTGCATCTTTGTGGAGCAATAATGTAGTGTGATGGTCCTTATGTGCACTAGTTCCATGGTATAGTGCATGTGAACCTCTCCACTTTATTCCAATATGATGTCAGCTATGAGAAGAAATCGTGTTTCTTTTGCAGCCAAACTGGCATATTTTGAACCTCTTTGATAGTATGGAATATTTGAACTTGGGATGCCATTCCCTTGGGACTTTATTTATCCTAGATAATGGATTCCTCAGCTTGAATGTCAATAGAGAATCATCAATGTAGCCTTTAGGTTTTTCCATGTATATTTCTTCTTCTAATTTACCATGTCGAAAGTTAATTATGTCTCTTCTTTCTGGAGGAAGAGAGACATTATTCAATGTCCCACTTTTATTCAGTGACATATTTCTTTACCATGGCTACCTGTCTTAGTAAATCATGGAAATCCACTCTTGATAACTATTGATCAGACCTCACTATCATGTAGAATCTCTATTGTAGTTTGTAGAAAATCTATGGGAGAAGTGATTTTGCATGACATAGCACAAGGCTCTCATTTTGAAACTAATATCTTGTTATCCTTTTGTCAGATGACTCTCCAACCATGTTTTTACCAACCTCAATGACATTTTGATCCCATTTAGGCTTAGAATTGGGAGTAGGGACTGCATTTGGATTTGGATCTGATTGAACTTCATCTTCAATTCCAAAAATTGATTCAACTTGGTTCTCTACTTCAAATTCTGAATATGAAACATTAATGGAAACATCATCATATGCAAAAAATTTAGGTAAAATCAATTTACCTTCCCTTTTAAATGGCAATTGAGATTGCACTAGATTTGAGTATGGCAGAAAATGTGAGAATTCATATGCCTTGGAGGCATGGTTTGCAATGCCTTTAACTATCAACTTCCTAGTAGATATATTTGATATTTGCACTGAGTCAGGATCAAATACAACATTCTTTGGTGATCCTATATGATTTATATGATATACATACAACAAATTTGTTGCTAAGGACCACACATAGAGGACATTATTAAACACTCCATGCTCTAATTTTATTTTACTTCTCCCTTTAGCTCATATTTGAGTGTCATCTCCCATGTGAATACTTGGACCATTAGTAATATTTAATGAAGATAATGACTATTTGGATGCAACCATGTGATTGGAGGCTACCGAATCAATGAAGAAGGCATGTGATTTGAAAATCTAGTCTTCAGTGCATGGAATATCTCATGATCTTCAGTCTTGTCTCTAGAATCAACCTTCCTCGTGCCTTCATGGAGGGAAATATTATGTTGTTCAAGGAGTCTTGACATCTGATCTATGGTCTTCTTCATATAACCTTATTTGTAATGGTTCCTTTCTTATAGTTGGAGTACTTTCACTTTTCCTTTCTCTATATGGTTTCCTTCTTAGAGACCGAGGTTTCATATGATGGATCAAACTCTTCCTTTGGTTTGAATTTAGTGTTCCTCTTATCTTTTTATTTATGCTTCATCCTTGCTTGTGCATTCTTTGTCTCCCTAGCCAAAAGAGCTTGGTTTTTGGAGGCTCTGAGGGCTCCCATATGTATTAGCTTATCTTGTTCCTGAATAAGAGATTTCGTGAAGGAATTTTCCAATTTGGAGTTGTCAGTCTCTTGGAGTGAAAGGTGGATATGAACACTGATAATTTTGGGTTAAATTTTCTTAGAATTGAGAGCTCAATTGCTCATCCTTCTTGTCAGTCCCACACTGCTTGCATTACATAACTAAGGATTTGAACTTGCTAAATACTTGTTGAATAGTTTCAAAGTTGCTGGGATGAATAGCCACCATCTCATTCTCCAGAATATTGCCTCTTAGCTCATTTTTCTTTCCAAACAGTGATTCAAGATTCTATTGTGGAAATTGAACCCAGGTGTTAGAACAATTACACTCACAAAAATTGCCAATTACACACAAAGGAGACTGAATATGGAGCATAACACTAATCTGTATTGAATAAGTGTACAATAGCCAACCCTGTGAATTCATAGGCTGCCACAATAAATAATTACATGAGAGATTCAAATGCATTGGGATGCCATTTGAATTGGTCCAAAGCAGGATTACTAAATCTAAGCAAATCTCCCATAGGTGCATAAAGCAACTTCCAAATCTGTCTAGCAGCTCATGAATTGGAAAAATCAATTAGGCAAGATAATAGGTGATTGAAGGAAAACTCATACATGCTTTTATTAGGAGAAAAGAGTGGAGGATGATGAGGACAAAAAACAAGTTAACTTCACCTAGTCAAACTTTCCCAATTGCCTTAAAACTCAGCAAAAGCAAGCAATAAAGCAGAAAAAGCAGACATGCGCTAGGAAGGCCAGGAATAAAGCAGAATTGATTCCAAGAGGTTTCCCAAGCACTCCATGACTCACTTTTAGAAATTTTGACCACTTTGGACATGTGGAGGACAACTTGCATAAGGTGGAATATGGAAACTAGGCAAATAAGACAAAAATGGATTAATTAATGTCTAAGGTAGCTAACTATGGGTTGATTATTCTAAGACCCCCCCTTAAACCTGAATTATGAGTAAAATATCAGAAAATTATAGAGCCTAGAAACAAGGCTTAGTCACCCTTTACATACTGCATGTCCATTTAACCAAGGAAAGAGGCAAAAAACTAGTGGGAAAAATCCTCCCTTAAACATGGACTGTAAAACAAAATTTGAAAATATTGTCATCAATCATGCTTCACAGCATGATCAGCAATCCCCAGTATTGATTTGATATTGCTGAAAGTATTCTCACAAAAAACTTTGGTGAAGATGTTTGCTACTTGTTCTGAAGATGAACAGAAGAGTAGGTGAATGGTGCCATCATGCACAAGCTGTTTTATGTAGTGCATATGGATCTCAATGTGTTTGGTTCTTTGTCTCTGAAATGGATCATTGCAGATTTGAATGGTACTCTGATTATCACAATAGATAGTAGTTGAGTATTCTGGTTCGAATCCACACTCACCAAGTAACCCCTGCAACCATAAACATTGAGTTGCTGCATTTACAACTCCTCTATACTCTGCTTCTGTAGATGAGAGTGCAATGGCACTCTGTTTCTTACTTGACCAGCTGATTGGTCCTTTAGCAAGCATGAACACATATCCTGATGTTGACTTTCGATCCGTTTTGTCACCTGCCCAATCACTGTCAGTAAACCCAATCAAATCAAGATCATATTTAGCTTTGTAGAAGATCCCATGAGTCCTTGTTCCCTGAACAAAGTTAAGGATTATTTTGGCTGCTCTCCAATGGATCTCATGAGGTTGATCTATGTATCTTGAAGCCACACTTACTGCATAAGAAATATCAGGTTGAGTATGTGTAAGGTACAACAAACACCCAATTAGTTTCCTATACAGTGTATTATTTACCATAGGAGAAGAATCTGCATCTTCAAGCTTAACTCCTAAAAGGAAGGGAGTCTTGCTTGGCTTGCAATATTTCATGTTTAACTTGTTCAGCAAATCCAAAGCATACTTGGAATGATGTAATTTTATTCCATGTTTTTTTTAGCAATCTCGAGAAGAAAGAATTGGCTCAATAACCCCAAATTAGTCATAGAAAATGCATGGTTCATTGCATCCTTCAAGGAGGCAATTTCATCCTTTGAGCTTCCTGTAATGAGAAGGTCATCTACATACAAGACAATAATAATCAAAGAAACATGAATTAGATTCAAATAAACATTAGGATCAAACTTGCATCGAACAAAACTCAATGACAGAAAAAAGCCATCAATCTTGGCATACCAAGCCCTGGGGGCTTGCTTAAGCCCATACAATGATTTCTTTATCCTGCACACAAGAGATGGATTAGTAGCAAAGCCTTGAGGCTGCTACATGTAAATATATTCAGTAAGATCTCCATTCAGGAAAGCACACTTCACATCCATTTGATGTACCTCATACTGCTTCGAAGCTGCAATGGCTAAGGCTAGCCTGATGGAGTCCATCTTTGCCACTGGTGCAAAGGTCTCATTGTAGTCTATGCCATGTACCTGTGAGTATCCCTTAGCTACCAATATTTCCTTCTATTTAAAAGGTGAACCATCAGCAGCAAACTTGGTTTTGTAAACCCACTTACATTGAACTAGCTTCCTCCATGGGGGAAGATCAATGAGCTCCCAAGTGTTGTTCTTCTGGAGTGAGTTGAAATCTTCTTTCATGGCTGTTTGCCATATTGGATCATGTGCTGCATATTCATATGTCTATGGGCCTTATTCAACCATCAGATAGCATTTCTCTGCAAACAAAGGATCTTTCATACACAGAGCACTCTCAAACTGAGATCTAGTCCTCCTAGGATCACTAGGATTTCCAACTAGTTCTCCAGCTGCATGAATGGTCTTTGCATACCATTTTGGTCTTATAGGACTGTTAGGATATGAAATTAAATCATCATTATTAGACATATAAGAATCAGCAAACTCAACTATCTTTTCACTTACATTTAATGGTTCTGGTGGTGAAGAGGATTCTCCAACTTCCATTGCTGCTAAAGGCTCTTCTTGGAACTGAACACTCCTTTCAATGAAGGATTTTTTTGTACTTGAATTGATCAGCTTGTACCCTTTTGAATATTCAGAGTACCCAACAAATAGACACTCTTGGCTTTGGGGCTGCAAAGCCTTCCTCTGTTGGAATTCTAGCCCAAGCCCTTGAGCCAAAAATCCTGAAATGGATCACATCTGGCTTGTGCCCACTCCATGCTTCGAAAAGAGTCATACCATCAAGATATTTATGAGGCACCATATTATGGATATAGGCTGCATAGTTTATAGCTTTGGCCCAAAACTTGGGTGGCAAAGTCTTAGCCTCCATCATGCAGGTTGCCATCTCTTTCAGTGATCTGTTCTTCCTCTCAGCAACAACATTTTGCTGTGGTGTGTAAGGGATAGAATGCTGCATCTGAATACCTAAATCTTCATAATATTGAATGAAATCATACTTGACATACTCACCACCATTTTCAGATCTGAGGACCTTGAGTTTCCTCCCAGACTGGTTTTCAACCAAAGCCTTGAAGACTTTGAAGAGGCCAAAAACTTCAGACTTGTGTTTCAGGAAGTAAACCCAGCAATACCTGGAAAAGTCATCTATGAATGTCAATGCATATTTGGCCTGACTCATTGACATATGAGGAAATGGGCCAGCAACATCACTGTGGATCAACTCAAGAGGTGCAGAGGTTCTCTTATGACTAACTTTCTCAAATTTATGCTTTGGGTGTTTTCCTAAGATGCAACCTTGACAGACTCCTTTGGAAAACTTAATATTGGGTAACCCTATGACCATTTTTTTTTCACTAATATCAGAAATATACTTATAGTTAATATGGCCAAATCTTTCATGCCAAATCTTGCTTGCCTCATTAGCATGAATTAGAAGAGCAAAGGGGTTTGAGTAGGGTAGGAAGTGTGAGAACATGTATACCTTCGAAGTGTGATTTGAAAATCCTTTTGCAATGACTTTACCACTTGAGATCTTTGTTAGAATAATCAACCCATAGTTTACTACCTCAGACATTAATTTAATTATTTTTGTCTTATTTGCCTAGTTCATGTGTCCCACCTTGTGCAAGTTGTCTTTTACCTATCCATAGTGGTCAAAATTGCCTTATTTGACTCATGTAGCGCTTGGGAAACCTCAAGGAATCAATTCTGATTTATTCCTGGCCTCCTAGGCACCCTTTTTCTTTTTCTGCTTTATTGCCTGCTTTTTCAGTGTTTTAAGGCAAATGGAAAAGCTAGACTAGGTGAGGTGAACTAGTTTTTTGTCCTCTTCATCCTCCACTCTTTTCTCCTTGGAAAAGCATGTATGAGTTGTCATTCCATCACTCTTTAGCTTTCCTAAGCCATTTTTCTAATTCGTGAGTCCATGACAGATTTGGGATCAACTTTTTACACTTATGAGGGATTTGCTTAATTTTAGTAAGCCTGCTTTATGCTAGATTCGAATTGCTCCTCATGCATTCGAATACCTAATGTATTTTATTTATTCAACAACCTATTATGTTACAGGGTTGGCTATTGTACACTGAGTTAATACAGTTTAGTGTTCAGCTCCAATTTCAGTCTCTTTTGTGAGTGATTTTGCATGATCAATTGTTAATTGTTGTGAGTAAAATTAATCTATCACTGGGTTCAATTTCCACATGGTATCAGAGCCATTGTAGATCGATTTCTCTCCTTCAAAATTGTTTTGCAGGTTCCACATCAGTGACTGGGAGCCTTCTACTGACAGCCGAGACAGATTTTCTAAGGAATGGATCAATCACAGAAAACTATCTTGACTCCCTTCAATTTCTTTGAATGGAAAGTAGAGATGGAGATACAATTGAGAGCGAAAGGCCTCTACAGGGTGACTATGGCAACGGAAGCAGAGCCCAATGCAGCTGCAGAGAAGATAAAATGACACAACAGGAGGGATGAGGCCTATGGTCTCTTGTGTTTGAGTATTTCCAGAGACCTCCTTTTCCATCTTGATGGATTGACATCACCGAATGAAGTATGGGAGAATATTGCTGATATTTTTGGAAAGACAGATGAGATGAGGGGACATCAAATAGAAAATGAGCTGATTTCTCTGAGTCCAAATAGCTTTGAATCCCTGCAGCTATATTTCTCCAAGTTCAAAGCACTTGTTTTGCAGCTGAAACAGTATGGGATCGAAAAGAAGGATGATCAGCTCGTCCTGGCCATTCTCTCGAAGCTAGGCCCTGACTATTCAGTGTTTGTTTCGACCTTCTATGCCACAAAACTGACAACTCGAACCTGGAAGATGCCTAGCCTTGCTGATTTCATGGAATCTCTCACACAAGGACAAGACAAGCTAGTGATGATGGGCACCATCAAACCATCCAAAGATCAAGCTCTAATTGCTAGAGATTCGAAGGTGGATTCAAAAAGCAAAAAGAAAGCTAAAAATCCACCTGAGCAAAAAAGAGACAAGAAACAGTCTCCGGAGGAGCCACAAGGTTCCAAGAAGAACTACCAGAAGAAGAAAAACAAAGGTGAAATGAGCAAGTGTGCATACTGCAATAAGGGCAATCACACTGAAAGCTCTTGTATGAAGAAGCAAATAGACATGCTGACCCAACTCCTGGAGAAGAATGGCATCTCCCTTCCAGAAAGCTCAAAGAAGAGAGAAGGAGGATCAAGTTCAGATGATAGAGAGAGAGTTCATGCATTGGTTGCTGGCACATCAAGCTTACCCAGTTTTATCATTGATTCTGGAGCTTCAAGACACATGGTTTCGACCAAGGAGGCCTTCTCCTCACTTGATATGTCAAAAGGACCACCTATAGTACTGGGAGATGACTCTCTCACTGAAAGTTTGGGAAAAGGGAGGATTGATCTTGATCATGGTCAATTCAGCAATGTATTGTATGTGCCTGGTCTTGCCTCCAACCTCTTGTCAGTGTACCATATGACCCACACTGGGTCTCTTAGAAAGTCATATTCTCCCCTGATGAAGTTGAGATCACAGAGATCTCAAGTGGTAGAGTCATTGCAAAAGGAGTTGTGAATCATGCTCAAAAGGTATACATGTTCTCACACTTCCTACCTTACTCAAACCCCTCTGCTCTTCTGATTCATTCTAATGAAGCAAGCAAGCTTTGGCATGAAATATTTGGCCACCTAAACTACAAATATCTTTCTGATCTTATTGAAAAAGAGATGGTCATAGGGTTGCCCAAGATAAAATTTTCCAAAGGAGTCTGCCAAGGTTGTATCCTAGGAAAACACCCAGAGCATAAATTTGAGAGAGCTAGTCATGAGAGAACCTCTGCACCCCTCGAGCTGATCCACAGTGATATTGCTGGCCCATTTCCTCATATGTCCATGATTCAAGCCAAATATGCATTGAATTTTATTGATGACTTTTCTAGGTATTGTTGGGTTTACTTCCTGAAACACAAGTCTGAAGTTTTTGGCCTATTCAAAGTCTTTAAGGCTTTGGTTGAGAACCAGTCTGGGAGGAAACTCAAGGTCCTCAGATCTGAAAATGGTGGTGAGTATGTCAATTCTGAGTTTATTAATTATTGTGCAGATGTAGGTATTCAGATGCACCTTTCTATCCCTTACACACCACAGCAAAATGGTGTTGCTGAGAGGAAGAACAAATCACTGAAGGAGATGGCAACATGCATGATGGAGGCCAAAACTTTGCCACCAAAGTACTGGGCCAAAGCTATCAACTATGCAGCCTATATCCAGAATATGGTTCCTCACAAACAGCTTGATGGCATGACTCCCTTTGAAGCATGGAGTGGGCACAAGCCAGATGTGACCCATTTCAGGATTTTTGGCTCAAAGGCTTGGGCTAGAATTCCAACAGAGAAGAGGAAGGCTTTGCAACCCCAAAGCCAAGAGTGTATTTTTTTTGGATACTCTAAAGATTAAAAAGGGTACAAACTGATAAATTTGAGCACAAATAAATCCTTCATCGAAAGGTGTGTTCAGTTTGAAGAAGAACCCCTTGCAGCAGTGGAAGTTGGAGAAGCCTCTTCTCCACCTAAACCTCAAGAAGTAAGTAAAGAGTTTGTTGAACATGCTGATTCTGATTTGTATGATGGAGATGAGTTTATTGCAGACACTAACATCCCTACAAGGCCAAAATGGGCAGCCAAGACACTACATGCAGCAGGAGAGCTAGCTGGGGATCCCAATGACCCAAGGAGGACTAGATCTCAATTTGAGAGTGGTCTATGCATGAAGGATCCTATGTTTGCTGAAAAATGCTATTTGATGGTGGATTCTGATCCTCAAACATATGAAGAAGCAGTAGGAGATCCAAGATGGCAAACAACCATGAAGGAGGAGTTTAGCTCACTCCAGAAGAGCAACACATGGGAGCTAGTGGATCTTCCCCCAGGGAGAAAGTTAGTCCAGTGTAAGTGGGTCTATAAGACCAAATTTGCTGCTGATGGTTCACCACTGAAGTACAAGGCCATATTGGTAGCCAAGGGCTAATCACAGGTTCATGGGATAGATTACAATGAGACCTTTTCCCCAGTGGCAAAGATGGATTCCATCAGGCTAGCCTTAGCCATTGCAGCCTCAAGGCAATGGGAGGTACATCACATGGATGTAAAATGTGCCTTCTTGAATGGAGATCTCACTGAAGAGATATATATCCAGAAACCTTAAGGTTTTTATACTAACCCTTCTCTTGTGTGCAGGTTGAGAAAGTCATTGTATGGGCTAAAGCAAGCCCCTAGGGCTTGGTATGCCAAGATCGATAGCTTCTTGCTATCACTGAATTTTGTTCGGTGCAAATCAGATCCAAATGTCTATTTGAAGTTATTTAATGGTTCATTAATGATCATTGTGTTATATGTTGATGACCTCCTCATTACAGGAAGCTCAAAGGCTGATATTGTTTCCTTAAAGGGTGCTATGAACCAAGCCTTCTCCATGACAGATTTGGAGCTCTTAAGTCAATTTTTGGGGCTTGAGATTGCTCAAACCAAAGCTGGAATCAAGGTGCACCAGTCCAAATATGCCTTGGACTTGCTGAACAAATTCAGAATGAAGGATTGCAAAGCAAGCAAAACTCCTTTCCTTTCAGGAGTGAAGCTGGAAGAAGCTGATTCTTCACCTATGGTAAACAATACACTATATAGGCAATTGATTTGATGTTTGTTGTATCTGACACGTACTAGAATTGATATTTCTTATGCATTAAGTGTGGCTTCTAGATACATGGATCGGCCTCATGAGATCCATTGGAAAGCAGCCAAAAGGATCCTTAACTTTGTTCAGGGAACAAGGACACATGGGATATTCTATAAAGCAAAATCTGATCTTGATTTGATTGGATTTACTGACAGTGATTGGGTAGGTGATGGCATAGACAGAAATCCCACATTAGGATATGTGTTCATGCTTGCAGAAGGGCCAATCAGCTGGTCAAGCAAGAAATAGAGTGCCATTGCACTCTCATCTACGGAAGCAGAGTACAGAGGAGTTGTTAATGCAGCAACTCAATGTTTATGGTTGCAGGGTTTACTTGGAGAGTGTGGCTTCGAATCAGAGTACTCAAATACCATCTACTGTGATAACTAGAGTACCATTCGAATCTACAAATATCCAGTTCAGAAGCAGAGAACCAAACACATTGAGATCCATATGCACTACATCAGAGAGCTTGTGCATGATGGCACCATTCACCTACTCTTCTGTTCATCTTCAGAACAAGTAGCTGATATATTCACCAAAGCATTTTGTGAGAAGACCTTCAGCAATATCAAATCACTGCTGTGGATTGCTGATCATGCTGTGAAGCATGAGTGAAGCCAAGATTTCCAAATTTTGTTTTACAGTCCATGTTTAAGGGAGGATTTTCCCAAGTTGGTTTTGCCTCTTTCCTTGGTTGTATGGACATGTAGTATGTAAAAGGGTGACTAAGCCTTGTTTCTAGGCCCTATAATTTTCTGATATATTACTCATAAGTAAGGCTTAAGGGGTGGTGTTAGAATAATCAACCCATAGTTTACTACCTTAGACATTAATTTAATTTTTTTTGTCTTATTTGCCTAGTTCATGTGTCCCACCTTGTGCAAGTTGCCTTTTACCTATCCATAGTGGTCAAACTTGCCTTATTTGACTCATGTAGCACTTGGGAAACCTTAAGGAATCAATTTTGCTTTATTCCTAGCCTCCTAGGCACCCTTCTGCTTTTTCTGCTTTATTGCCTGCTTTTTCAGTGTTTTAAGGCAAATGGAAAAGCTAGACTAGGTGAGGTGAACTAGTTTTTTGTCCTCTTCATCCTCCACTCTTTTCTCCTTGGAAATGAATGTATGAGTTGTCATTCCATCACTCTTTAGCTTGCCTAATATATTTTTCTAATTTGTGAGCTCCATGACAGATTTGGGATTAGCTTTTTACACCTATGAGGGATTTGCTTTATTTTAGTAAGCCTGCTTTATGCTAGATTCGAATTGCTCCTCATGCATTCAAATCCCTGATGTATTTTATTTATTCAGCAACCTATTATGTTATAGGGTTGGCTATTGTACACTGAGTTAATACAGTTTAGTGTTCAGCTCCAATTTCAGTCTCTTTTGTGAGTGATTTTGCATGATCAATTGTTAATTGTTGTGAGTAAAATTAATCTATCACTGGGTTCAATTTCCACAATCTTTGTGATCTCAAATTCATCAGGGGAGAATAATACTTTCTTTGGAGACCCTGTGTGGGTCATCTGATACTCTGATAAGAGGTTAGAGGCAAGACCTAGAACATACAATACATTGCTGAACTTACCATGGTCAAGATCAATCCTCCCTTTGCCCAAAATTTCAGTGAGAGAGTCGTCTCCCAATACTATTGGTGGACCTTTCGACATGTCAAGTGAGGTGAATCCCTCCTTGGTCGAAATCATATGTCTTGAAGCTCCAGAATCAATGATGAAACTAGGTGAGCTTGATGTGCCAGCAACCAATGCATGAACTCTCTCTCTGTCTTCTGAATTTGATCCTCCTTCCCTCTTCTTTGAGCTATCAGGAAGGGAGATTCCATTCTTCTCCAGGAGTTGGGTCAGCATGTCAATTTTCTTCTTCATGCAGGAGCCTTCAAGATGATTTCCCTTACTACAGTATGTGCACTTGCTCATTTCTCCTTTGTTCTTCTTCTTCTGGGGGTTCTTCTTGGAACCTTGGGGCTCCTCTGGAGACTTG
>LPNX010688149.1:92045-106665 GCA_001517045.1 Pseudotsuga menziesii
GTTGCCTTTTGAATCCACCCTCGAATCTCTAGCAACCAAATCTTGGTCTTTGGAAGTTTTGATGGTGCCCATCATCACCAATTTATCTTGTTCTTGTGTGAGAGATTCCATGAAATCTACAATGCTAGGCATTTTCTAGGGTCGAGCTGTCAACTTTGTGGCATGGAAGGTCAAGAAAAACACTGAATAGTCAGGGCCAAGCTTTGAGAGTATGGACAAACCCATTTTCTCCTCCTTCTTTTCAATTCCACACTGTTTTAGCTGCAAAACAAGGGCTTTGAACTTGGAAAAGTAGAGTTACAGGGATTCAAAGCTGTTGGGACTCAAGGAGATCAATTCATTTTCAATTTGATGTCCCCTCATCTCATTTGTCTTCCCAAAAAGATCAACAATATTCTCCCATACTTCATTTGGTGATGTTAATCCATCAAGATGGAAAAGGAGGTCTCTGGATTTGCTCAAACACAGGAGACCATAGGCCTCATCCCTCCTATTGTGCCATTTAATTTTCTCTGCAGATGCATTGGGATCTACTTCTGTTGCCATAGTCACTCTATAGAGGCCTTTCTCTCTCAACAGTATCTCCATCTCTACTTTACATTCAAATAAGTTAAATGGAGTCAAGATGGTCTTCTAAGATTGATCCATAGCTCAGGAATTTTCCCTTTAGTCAGAAGAATGCTCCCAGTCAATGATGTCAAACCCGCAATAAAAAATTGGAATGAGATAAATCGATCTACAAATGCTTTGATACCATGTGTAAATTGAACCCAGGTGTTAGAACAATTACACTCACAACAATTTCCAATTACACATGCAAATTACACACAAAGGAGACTGAATATGGAGCAGAACACTAATCTGTATTGAATAAGTGTACAATAGCCAACCCTGTGAAGTCATAGGCTGCCACAATAAATAATTACATGAGATATTTGAATGCATTGGGATGCCATTCAAATTGGTCAAAAGAAGGCTTACTAAATCTAAGCAAATCCCCCATAGGTGCATAAAGCAGCTTCCAAATATGTCTAGGAGCTCACGAATTGGAAAAATCAATTACGCAAGCTAATAAGTGATGGAAGGAAAACTCATACATGCTTTTATTAGGATAAAAGAGTGGAGGATGATGAGGACAAAAAACAAGTTAACTTCACCTAGTCAAACTTTCCCAATTGCCTTAAAACTCAGCAAAAGCAAGCAATAAAGCATAAAAAGTAGACATGCACTAGGAAGGCCAAGAATAAAGCAGAATGGATTCCAAGAGGTTTCCCAAGCACTCCATGACTTATTTTTATCAAGTTTGACGACTTTGGACATGTGGAGGACAACTTGCATAAGGTGGAATATGGAAGCTAGGCAAAGAAGACAAAAATGGATTAATTAATGTCTAAGGTAACTAACTATGGGTTGATTATTCTAACATCTACTACACTTATTTTGAAGATTTTAATCCATATAGATGGAAGAGTAACTCCATGGAGATATGAATGCACATGAAACCAAATGCTTCATCTGGTTTCTTCAGATACTTCAACTTCTAAAGAGGTTGTTGGGGTTCGACCTTCTTTCCCATGGTAACCCTATACAAACCTTTGTTACACATCATGATCTACATATAATCCATTCAATCAAGATAGTTGAAGGGTTTAAGGATACTGGGTGTCAAGGATGTTGAATTCTCCATCTAATAGCATCAGGTAGCAACACAAATCTTATGAATTCTTCAATTTACCAACAAAAAAATTCAATTCAAAGTCAAACCGATTCAATCACTCTCTACTTCAACATGTGCACATTCTCTGGGTCCATCACATATCACTAGACTTCTCTAGACAAAATCCAAATGGAGCAAGGTAAAGATACCAGGAATTATGTGGAACCCGGCTGCTTCTGGTGCATCAATGGAAGTTTCTAAGGATTTAAATTGGCTTGATTACCTTCTTTGATGCTATTATCAGCCAAAATGGAACTTCATCATCTGAGTGCTGATATTCATCATGTCGGTACGCAAAAGGACAATTAGGATTTAAGTGGCCAAAACACTATAGATATGCATGGACTTTGAAGCATTATCCTCAAACAAGCCTTATATATTTTTATTCTAATTTTTGGGTTTCATACACGACTATGTGCATTGCAACTTCCATGTTATATGAGAGTATTTGAATTGAAACCCACGTATACCTTGCATACGTGAGTTCCCTTTGAGCAACTTTCTTATCATACACACTTTGCCTATATTAATACTCGCGTATACCTTAATTCGACCTTAAAAAATCTAAATCATGATTAGAGGAGTTTAGTTGGGCCCTAATACATAACTATCCCAACTGTCTCAACCATCCTAACCTTTGAAACCTCTCTATTTCCCAAAGTATAAATAGGGGCCTTGGGATGGGGCCAATCAATCAATTTTTAGAGAGGAAAGTTATGCTGGTGGTATACCTTCAAATTCTTGGAGTAGCAGAACTCAGAGTCCTCAGCTGCAAAGGAGTCCTTGTGTTAGAAGCTGGGTTGTATTCTTACCTATTCACCTTTTGTTAATAAAGAGAATTCTTCTTCCAATCTTGTATTGTGCTTGTCTCATGTATATTGGTTTGATGAATATGATCAATGATGTTATTAATATGCTTTTCATCTAACCTCTGATTTATATATATATATGAGATATCGCTTGAAGAATTGGCTCTTTGTAGGTGAAGAGAAGCATCCCTAGAAGCTTTGCAGAGGATTGGAGCGAGAGAATACCAAGCTTGGATCAACCGTCATAAACTGGGTAAGCCAAGATATCTTCCTATTCTCATTCCAGTTTCTGTAAAAGATGATTGTTTGCAAGTATTATAGTAAGTTGGTAACCCCAGACCCTAGGTCATAAGGGTGAAATGTCTGGTACAATAGATACCATGTTTAATTTATCAAGGCTTAGAATTCCATGCTTCAGGTTGAACCTCACTGTGAAAGAAGTATGAAGAAGGAAGAAGAAATTTAATACAATGATCAAACAATCATGATGAAATTGAAATTCAAGAGACTAAAATTGGCCAGCATAAAATTACTCTCATTATCATTAATCTGTGTGTAATACAATGATGATACAATAGGGAGAATTCGAATCCACTAGTTATGATTCTAATTCACCAACTTGGACTGACTCTAGTGCTAACTCAATGTGGGAAAATTACCACTAGGAGCAAACTAATCTAACTCAAGACAACTAAATCAGTTCACAATCATTTAATTGAATAAGGTAGGTAGTAAAATTCACGTGATCTCCTTAAATCAATAAAATGCAGTGCTAGGCTAACTAGATATAAAAGAATTGATGCCCATCGAAGGATAAATCAACACAGACTAGGGTGAACTGATGATGGGAATCCCATGACTTAGTGTGGGTTTCTAAATTATATGGATTGGCCTCTGGAACTCCTAAACTCATGAAAACTAGTGCATCAAGTGGTAGGTGGGCCCCAAAGGAGTTCCCCATGGCACTAGTGAAGTGGTAACAAACTCCTAATCTAGGAAATGACATTTAGACTATGGTGGCCAAGGGAATATTATTAATTAATCCTAACAAGAAGTGGTACCAAGAAGAACTTGTTAGAGAAGACTACTCTTCAAGGATAAAATGACCAAGAATATATTGGATTTGATGACTTAGGTAGGGAGGATGAACAACAAATTCGCAAGAACAACATAAGATCTTGCAAATTTCCTAAGGAAGACAACATATTTGAGTGGGTGAGGATGTAACATCCCTACCTTGAGGTGGGAAGCCAATCCACACACTTACCCATTGGAGGGCTTGTGTGAACTTGCAACATGCATACCCATGCACAACTAAGGTATTAGTAGGGAATATGGGTGCAATGAAGAAACTTGGGAATGTACCAATTAGCTTTGTGTGGTTACCTTTGGGTGTTGAAAAATGAATATATCCTCAATCCTTGGAGCACACCTAAAAACCACGAGTAGAGATGATGGGATGGGAACATGTTCATGATAGAGGGATTATATGGAGAGGCTTTATAGAATTGGTAATCAGTTAAGCTTCTCGAAGAAAATGCTTTGACATGGACACCTGAAGGCACCAAGAAAACTTGCATAAGGTGTTAAGGATACATCTTGACGAAAGGTGCCAGGTGAGGGAACTTCGGTAAGATGGCATGTGGGAACATTGGCGGAATCTCATTTGAAGGATTAAGGGCCATCAATTCCACTTGTACACATACAATGGCAAGACACTTTGAAGAGGGGGGGGGGGGATTGCACACAACGGGAATATGTGGACATTGTTGGGAACCTTACAAGAGAATTCAATTGAGGAAAGGCTTGATATCCTTAAGTAAGAAGTAGGCTCAGGAAGAGATGGGTTCCCACTCATGAGAGAGGATGAGAAACCCTCTCATATAGGTATTTTTGGCGCACTTGAGGAAAAGGAAACCTATAATGGGAGTAAAATGTGTTGAATTACAAGGGCATGAGGTGAGAAAAGCCTTAGGTTTGTGGAAAGCAAGTAAATTGAACTATTGGAAAGAGGTAAGGAACCTAAGTATAAATAGGAGTAGTTCTTAGTTGAATTGTTTCCATGGGAATAATATTCATGACAAAGGATAAGGGAATAGGTTTCCAAATGAGTTGTGTTGCGAGAGGAAAACTCAAAATATTTAAGACAAGTGCTACACATGTAGACTTGTGGGATAACAAATAATGAAACAACAATAAGATTATGGGTGGACAAACCCATCATTAGAGGCATGACTTTTATAAGAATATTCATCATTAGTAAGCTCAACAACAAGCATAGTGCGTTAGTAGTAGAATGGATGATAGGAAAAGTGCATCAACAGTAGAACTGATGAAATGAAAAATGAAATAGAAACTAGAGATGAAGTGGGAAGGTATTCCTGGTTTTAACTATTGTAAGAGGGTGTTGGGAACAATATGCCAAACCCATCTTTTATATTCCCCATTGTATCATTCTTTGTATACTTCAATAAAAATGCTTGTCGATGCCTAGATTGGGAGCCACACATAGATGTGTTGTCTTGTGGTTTTCCTTCTTGCATATTGACTAAGTAATATAATAGTTTTAACTATAACCAAGTAAACAACACACATCCTAACAAGTTCAAGAGTTGGGAAAGGTTGTTAGGTGTAGAAGGTGCAAGTGACAAGTAGATCAAGGTGAAGGTATGGGCATGCTTTGAGTGAAGAGGCATAGTCCACAAGGAGTATGTGTGGGTGGTCAAGACTTCGTACCAAAATACAAGAGGTGTCACATGACAGCTAGGGACCAACAAGAAAAATTTGGGAATAAGGAGGGTGTACACCCTAGGGTTGTAATAGAAGTGCTCCATATCTTTACACATTGTTTGAGGTGAACTTCTTCACAAGAGGTGTGTTAAAAAAATGTAACTTCAAAATATATTCTATTGTACTTTTATTGTATTATTATTATTCCTCCTTTCAAATATTTCATTGATGTACTTGTTCATGTAAAATTCTTGAGGTAAAACCTCTGTTGTAAGTCAAGTCAATAGTACCCACAAAATTATTTATAAATGCTATTTTGAGCCTCCCTAGGAAAGTTGGCCCTGGTTGGAGAGACAAGTCATCCAGGTTGGGTCATTAGGTCACACACTTTATGAGTATAAATAGGTGAGGTAGCTACCTCATTTTGGCATACTCAACACTCAATCAAGTTCATTAGAGAGAGGAAGCAACTAGTATTATTATTGGGGTATTACACTGTACTTGGTTGAAGTCTATATCGAGGAGGTTTTGGTGGGTTTTCCAGGACAAATCTTTATGTTCTCTTTGTGCTACTATGCTTGTCATGCTTTTAGTTATCCTTTTGTTTTTGGCATAATACTTTTAAAATATAACATGTTATTAGAGCCAACCTAGAAGAATTCATTGTACATCAGCTTATCCAGCAGTACAACAATCCAAGGATTACTATTTCGTGAACTCCCTCCAAATATCGGTTGAAAATGGAGGACCAACTAACTCACTCTAGGAGGGTGCATCTTTCTGTCAAAATAGATTTCAGTTCTATGGATTTTCAATTTTCGACATACCACTGTTGTGGGGAAAACTAGGGAATCAAGTATTTTGCAGTTTCGTCCACATATTTGGAGAAAGGACCTCACTGGTCATCTCTCCTCGAGGAGGAACATATTTTCCTCAAATCATATTTGCAAGTGACCACATTTGAAAAATTAGGGTTTTTCTATCAAACCCTAAGTCTACTTGAAGTAGGGTCTAGAAGCAATCTTCTTAATGGTAAGTTATACTTCCTATATTTCCATTTAAGGTTCTCATTCATTAAAGATGACAAACAATACCAAGGCTAATGAAAATATTGAAGGAGGTGAGAATTTTAGAGCATGGAAATATAAATTCCTGCTCATCCTTGAAGAATGTGACCTAGAAGGCTACATCAGAGAGGAAGTCCAAGAACCAGAAGGAGATGAAGCAAAACCAAAGCACAAGAAGGATATGGTCAAGGATAAGAGGATCATAGTTGATCCCCTTAAGGATCATTTTCTCCCTTAAGTATGTTCAAAGAAGACTCCAAAGGAAATATTTGATGCATTGTGCTCTCTATTTGAAGGAAAGGACATTAGAAAAAGAATGACATTGAGAAATAAAGTCAAGGGTGTAAAGATACAAAAGGTAGATACTATGCAATCATACTTCACAAGATTATCTTAGATCAAATAATAGTTGGAATCTATTGGTGGCATGGTGGAAGAAGCAAAAATTGTGACATGGGAGTGGGAATCCTTCATTAGAGGAATATGTGCTAGAATAAAGTTGAACAAGTTTAGTATACTATGAGAAGAATGTGTTCAAGAAGAAGAAAGGATAGAAAACATAGAAGAAAAATTGGATGACAATGAATATCAAGCTTGGAATCCCATACAAAGAAAGGAAAGAACAAGAGAAAGGATCGTGATCAATCTCCCAGAAGAACTCAAATATTTCAAAGGAACACAAGGGAAAAAAGGGACTTCTCATCCTTTGAATGTTTCACCTATCACAAAATGGGACACATTGCAAGGAACTATCTCCCTAAAGAAGAACAATCCAAGAAGAGAAACAAGAAGTTTCATACCCATACAATCAAAGATGATGGCCCAGTTGAAGAGAAGGCCAATGAAGATTAGGTGTAACCCCCCGATTTTAACCCCATTTGCATTAAATTTATATGATGTTTATATTGTAATTAATCATGGTGTGGAGCTAAAGTAAAAAGCCCCACCATTGATTTATCGTTTTATGTTTCGGCAATTAAAAATTGATGCCAATAGTATTTTGTGCTATCCAGGCACATAATAATTTTGGACATCATGTAAATATGAAATTTAATTAAATACCCACAACCAGTTATGCCAATGCAACAAATAATGAGATGGGGGCATGATTTCCTAAGGATAAGGGGGGATGTTTAACTTTGAGCCATTGGGGAAAAGCCATGTGTAAAGAGGAGAACCCATCTAGCTGTTAAACACCTTTTTTGTCTTACTCACCCCAACCATTAAATTCTCCAGGAGTTAGTTGGGAAATTATTTCCTTAGGGCTTGGGAGGTGTCGGCAGTCATCAATTCTGGCAGGGTCATCAGTTTTTTACCACATGCTTTCCCAAGGGAAGGGGATTCACCCATTTTTTTCTCACATGAAAGAGAAGAGCCACATTCCTCATGCACTCATGCAGGAGGCCATAGTTTCTCTCTCACTGTTGTTTTTCCTCACACAGGAGATAATTACTCTCATGTTATTGATTTTGCACCCACGTAGTGGATTTTCCTCAGTCCACCATCATCCATCTTCTCCTGCATGATTTTGGGAGTTTGCTTCCATCCTCCCTTGACTGGAAGTTGATTTTTGTTGTGCCCAGCAGACTGAGGAGGAAACCACAATTATGGTTGGTTGATGAGCCATTTTCACCCATGTGAAACAATTTACCATTTGGTGAAATCGATTTTGTCCTAGGGGTTGTCTTTCCTTAGTTGAAACTTCTGATTTTGGATCCCATGATGTTTTCCTGCAGTCCCAGAACTTTGTAATTGTTGTGTATACCTCTTCTATTTGCTTTTGAACTAGTTTGGGAGTGGAAAGAGTGTTTGAACTATCTTGAAAAACCTAGTGTGAGAAGGAACCTCACAGACATATCTAGGGGGTTGGTTTTCTTCTTTGTGCACCCTGAATAGCACTGGAAGGGAAGGCATAGCATGAGGGGTTGGGTAGCAGAGAAGGGGATGCTTCCTTGTATTGGGTGTGTAGATGTTCTAGAAGCCATGCTAGATCTAGTGCAGGTGTCCATAGATCTGTGGTTGAGCTCACTAGCTTAGCATTCAGGCTTTCTAGCTCTTTTGTATCCTGATAAACCCAACTCTGTTGGCTTGGTTGAGTTTTTCTGCATCCTTGGCTATGTGTGAGCCTGCTAGTGTTCCTTGTTCCTTGTGGGAATCATTCCCAGCTCGGGGGTGGCAGTGCTGCTAAGATATTGATGAGCACACTGGCCTGTGGTTGGGTGGAACATTGTAGTGACATAGCTGGTTGTGGGATGAGCTTCATTTCCAAGATAAGTATTCTTGTGTTTAAATCCTTGCAGCTTATATTTGTTAATGAATTATGATGAACATGTTAAATGCTTGAATGGAGTGTAATTTATTCCGTTGTATATTGCATGTTTATACATATGTGTATGTTTTAAGTTTCAATGCATTTTATATTACGTTCATGGGGCTTAGTTTTCCCAGATTAGATCGCATCATGGTCGTGTCCCCTCTTGGGTAGACAGGTGGGGACATGACATGAGGACTATACTCAAGAATATGTCTTAATTTTAGCTCTCACGGTTTGAGTCTCACATGTAAGTGAAACTTGGATCATAGAAAGTGGTGCATCCAAACATATGACAGGTTACAAATACTCTCTCTCATGTCCTATTTATAAATACTTGCCATAGAAAGTGAAGCTTGGATATGATTATAAATTTCCCATCAAAGGAATGGGAAAATCCTCTTATAAGCTGAATCCGAAAAATCCATGAAGATGAAGGAAGTATTATATGTCCCAAGTTTGAAAAAGAATCTCCTTTATATCTCACCTTAGATAATAAAGGTTTCAGAGTTGCTTTTGTAGATGGAGAAATCCTCATGTGGCCAAAAGGAAAGAAAAATGATGATGTAGTTGTGATTCGAATTGAAGAAGGAGGACTCTTCAAATTAAAGGGACACTCAGATTCATCCTTGGCGGCTAGTACCATTAGCCCATGTGAGCTATGGCATAGAATACTTTCTCATGTGAAATACGAAGCATTTCCAATCGTGAGCAAGGCAGTAACAGGTTTACTAGAGATCCATATTGATCATGAAGGAGTTTACAATGGATGTGCACAAGGAAAGAATACCAAGAAATCATTTCCAAGAAGTAACAATAAGTGAAAGGGATCTTGGACATAGTTCACTCAGATGTATGTAGTTTGATGTCAGCCAATCCTCTAAGTGGGTATGTTTACTATGTTTCATTTATTAATGATTATTCCTGCAATACTTGGATTTACTTCTTGAAGAGTAAATATAAGGTATTTGAAAAGTTCAAAGAAATCAAGGACCTTGTAGAGAATATATCTAAAAGTAAAATCAAGACCTTGATATTAGACAATGGAGGATGATTCACTTCAAATTAATTCAAGGATTTATGTAAAGAAGATGGGATTAAGAGGGATATCACCACCCCATATAATCCTCAACATAAAGGAGTTGCAGAAATAAAGAATAGATCCATCATGGAAGTAGTAAAATCCATGATCCATGATTAGGATCTACCTATACACTTATAAGATGAAGTATCTAAGATCACACTTTATGTACATAACAAAATCTCCCACAATGATCTTAGGAACAAGACTCAAGAAGGAATGTTTACCGGTGAGAAGCCCCAAGTCAGCCACCTAAATATATTTGGTTGTCATGTGCACATACATATTCCCAAGGAGAAAAGATCAAAGTTAGACCCTTCGGGAAAGAAGGGGATATTTCTTGGCTATAGTGATCAATCAAAAGCTTACTGACTCTACATCCCAGGCTACCGTCAGATCGATATCAATAGATATGTTACACTTGATGCGGATGCAACTTTCAATAAGTCCAAAAAGAACCATGTAGATGAGATTCATAAAGAAGAGCATGAAGCTCATATAGTTGTAGAGACCAATAGATTACCAGTTCAAGATGTTGAAGAAGAACATACACGAGAAAACCATGACCGCGCTAAAGCCTCGAAGACCTATGGAGTCACCTCATGAGATGATCTCATGAAAAAAAACACCAGCTTGGCTACATGAAATGATTCAAGATGCAGATAGGTATGGTGCTCCAGAAGGAAGCAAGAGACCAATGCCATACTCCAGCTATGTGGCCTTGATGTGCAACCTTCTTGATGAAGAACCTCTATGTTTTGAAAAAGAAACAAAGAAGAAGGAATGGATGGATGCCATGATCAAAGAATACCAGTATATCGTAAAAAATGATGTTTGGTATGTGGTGCCAAGACCGAAAGATAAATCGGTATTCTCCTCAAAGTGGATCTTCAAGACAAAGTATTCAGCAGATGGTAGTATTGAAAATACAAGGCATGATTTGTATCCCAAGGATTCTCTCAAAAGGAAGGAATTTATTATGAAGAGACTTTCACACCAGTAGCAAGATACACTTCAATCAAAACTATCATTGCCTTGGCATACAAGATGAAATGGAAGCTACACCATATGTACGTAAAGACGAATTTTCTGAATTGTGTGATATAAAAGGAAGTATACATTGAAAATTCACAAGGTTTTGAAACACATGATAGAAATACAAATGCATGCAGATTAAAGAAAGAATCATATGGGCTAAAGAAAGAACCTAGAGCGTGCTATGGAAGGATTGATGGATTCCTAATGAGTTTGGGCTTTACCAAAAGTAAAGTAGATTCCAACCTTTACTATAAGGTTGTATATGTTGGGCTTATGCTATTATTCCTATATGTGGATGATCTGTTTTTGACAAGGGAAGAGAATATCACCAGTGACTATAAGAAGTAGCTTGAGGTAAAATTCGAGATGAAATACCTTCGTATGATGCATTGTTTTCTAGGTATTCAAGTATGGCAGTTCCCAGATGATATTTTCCTAAATCAAGGAAAATATGCAGTTGATATCCTAAAGATATTTGGGATGATGGATTGCAAAGCAATGAATACTCTGATGCTAACAAACTTGAAGCTATTAAGTGATGATTCCTCAGAAACAATAGATTTTACACTATACAGACAGATTATTGGTTCACTGATGTATTTGACAAATACAATACTAGATATATGTTTTGTTGTGAGCACCTTGAGTTAGTATATGGTGGAGCCCAAACATGTTCACTTAGTTGCAAAAAATCATGTGAAGAGGTACCTAAAAGGTACATTGGATTATGGCCTCAGATATGCAGCTAATAGTGAGATCATATTACATGGTTATACATATTCAGAATGGGAAAGTAGTGTAGAAGATAGAAAGAGCACTTTAGAATGTTGTTTTAGTTTGGGATCGGGTGTGATCTCATGGATTAACATAAAACTAACTGGTGTTTCTCTCAGTATGGTATAGGTTGAATATATTGTAGCATGTTTAGCCTATAGCAAAGCAGTGTGGATTCACAAGTTGTTGACATGATTGTTCGATACCGATATGGATGTGACTGATATCTACTGCGATAACCAGAGTTGCATCAAGCTGTCAGAAAACCTAGTGTTCCATGAAAATCAAAGCATATATAAATAAAGTACCACTACATCCAGGATATGGTGCAAAGGGGAGTTTTATAGATTCAATATGTTCCTACAAAGGAACAAGTTGTTGATGTGTTGACTAAGCCTCTGTCTCATATAAATTTTGAATACTTTCAAGAAAAGCTTGGTGTATTATGAAATGACCTCCCTCGTAAGAGGGAGTGATGATGATGATGTGGTTTCCTATAGTAGTTGCATGGAAAATCAGTCTAGGATTGGTATGTCATCTTGACAAGGTTTGGTTGATCCCAATGGGATTGGTATGCCAATGTTGTCAAGGCCTAGTTCATCCTAGGGGGATTTGTATTTATGAATCAGATTGGTTTGTCCGAAAGGATTAGTAAGTCATATGAGGCCTATTTTGTCCCCAGGTATATTGGTATGTTTGACTAGGCTTGGTTGGTCCAAAATGATTAGTAATTCAAACAAGGAATGTTCGATCTACTAGAGTTCCCACGGTAGTGCTGCTTTGGATGATGATGATGATGTTCCAACATTCTCATGGTGTTGTTACTGATGTTCCATCATTCGCATGCCGATGATGATGGTGTTCCATCATTCGCATGCCGATGATGATGGTGTTCCATCATTCTCATGTAGATTATGATGATGTTTCAGCATTCTCATGTTGTTGCTGATGATGTTCCAACATTCTCATGTTGTTGATGATAATGATTTTCCAACATTATCATGTTGCTACTGTTGGTGATTTTCTAGCATTCTCATGTCGTCGATGATGATGATGATGTTCCCACATTCACATATTGATGATGTTCTAGATGATGATGTTGTTCCAATATTCACATATAGATGATGTTCTAGTATTCACATACTAATGATGTTGTAGATGATGATGATGTTATAGTATTCACATACTGCCAATTATGCTCATGTTGGATGATGATCCAAGATGATGATGCTCCATAGTGCTGATCCATGATGATGATTTTCCATGATGATGTTGTTCCAAGATGATGATGTTCCATGATGATGATGTTCCATGATGATGGTGTTCTATGATGATGATGTTCCATGATAATGATGTTCCATGCTGCTGCTGATGATGATGGTACATGAATATACTTTCTGATGATGTTGATGATGCTCTATGTTGATGTTGATGATCCAGACACATGATGTTGTTTTTGTTCCAAAGATTCCTATGACATATAGCTTCACCGGTTAGTTGTACATTTGTTGTTGTTGTCATTGATGATGATGTTGCATAATACATTCCTTGCTAAGAGGGAGTGTTAAATAAATGTAACTTTAGAATATATTATATTGCACTTTTATTGTATTATTATTATTCCTCCTTTCATAGATATTATTCCTCCTTTTGGAGATGTCATTGATGTACTTAGTCATGTAAAATTCCTGAGGTAAAACCTATATTGTAATTTGGGTCAATAGTACCCACAAAAGTATTTTATAAATTTTATTTTGAGTCTCCCTAGGAAATTCGACCCTGGTTGGAGAGACAATTCACTACTACATTTCGATCCAAAATCCGACGGTTACTTCCGACAGCACGTGGATTTTTTCTTTTAACTGTACCAAAAATCACAAAGATTTTTTTTTTTTTTGAAATTGTGGTCATCAGCGTCGCTTAAGCGACGGCTAGGCTCAATAAGCGTCGCTTAAGCGACGGATGTCCTCATAAGTGTCGCTTAAGCGACGGCGCTTCAAATTGGTCAATCATTTAAATAAAAGAAACCCCTTTTCTCATTTACCCCTTTTCTCATTTACCCATCGCTTAAGTGTCACTTAAGCGACGGCACTTCAAATTGGTCAATTGGAAAATAGAATACAAAGCGCTTTGATGTGATTTGTGCTATCGTGGTGGCATAGGTCGTATTGAATGTTGGCTCTTATCATTCAAACCCCTATTCTCATTTACCATTTTCAAATGTCTATGGGGTCACTCTCACCATTACCAAGCACCCAATAAACGGAGGAGGAAGAAGGGGAGGACCAGTAGAAGTCTGAGGCCAAACGTTAAAAGCGGGTAGGAGCTTCAGACCCACAAACCTATTTGGAATTTTATTGAATTTTCAATGCTTTTTGACATCACCATTGATAGCTGGATCCATGTGTCAAGCTTTATCAGTTCAGTATTCTTGTATCAGAACTCCCATTTTCAACTCTATGATTAGAATTTATTTTTATAGCAGACCTAGTAATCATTCATATCCCTGCATCATTGTTACATGTATCAGGCCCATATATCAGTGTCCTTTGTGTCGTCACATGTATGCTTTCTCCCCTCTGCCAAAGTTCCTTTTCCCTTTGTGAACTCCTTCTATCATTGCACATTCACATCTTTTCTATTTTCGAGGCCGGCCAAAGCTCTTTTCCACGTCTCCCTTTACTTTGCATCGTCCCACACTTGGGATGCATCTCAATATCATATCGTTCCCTCAGCAAACCTCTGGTACAAATCTTTTTATTTCTTTCTTTCGTCCAGCAGTGTTATGCTATCTCTGCATGCTTCTGTTATCACTTCCACCATTTTATTTAGGCGTCCCTTGCCTTACCTATTGCTTTTGCTGTCCTTGTTGTAGGGTGGATCCTTTGACAAGGTTCAACCTGTGGGCAGCGAGAGCTATGGAAGGTGGCATATGGTATACAAATATGGTACTAGAGCATAAAAAGAATGTTGCTGCACATAGTACCGATCACAGGCAAGGCATGGCAGGGGACACTACCCAAAAGAATAAGTCAAGAGGGAAGAAGGCCCCCATTATTGAGGTATAAAACCTGGTCTGCCTAGATGAGGCAC
>LPNX010688159.1:0-60749 GCA_001517045.1 Pseudotsuga menziesii
CATATGCATCTTTTAACTCATTCAAAACATCAAAGTTAGGTAAGGAAATTGAAGGTTTTTCTTTAACCAACCTTTTTGGGAAAGGCGGTTCATATGATACTAAAGTTTTTCCTTTTTGACTCTGATTGTCTGACTGAGATTTTTCTGTATTTAATTTTTTTGAATTTTTCTCATTTTCTGTTTGTTCTTCTAAAATAACAGGAGATTCTTTTTGCAAGGTTTTCCCAGATCTTAAAGTGATATTTTGCAGTGGAAGAACTGAGTAGGGAAGTGCCATTCCTTCATCAACATTATACATAGGTCTTTCTGTTTTATTGTTTGGATTTGGAATTGGCTGAGCTGGTAGTTGTGTAGGCCGAGGTGGAGGCTGATTGGATGGCAATTGAAGTTGTTTAGGTGGTGGACCCAATTGAGGAACCATATTGGGTTGTTGGAAAGATGGAACTTGGTAAGATGGGGCTTGATAAGAAGGAGTTTGGACTTGATGCTGCTGGTATTGGGGATAGGCTGAAGGTTGTTGGTATGGCTGCAAATAGGCCTGTTGATATGTCTAATTACCATGGGCATAACCTCTCCAATTTGGAGTAGATTGGGCTAAGGGAGGAGACCAAGTTTTCCAAGGCATGGGTGCACTCCATGAATTTTGAATAGGAGTTTGATAATTTGCATTAAATTGTTGCATAGGGTCTTGAGACATACCTGATAATCATGGCTGCTAAGGTCTTCATTGTCCCATGAAGTAAAGAGACTCCATGCTTTGATTCTCCTCCATTCGAGCTGCCTACAACTCTTTCAATCTAGGGCAGTCATCAGTTTTATGATTAAAAGTACATAAACCACAAATTTCAACAGAATTTAAAGGACATTCTTTGAGTGGGTGCTTCTTTCTACACTTAGGACAAAATATAGACAAGGCTTGATCTTGCTGGTCCTGTTGTTCTTGTCTTTTCTTGGTTTTTTATACTTCAACCTGTGTGCCCAATGTACTCAATAAATAAGTCTTGAAATCTTCTAGCAGATTTCCAAGTTCAGCCCTAGAAATACCACTGTTTGCAGACTTATTTACTTTGGTAATGATATCCCTTTTTCCAGTCCTAGCCTTCCCTCTTGAATATTTTTGACATAAATCTTGTATCTCATCAAAAGGAAGGTAAGAAATGTCACCTTTTCCCATCACATTTAAAATATCTAAATACTCTTCTCTTATCCCTTTCGGAAATATTTTTCTAATCATCTCTGATGTTAAAGAATTGTATTTAGATTTTTGTAGGTTGTATGAGAACCTTTCCAAATACTCCTCCAAACTCTCATCTTCCTGTTGAGTCATTCCAAAGATGTCATCTTTAAGATCCTTTGATCTGCAATAGGCCTGATATTTCCGAAGAAAGATCTTCCTCATTTCATCCCAGCTAGTAATGGAATGTTCTCCTAGGCCAATAAACCACTTCAAGGCAGCTGCTTTAAGGGTAGCAGGGAAAAGATGGAGCTTATGGGTATCATTAGTATACCCATATGTTTGACACAAGATGTCAAATTCGAACAGGAAAGAGTCAGGATCTTCAGAGGTCAGGCCATAGAAGTTTGGTAAAACAGAGGGTGGAATGTTTTTCATTTTTACATCTTCCCCTAAGATAATACTAGTATCCAGGATGGGGAATTTGAAAGTGGCTTCCTGTTCCCCTTCAGTTGTTTCATCCCTCTCTTGCCTTCTTTCTTCTTCCCTGTCATGTCTCCTCTCTTCTTCTCTTTCATGTCGCCTTTCTTCTTCTCTTCTCTCCTGTCTTCGTTTGTTTTCTATCTCTAGCATCCTCTCATACTCCCTTCTCTGTTCAGCTGTTGGGCCTTTTGACGTTTCTTCCTCAGACATTTTGAAACTACCAACTGTTGAGATAAATCCTTTTGGAAGAGAAGCTCCTGTTAGTTCTGTTTTTGGGGGGTTTTAAAGAAATCTTCCTTTCTCGTCTCTTAGTCTTGACATAAAAGTAAAACCTATTTTGTTTTTTTGTTTGAAATTTTTGTTTTTATCAGAAAACTAAGGTTCCTAAGTCTGCTTCTACAGTGCCTCCCCGACAACGGCGCCAAAATGTTGGGCTCTGATCTACAAATGGGAATCAGAACTTAAATTTAAATCAATCCGGATCAATAAAATTCGAGACACATCCAATTTTTAGGACTTAGGGGCTAGACTTATCTGGAATTTAGCTAACTGTAAATTAAATCTACTGACAGATGAAAAATACTGCAACTTACAGATACAAAATCCTTTTACAAGGGTGACTTCATTTGTTTCTTTTTAAGCACATAGTAATCTATAAAATTAGTCTATTGATGAAAGAACTGAGATAAAAAGCAATTAAATAACATCTATAACCCTAGGATATAGATTACAAGGTTCTGCCTGATATTCCAATGCCTGAATGAACAATTATTCATTAAATTCCCTTACAGGATATTATTCATAATTTATAATTGTTTTCTTAACACTTCTTATTTAAATAAACACCAATATATAGTGTACTGAAATCGTGGTCTGAACCATCAATATCTTCAGCATTTAACCAATAAAAGAACAGCGTTTATCCAATATTGCCAGTGATATACAGCACGATAGAAATTGTAGCTTGAACCATGAAATGAAAGGAACATAGCATTAATAAAATCGATTAAAAAATTAACTGAATTTGTTCTGCAATTGATAAACTAGAAACTACAGGGTAACACATACCAATGGCACGATTTAAATAACTTGCACCAGAATGAAATCGCTGCAATCACCCAAATCGCTACACCGGCAATGTGAAAGTGTGTGAACTCAACAATGAGGGCCCTCCAAAGCCTTGCTCCACACACAGTTAAATATTTACAGTACTAAAACTTGATATGCATTCACCATAAATTGTTTACACAGCAATACCACGTAGTTCAGAAGCAAAGTGCGTTCCTCTTCAAATCATGATCATTCTTCATTGTTTTGTGAAGGATTTATACAAATTCGAAACACAACTAGAAATGCTATAATTCTGCAACTTAATTAATGAACATAGCTAACGAGATCCTCATCAGAATCGTGAGACTCCACAAAATCAAAACTGTTCCTTCTTTTGTGCTGGATGTAGAACAGGTGGCTGCCCTTGACTGAAGTTGACTTGACATCTGTACAGGCCACATCACCTAACTGTTGAATGTTCATCCATCTGTGGACACTAAGGATCCATTCTCTATCTTCCAGTTCCCTCCTAGCTATCCTACAAATGCTCAATCTTGGAGAAAATACGGGAAGTTAGTACATCCCGTAGTCTAAGTAAAAATCCTAGTTAAAATGCTTAAAAAGTCTCAAAACTCAATTTATTAGCAAGCAATGACATTATACCTCTTTAACCAAGGTTTATGGATGAAATTTAAAGCTTTCTACTCAATATGGATGTTTTATGAAGGAAATGAAAGATATCTAAGAAGCAAAAAGGGGTCAAAACGGTGCCCAACAATGAGTTAGGGGTAAAGCATCTGCGAGACCATGATTAAGTTCGACTCTCTGTTCAAACTTTGTAGTTATATCTTGGGTACTTTTTTGAAACTATTCAAGTGTTAAGGTCCCCCTTGTTGGTGAGACAAAGAGAATCTATTGTTGATTGGCATTTGGTTCTGAAGAAGAAGTGAGAGGAATGATAATCATTTCTTCTACATACCTTTCTATAGACGTAGAAGATTGAACATGGTTTCTAGTAATGATGGATTATCTAGGGGTAGGAGGTTTATAAGTGTTTTTTTAGACATATTTCATGATGGACCTACTTCTAGTGCCACTTTGTTGATGACCCAGTTTGTATATTTCTGGATAAAACTACAAGGCAATCAACAGAAGGAAAAATTCCAACCAGAAAGGGTTTGAATCAATCTCATGCAGAGACGATCCTATCCCCGAGTTGTTTGGGATGACTAATTCCTATGGATATAAGTCCTCCACTCACAAAAGGGTTTTTCATATCAATGAGATCTTCTTCTGAGAAAAGATCGAAAGTAACAATTTCCTAAACTATCTACTTAATAAAACTTAATCAGGATGAAACTTGGACTTAAATTTTGACAATTGCAAAATATAACAAGAAAGATGAATTAATTACTCAATGTACATACATGCAAATTAAGATTAATTACTTTCACCAACTTTATAAAAATCTCATACAAAACATTGCAAAGGTTTATCTAAAGGTAACAGATGCACAATATATCCAAGGGGTAGTACTAATTGACAAATTAGCACAAGAGATCAAAAACCAACCATAAGATGTGAAATATTTCATGTAGGTCGAACAAAGACATTAGTTTAACATACATTGACCATGTCAATTACATAAAGATAAATCAATACGTAGATCAAATTTCAAATAGGTACAACCGATAATTATCATGCCATAAATATGGAAGAATGACTAAAATTCATTAAAAACATTTAATGAACAACCATGAAACATAACATAAATGACTACAATTTTATTGACTTGCAAAAAATTACAAAGTACCAAAAATCACAAACTTTCCTATCAAGCAACTTGGTAGTCTATTCTTCAATATACTCCGAGGATTAATCTCTAAGAGTTCCCCCTTCTACTTAGGAAAACCTTCCCTTTAAATAATATTACAAATTTTACAAAAAAGGAAAATTCCCAAGATGTCGGATTACAAAATAAAACAGTTTAAGGTTTTCCAAGGGACGAATGCCACCTGGCATCTAAGTCCATCAAATAGTCGACCACTTGATACTTCACATGTTCTAGGTGGACTTCTGCTCTTAATATTTGGGAGGCGATCTCTCTCTTTTTTACTTTCTTCCATTGCATAAGGTACACTTGGATCCTGGGCATTGCAACATTAGGTATCTCGATCCATTTGGAGATATCCTACAAAGTGAGCTGGATTGTCTCTTGAATCTGTTCCTTAATTGCAACAAAATTATATTCCATCTCTTCTAATTTGATCTTGGGGGAGGGTGCCTAATCAATTGGAACTAACAAAGGAAAATCGAGCAAATCGAGCAAAACCTCAACAGACGACCATCTACGTTTGCATGTTTCTTGTCCGTCTTTGATGATGGAGTCCATTGCATCACACATTCTTTCATAGGTCTCAATTGTAACTTCAATCTTCTTGGCCTGAATTTTATCCATTACTAGAAAATCCCATGGTTTGTCTTTAATATGTTTTTTCCAGTCTAGTACGTCTTCAAATTATTTGACCACTACTATTCCTTGACCATGATGATCCTACAGGATATCAGCTTGTCATTCAAATGAATTGAATAATTCTTTCATTTCATTGAACCCTATATACAAACTAAAAAAGGATTGACAAGAATTGTTCATGAACTCTGCAAGCCAACTGTTTGAATTATTCAGATGTTAATATGGGAAACAATGAAGTGGTTGAAGCTAGGTGTGATTCCTTAAGCTGTTGCTCAAGGGTAGCAACCTGATTAGCTTATTGATGGTTAAGCAAATCTGACTTCTCAAGTTGATGCTTGAGATAGTCATTGTCCTTTTGTAATTGTTTATGTCTATCCTTATGCTCTTGTTTAAGGAGTCGGATTTCTCCTTCATGACATGCCTCAGCTGCCAACAAATACTGTTTGATTTTATGCATTTCTTTTTCTTTATTCAACAAATCTTTATTCATTTGTGAAACTGAATCATAATTTGCACCTATGAAATCCCATATGGAAGTTGTTGTGTCTAAGGCCCCTTGTTTAATGTTAGGGGAGTCTATCTTCTAGATAACCTGATTTAGGGTAGGAACCTGTTTGAATAAGCCTTCCCTTGTCCTCTTTGTTCCCTTTTTCATTATTTCTTTATCCTTTTTTCTCCAAAAGTATTTCCCAAAGAAGACCACAACATCTTCTCCAAAATCAACCATCCCTTCAGAAGATGAGAGGGTTTCTGGTTGGGAGGTGACCAAAGGGATCATATTGTGATTGGGAAACTGATATTTCCACACTAATAGGTGAAATAATCATGGGGGAAGTGGGAAAACCAGATACAAGGGATGTAGAAGAAGTGAAGGCAGGGGTATTGGTTTCCAGGGAAAGAACTATAGAAATGGAGGGATTTCTACTTGTGAAAATTTAATGTGCGAGGATGTAGGGGTAATAGGAGGTCTATGGGAGGTGAGTGAAATAGGTGGAGAGGAAGGAGGGGTCATATTGGGAACCTCTACTAGTACTGATGGGTCTCTAGTGGTGTCCTCAAGAACTGGTTTTAAATTCAACTCAGAAAAAAGAAGGTTGATGAAATAAAGAATTAAAAATACCTTGAGACAAATGTGGATTAGGAATTAAGGATGTGAAAGAGGTGAGAATATTTAAAGGGCATGTGGTAGTCCCAACTTATTCTTCTAGGTCACTATAAATTTCATGCACTTCAACTTCATACCAGGGTGGAAAATCAACTTGTTGAACTGGAGGGATTTGCGGAGGCACCTGTTCTTGCAAAGTAAGTGGAGCTATTTGTGATGGTTGTTATTCTTTGGGAACATGTTGATGTATGTATTCAATTTGAGAAATTGGTGCTTATGATACCTATTTCTATTGTAGAACAAACTGAGTCCTATGTCTCTTGAGTTGAGGTTCAACTTCTTCTACGTGTTTCTGGAGTTGAGAACTGAGCTTGACTATATTTTGCTTAAATTCTGCCCCTTTGTGAAGGGATTCCAACATTTGTGAGGAGTGGGTGCTCATAGGTTCTTACATGACAAATTTTTCCTCATCTTTGGACTAAGAGGCTAAGGCAGAGGAGGAGCTTGTTGTTGCCTATTCTCTTGCTTCTTTCTCTATATTTTCCCTTTGAACTCTTTCTTCTACATACAACTTTAGTTTCCTGAAGTGGAAGGTGGGTTTCTTCAGGTTTTTTTGATATTTGAATACATGCACCTTCTCATCTATATCAATTATATTACCTAATGCTTCCTGAAAGTCAACAAATTCTATGTAAATAGAGTCATTGAGTGGATCTTCATGTGCATATTGAAACTTGGCCCGTTCATCAGAAAAGATGATAGCCAAGTAGGATTTAGGATTGTGCACTCTTCTGGGGGATTCTCCCAGGTTCATAGTTCAAATCTCTTTACCCAGTAGGGATGCATGGGTAGAATTCTGTAGGACCAGAGAATATAAAGCCAATGGAAACTTATTCCAACCCTTCCTTTTGTGCTTTTTCGATTTAGGGGAGGCGCCATCAATGATCGTCTGAAAGGCGATTTCCTGCAATACCATGCGATATGGAACTATTATTGGTAGAAAATGTACTGTATTGCTTCCCCAAATTTTGACGTAGGATAAATATTCCTCATCATACCAATCTTCGTGCAATGCAATTAATGCTCCGAATCTCTCTAAAAATTTTGGAGCATCGACCTATTTTATTGTGTGATACATAGACCCTAGGAACAGATCGCAAATCTCATACACTCAAGGAACAAAGTTGTCCTCCTTGCACATATCCAAACAATAAATATGCACCGGCAGGGAATTATTTTGCGTATTCCAACCAAGGGAGGGAAATGCTTAGGTCACACATAGCACATCCATTACATACCTTCACATAAAAAATGCTAGGTTTCCATTTGTCGCGGTATTCTGATACTTTTCGAGTTCCCCCTTAAGATTCATAGATAGAATATGTGCCCAATTGAAGGAATCACCTATGACTAGGATGTGGTGGGCTACCGGTTTTTTTGTTCCTCCTATGGAAAGTAGAATTTGGAAAAATATTTATTTAAACACGAAAAATATTGAAGTTTTGTTTTTTGCATTTTGCATAGGTGGAAAGCGAAAAGCGGAAAGATAAGAAAACATAAAGTTGCGAGAAATAAATTTCTGGCTTCCACACCCGACTATGTGGAAAGAGGAAGTAGGAAACAAGCATAACAGTTTTATTGCGAATAAAATATTCTGATTTCTGCATTACGCATAGCAGAAAATCGAAGTTAGAAAAATAGAAAAAACGACAAATTATTTTTCGGTTTCCTCTTTTTGCATAGCGAAAATGCGGAAGTCAAAACAAACAAAAACTCTTATGGCACATATGTGATTTATGATTTCAGCATTTCACATAGCCAGAAGTAGAAGTCAGCAAGATGACCTTTTATTAAAATAAAAATGAACATTCTGTGATCCTCTTTAGCAGAAGGTAGAAGTTGTAAAACAATTTCCCCAATGACTTGAAAAAATGGATTTTCGCATTCCACATAGCGGAAACGCCCAAAATAAGAGTTATAAAGAAAAGGTGCTTCCAAAATCCACAAAATTCCCAAAAAAAACAATGCTAATGAGGGAATTTTTTTAAGTCAAAACATCATACTCACAGCTTGAATATTCCCATAAGAAAATTATGGCTTCATAAACCAGTTAAAAAATTAATGGGGTCTGCCATTTTGATGGCTCAAATTGGGATCTGTTGCATCCAACAATATTTTCATATCAATAACATTCTCATTCTATTTAATTATAATAGCAATTACATCATGGGGGACCCAATGATCTCATCCCTAACCCTATTGTCCTAATCTAAGGAGAAACATTTTGAGCTAAGTTTATATGAATAAGGGTTAAATCAATCTCTACCGAATTCTAAGCTAAATGTCCTAAGAATGTTGAAACCTCTATAGAGGGATTTAATTGGTTTAGGATATCATTTAGATATCATTATAGTTGATTTATAAGGTACTAAAATGAGTCCAAGCATGGAATCTTGTATCAAATTGATGTACACTTCCATATAATATATTTTAAAATTGGAATCTCGTGGACACAGGAGACCATTTTCAACCATGTTGTTGATTGTTCTAAAGAAGGTGAATAGTAGTGCTTTAGATTCTTTCACTTTATTTTTAATAATCTCCATACTTGTGGATTTATTTATGCAAGTCTTTGTCTATATGGATAGATGTTCTGTCATTGATGCCCAATACTTTCAGCTGGAAAGAATTAAATAATTCTCCACTGTTCTTGCTACTTTGGTAGTTTGATATATTCTTTGTTTAACTTCTTGATTCTTCATCAATTATTTCTTGACATCTTGATAAATATCATTAAATTTCAGGAAGACTTGAAGATGGCTTCTTATTGAATAAAAATTATCATCCCCTTTTGTCCACATTATTCCTTGGGCCCATGATAATTTTTTTACCATCTCGACCTCTGCCAATGCATCTTTGTGCATGATTTTCCACTCGTTGATCTCTCCTTATATCACATCGATATATTTTCTCATCTCATGTACCTTCTTCTAGGAATTGATTTTTTTTTATCCTTTGACCATGAGGTCATATTTTCTCCTATCAACTAGTTGTTCCATTTCATCATCTTTCCTCAAATTATCATAGACCTTGGTTTTCCACTTTACACATTCATGTTCTATCTAAATGATTCTCTATATCAAAATAGATACTATCCCTGTAGGTATTGTTGGTTGGAAACTGGAGGGGGCACGTTCAATTTTTTCTTTGCATCTTCTAGTTTATTCTTTAAAGAATCAATTTTATTGTTGGCTTCATCCAATTGGAAACTCAAATTCCTAGTAGACTTCTCCTTTTCCTTGAGTTCCTTGTATTATTTCCTCATTTATATTCATATGAGATAGAAAGGAGATGCATTATTTTCTAAATAAATGAGCTATTGAGTGATATTTTGTTGGTCCTCTTCCATTTTCTATGTAAATGGGAGTGATTTTGTTATTTAGAAATTTTCCAGAGATTTTATTTTTTTATCCTTCTTAGCTAGCAATGAAATGGCCTTTGTTGATTCTTGGGTCCCTTTAACAATAGTGACTATCATATATTATAGCTTGTTATTTTAATTTTCCAGGAATTTTACTATGGAATTCAAAAGTTTATTTTAACATGCATTGCTCATTATTGTGTGCCTCATGCTTGGTGTGGGAATTGGATTCACAAATCAGGTAAGCAACTTGTGTGGGTCTATTGAGGCCTAAAAAATATCAGGTAAAAACAGTAGTGATTCTCCCCAATAAGTGTTCCCAAATAGCTCGTTATTGTTTGGTATGGGGAGTGTGTCCGGTTTGCGCTTCGGCTACCATAAGACAAGTAACGATTAAAGATCGTTTTACTGGTTGCAGCCCGGTCCACCGTTTAAGTGTATTTTTTAGTTTTATATTTATGTATGATATGTAAGTGCCTAATTAAGTGCAGTTTTATAAATAAAACGAAGAGCTTCACAATGTGATGCCCAGGTTCTTACCTCTCGTCTTACCTATTTAAATTCTAAATCATAAACAAAGAACAACTTATACTAATGTTAACTAATTCTATCTAGTCTATCCCTAGGGAGCAATATTGTAATTAATGATGAGTAATGTACTGTAAAAAATGCATTTAGAATATTACAGATAGCTGTTCATATTTCAGAATACATGAATAAGTAGAAAGATAAACAAAGAGATAGCTCATTGTCAATTAAAATATTCATTACTCAAATATACTACAGAAGTTTCACAGAAATAAACAGGAAAACATTCATAACATGAAATAATTCGTAAGTTGGAACGATCTCACAGTTCATAGAAAAAATTGAAATAGAAGTAGTTCAATATTCAACCAACCTATGGTAAGCATTTGAGACTCCACAGTGCCTTCTCCAGCAGAAAATATAACTTCTTTATTATAAGAGGATGTAGTTCTTCTTACAATAACTTTTTGGAAAGATAGCATGAAAAAAGGTCCTCTTCCTACAACTACTTCACCTCTATTTATACAAATAGAAAAACCCTTGAGTTGCCCCTTTTAGCCTTTTGGGCTTCCCTTGTCTCTTCCTTTACAAAATTTTTCCTTCTAGTGAATGCACTTAGAAAAAAGATAAATACAAAATATTACATAATTTATTAATCGTTTGAATAAGCCAACTAAGTGGGACCAACTAGATCATTTATGAATTTATTCCAAATATTTGCATCTGTTGCTATAGTCTAGAAACCAGAGGGTTCTAGAAATATGATAGTGATCTCATGTTTAGCAACTTGAGATTTTATATTTGCCACTCTGCCTGGAATCAACCAAATTTGATCTCCCAATAAATGACTGCTCATTGTTGCCTATGCTATTTCAGTTTTCAACACCTTCTCATCCAAACCTTTGACTAGCTGAATACCTTGTTCATCCTCTTGCCATCTTACTTGCAATTGCTTCGAAAATACTTTATGATCAGGAAATTCTTCTAACCTTCTCTTAGCATATGTATGAAAACAATTGTAAGTTATGAGAACTTTTTTGCAGAATTCTACACAAACACCTTTTGTCCTCCAGACTTCCTTTACCAATTCCTCCACTGCTTTACTCCCGAATTCAATTAGCTCATACTCTAGCTTCACTATTTCTAGGTCCTTGATGGGTGTATCAGCTGGAGGCTCCTTGGTTGTTTCCAACCAAGTCAAGCATCCTTGTAGAATTTCCAGGATATCCTGGGTCCCATCTAAAAAGTAAGAAGCTATACTCACAATTTCTTCCATCCTTGCCTCTACTTGCTGAAATTTCAACACCTCCTTTGCCATCTGAAGTTGCATCTAATGAATTTTACTTCTAAGTGTGACATCAAGATTCTTCAATGGCTCAATATATTTTTTCTATTCATTAGCTTCTTTTAATGAAACTTCCAGTGAAGCTTTCTAGGTCTCCAATGTTACTACTTGAGTTTCATAATGCTTGGATTTCCCTTCAGCAGTAGTCTTTTGCATCTCTAGTTCTACCACTTTATTTTATAGACTTCCTTTCTCTTTACTCAATTCTTTAATTGATGATTTCAAGTTGTCTCATTTTTCTTCTAAGATCCGATGTCTTTGTTGAAGTATTCTAAACTCTGACAAAGTGGCCTTGGAATCTCTTTCAATATTGCTTGTTGATAATACCAAAGCATCCTTGTTTGACTGTAAGGTTTGGAATTCCACCTTAGAATCCTCAATATCACTAATCATGTCTTTGTACTTTCTCTTTAGACTTTGACTTTCATCTCTTTCCCTTTTCAGGTTTTCTTTCAATTGAGTAATCCTCTTTTAAGATTGTTCCAACTCCATCATTATCTTATCAACATTGTCTTTAGTAGCTAGGGTTGTGGTTACACTAGCCCTAGCCATTAATCTCGGATCTTTATCAGTTCGGTGAACCACTACCTTTTTATTCACCATAACTCCCTTCTTTCCTCCAGTGTTCACTTTCTTCTCCTTTCTGTTAACAATTCTCTTTTTAACTTTTTCATGGAAAATACTATTCATATCAAGCACTTCATCTTCTTCCATTGGAGTAAAAGGGATCAATTCAATTCCTGATGTTGAAATTGTATTTCCTCGCATGATGCTACTAGATGGAATAGAGGGTTCAACTTGATCAGCATGAGACTGAGTTTGCTCTGGATTTGCATAGTCTCATTCCCCTTGTGCCTTTTTTCATAACTCCTCATCTTCTTTTTATGCTTGCTCCTTTTCTTTATCAGCTACTTCTAATCTCAACCTCTCATTTTCTTTCTGCTTTCTCTGAACTTCTTCTTCTTCTTTTCTTTTCTCTTCTTCTTCTATTCTTTTCTCAGCCTCTTCCATTGCTTTTGTTTTTTGTTACTCTGCTGCTCTCAACCACTCTTCTACTTCTTGGAATAATCTGTGTGCCTCCTCTTGTCTTTTCTTGGTAGCATCCTCTTCTTGCTTCTTCTTTTGCTCAGCAACCTTTCCCTTTCCACTAGCCGTAGTTATATTTTTCTTAAACCTCCTTCTCAAAGCTGTCATATTTTGAGCATTTCGGAAAATTTCTTCATCTTTATCCCAAAATTTTGTGTACTCAAAATGCACCCATGCTATAGTACAATAATCAACAACCTTATCTTCGGAGTCATTTCTATGGAAGCTTATCTCGCCAAAGTGAAAATATTCTATCTCCTTCACAAATTGTACTGCACTCTTCACTTTGGAAATTTGTAACTCCCTATATAAAATGGGAATGGAGGATACACAACCTTATTTTTCTTGAACAAGAAGTTACCCACTCCATCAATGCATAGCTACCTTACTACCTATTTATGAATGACATAATCTGTAGCATACTTTGGCAGAAGAGAAGGAGCTCTCAATCTGCCAAACATCCTTAAATACAAACCCTCCTTAGTTAAGTAATAATGTCCATTATCTTGCATAATCTTCAATGCTTCGTCAGACATGCAATTATACTCAACAAGGAAAATCAATGTGTTCAACGACATGATAAAATATTCACAAATACTGTTGTAGTGATTGAAGTACTTGTGTTCCCACAATAATTGGTATGCAACATATACAGGGGACTAGTCCTTATCTCATTGGCATTTCAACGTTGTGAATCTTTGCGTGCATAAAATACAATCAATTAAAATTGATCTCATATAGAAATCCTTTTTATTCTGTGATACCCCTCCTAGTGCTGTACTTATGTAGGAAGAAAAACTATTAGATACTATGTTTTCCCAATTGAATATGGTACCTTGAGTGGCTACAAAAAATATTACTGGTACCCAACCTATTTTGAAATTATTTCCATTGGCTCTCCCAAATATCCTGTTTAACTTCAAGTCTATGAACCTGTACAGAGTATGAAGGCTTGTTGTTTCATACTGCCCTGAAGGCTTCGTATGAAAATTATTTCCTAGGATCATCATCTTTTTGACGGTTTCCACAACATCTAGATTTAGGTCTTTCAACCATCCTTTAGTTAAATAGATCTTGGGTGTTGGCAACTTGTAGTCCATGGTTACATAGGATAGGCTATAGGTAACATAACCTTTCCCTCCAGTGTTATCCAATATCATCCTTGTCACATAAGCGCTGGGAATGATCCATCCTATTACCTCTAAACAAGGGAAAATATCTGGTCACGTAGCCACCTTCATGATTGCTGATCTTTTGATATTAGCATAAAAAGGTAAATCCTCAAATCCAGCCTCTGGGTCACTCTAATTTGAGATCATTCAGTATATTTCTCCCCATTTATATTCAGGATGAATACTAGTGATGGATTTGGTGTCTTCATAGATAACCTCAACTCAGGTTACAATTTCTACCTCTGGTTCTTCATCTGTTGTTTGTGCCTTATTTTTCTGTTTCCGCGGCATGTTGTTGTGTGGATGATGGGCCTGTGTTGATCATACAAATTAGATTTATTCTATTCACAAATATAAATAACAAACTATATACTGAAATCAACAATGATTCTAAGCGAAACATTACCAACTCGTCATAATGCATGTTAAATAGCTTTGCTTCTACCCAAACCAAAATGTGCTTTATGTATATGAAGCTAAAAACCACGAAGCTTTCAAAGCTGGTTTGGACAAAAAATTACGAGCAAAACTTCCACTGTGAAAACCTTAGGTATTCATTACACCCTTACATCTACAGGTATCAATACTAACGGCGGGAAAACCATGAAAACAGTGGATTGATAAACCCTAAACTTGGTCTTTTCCCACAACAAAAAATACCTCCTCCGGCATCCCAAGAAAAACCTAACCGTGCTTGACTTACGGTTGCACACTGGCCCTAAAAAGGTGAAGGGGAAGAGGGAGCGGTGTAGAATGAAAAATGTTCATATGTACTTTTCCCTCTTTCTTTCTATGAGTGTCAGAAAACTACTCATGGCATACTACAAATAAGGAGAACCAGGGCAAGTGAAAGAAGACGATGCCCACATAAAAGAAATGATCACCATAACCCTGTGGAATAATAAAAATTCCGTAACCCTATCAAGTCACAATAAAAAAATGCTAAGTACAGGATTGGAGAAAAATCCTACCTGGAAACTCTGGAGGATGAGCACAACTTGGATGAGCGTGACCTTCGTCAGCAAACAAACCACTCAGACAAAGATAGCTTCGCAGCTCCAAATGGAAAACGACAAGGTGAATAATCACCGTAAAACCACCTCGATGGGATTTTATAAGCTTGAGTATGGGTAAAGTAATTCCGGATGGGAGAACAAAAGCACAAATGGGTATCAAAAAATAATTGGCTAACAGATGCGAAGCATCAACCGTCTTACAAAGAACGCGCCTGGGAGACGAGTGGAAAACGCTGAAGCACTTAGACAAACATCGCCAGGCCAATAAACTAAGATCCCGCCAGCATTGGAGATGGCTATGGGATAGCATTAGATCCACTTCAGACTTCATATCCACAACATCGGCCAGGAAAACCACTAAGCTCTCAGACCACTCCGAAATAAAATATTCGACATAGCGGAAGAGATAATGACAAGGTTTCTGCAGATATTGAAGACAGATAGAATATTAGCGATCCAGTGCATCGAAAT
Organism: Pseudotsuga menziesii; assembly: GCA_001517045.1. NCBI lineage: Eukaryota > Viridiplantae > Streptophyta > Pinopsida > Pinales > Pinaceae > Pseudotsuga > Pseudotsuga menziesii. Next base: position 15,325 of record LPNX010688159.1, read on the forward strand.
GGCTCAGGATTAGGCTTCCAAAACATTCAGAAAAACTCTCCTAATGCGCTAGAAAAGAGGACATCCAATATGTTGGGAAGAGAGCTCGGAATGCTCTTGATAGGGACATGGGATAGCTATACCACTATGCACTCGATACATTGGAAATACTGTTAAGAGTGCATCTATTACAAGAAAAATTGTAAGCAAGAATATTTCACCTTCTGCAAATAGAAGTTGTTCCTCTGTTCTGAATGGTTCACATCCAGAACAAATGAACGACAAAGGATGAAGACCCTCCCTGGATGTCGTAGATACCTAGAATGTCGCTTCGATAGTAAACCTGTGTACCTACAATCAGATTAAACATGCAAACACATCAAAGCTAGCAGAACATAATCTATTCATCCATGTCAGTGACTAAGGAATCTAACAACATTTACATGTGAAATCAACAACAACAGTAATGTGGGACGAAAATCAGCTTTGCATTAAGATGAATGGAGAAGTTTACAACCAATTAAGCCTTATTGTTTACATGCATCTCGATGAAACCAACACTTCATCCCCATAAGCTCCAACTTTTCTCTCTATGCTCTCCAATGGCTTGGGCCAAGTGGTCAATCCAATAGCATAACAATACCTCTATTGTTCCCCCCTCAACCATGGACATGAGCTTGTATTTATAAGGCTCAATGGATAGGAATGGTTGAGATATTTGTGGATAAGGTGGCCTCTAAGATCCTATGATGGGGGATCTCGAGCTCAACTGACCCACAATGTTAGGGATAAGAGAGGACACTAGACTCATGATCTAGAAGCCTCGAGAAACCTCTCTTTTTTTCCATTTTACCCATGGTACCACCTTTTAACTGTTATGACATAGCGGTTCAGGTTAAAAACACTTATGGACCAAAGGCTATAAGTGGTGGCACCACTTATGGTAAACAAGATACATGCGGTGCGAGCAAGGTACCGCTCATGGCTAACAAAAAAAGCGTGGTACTGAGTATTTTCATGAAAGATTGACAAACAACATGGGGTTCCACTCCAAGTATTGGGATCAAGGACAAGTATGTAAGTCAAAGGTATTATCACATGGTGGTGACAGGATTTTGGTATAATAGGATGCCCCCCAAAGCATGAGTCTTAGAGGGATATGATAAATGAGAGCTTTGAGAGAAAAATTCATCACTACAAGGTGAAAATGTTGGCTTGATTAGAGCATGTCGTCAAGTAGGAATCTATAGTACATCAATATTTTTGACTCATAGACACAAGTAACCAACTCATGGCTGTAGACCAATACAAGGCAGATCCATGGGAGGAATAAACAAGCATGGCTACTAGAATACAACGTATATCCATGTGATAGAGGAATCAAACTTGGACATAGCTACCAGACATACAATGTAGATCTATGTCATCCAAATGCCAATTTGAGCATAGCCATGACCATACAAATGTGGATCCATGCTAGATATACAAAACTCCATTGCAACCTGGGGAAAAATCAATGAGTGCTTTAAACAAATACCCAGGGTCTTCATCTCGTCTCCTATAAAGTACGATTCTATCCATGTGATTACAATGATCTGAAGTCGAACATGGTAGAAACCACTTGATTACCGGCCAATGATGTGAACCATTAACAAGTGCAAGGGAAATCACCATTGATGTCAATGATTCCCAAGGTAACCTAGTACAATATACTGAGTGTGAATATATGTCATGATGTCGGACACCCAGTCAATTCTATCGATCAAAAGGTCAATGATGTGAACCTATGTCGAGAGCGAGAGAATCTATCATTAAGGCATACAAATCTCAAGGTACTAAGTATTATTTCTAAGACTATTTCCCAGATGATGAGCTGATGTTGACGGGAATAGTCTCGTCAAAGGAGGGCCATGATGAGTCCCACATCAATGACACGAAACTCGAAACATAGTTCTGGAATGATGTGAATGTAGTAACCATAGGACTAACTCAAATGTACTGACACAAAGACTATGTTGACTGCAGAGGTAAGACTTCTTCAAATTCCCTTTGAACATCGGGCGGCACGACACAAGAATTGGTAGCATGACTGGATGGGAGAAACACACAATGTGATAGTGGATAATGCATTCTTTTGAAAGACTCAAAGGAGTGGCATGACTCATGAAAGTGGATCATCATGGAGATTAGCTGAATACCCAATTAACTAACATGATATGCAGACAAGTGCCATGTTCAAAGGTAATGACAAACTACTACCATTTATTTGCAAAATGATTCCCTTCCCATCTTCCCCATCATGATCGATGAGTGCCTCTTTTTGGTTTTACGAGTTCAAAGAGGGTAACAAACACTCGATATAGCTTGTCAGAAGACAAGTCTAGACTCATATGTTTTCGAACCTCAGAGAGGAGGGGTTTGTCCCCAAAACGGGTCTTTCAATGTTTAATTTAACGAGTCCAATGAAAGAAAACTCGGTATCATTCATGTTTAGAGAGTCTAAACTATTATGGAAGAAGCTCCAAAAGGGTCCTTTTTCATATGATTTAGTCTCTAAGGCCCAAAAAAGTGTAAAATCATACCTTAGAGAACTCTTCTAGTCATGATTGGCTGGAGTGTTCCTTTTTCGTAAATAGTCTATCCGAACCGAAAAAGAGATAACCTACCGTCAGAGAGATGACTCTTCAAATACTTTAACGAGCATGAAGAATACAATATTGCTCGACAATCTTTTCGTATTTAGGGAGCCTAAAAAAAGTTTAAAGAGGACTCCATGAGGTTTCTTTACACAATGTTGATTTTTATGAGCCTGGAAAGAATAAAAAATGGACTTGACAATCTTTTCATGTTTAAGGAGCCTGAAAAGAAGTGAAAGAAGACTCCATGAGGTTTCTTTACACAATGTCAATTTTTACGAGCCTGGAAAGAATCGAAAGTGGACTCTGACTTTTGATACTAGGTTTAAGGAGAGTGACCAAAGTGTTGTAACAAATGCTCATCGACTTTTTCCGTTTTATGGAAGTACGAAAAAGTCATATACAAAATCCCAAAGCTTTTTGCTATGGTTCTCCTATCATGCAATCGACTCAAAAACAAGTGTTAAATGCGCTCATGATGAACATTAAGCGATTACGACAAATACATTTTGAGAAAAAAGTGATTTTAAGTCAAAACTATAGCATATCAAACCCAAAAATACCTATATAAGTCATGTAAATAGTAAAATATCAAATCATTTTACTATTTACCCATAGTGGAGAGCATTTGGAGCACTTTATCAACCAGATCTTCAATAGCTGATATCGGGAGTTCCCACTGTCAGATTTGAGCGTCGTTAGCTCTAGGTAACATCTAAAACCCTAATATTTCTTTTCATAGTCTTAATTTTGAGTTTTGATGGGGTTTTGGGCTTGTATGGCAAGCCCTAAAACCATGGAAATGGGCACTGTGCATACCCCTTGTGGGATACACGGTAACCCACTAGAATCATGCCTAAAACAAGGCTGATAGGCAGTGCTACCACCTATCTCCAACGGTGCACAGGCGGTGCTGGCCATGTAGATTTCAAATTGATAGCACAAGCAATAATAAACCATTATTTTGAATTTAAATGATTGGGAATGATTCTAATGTGTGCTATGATTGTTTTTGGCAGGTTTTTGTTGCTCAATCATAGTGATATGGAAAGAAAGGCAACATGAAAATGATGACGCCGTCACTGAAAGAAATGCGGGTTGTATAGCCGCATTATGAGACTGTGGGCTCCTTAAATTCTTCTGGACCCCAAGCATGGTATTACATGAGCGGTTGTTATAGCACATACTTTGGATGTCAAGTTGGGGGCCCATATTCTGAAAGTGGAGGTAGAGGACATCTACTTCTTGACTGGTCTCTCGAGACGGGGTGCCCCCATCTCACTGAAAGGTTTTCAGGGAGGGGATATTACCACTCAAAAGTTGATAGATCATCACTGTGTTCCAGGCACAAGGACATCTAGGAAGAAAATCCCCATCAGAGTAGTGACAGACGAACCCCTATGGACTGTCCTATTTACCATGCAGAGGGTGGACAGGAGTCAAGGTGTGCACCAGGCTTCTAGGGCACAAATGTTATATGCCATAGAGGCCATGGAACCCACAGTATTCAACTAGGCAGAAGCCATGCTTCTGATATTCAAAGATCAGTTGACTAAGTGTCGATAGGGAGAGCTAAAGCAGTTTGTATTTGGTTCAATTTTAGCCTACGTTTTCTTTGAACAGGTGCCACAGATAGAACCTCAGGTGGTCTTCAGAAGCTTGAGAGCGCAGGAATCCCGTATGCTGAGGTGGGTCCAGATTATGGCTCATACAGGAGCAGGCAGGGGGAAGGTGAAGTTTGGTGACTTGTTCTTCAGATGAATCTACAATTAGATCCTCATGGTGGAGGATTATGCTTATGCAGGCACAAAATTCTGCGGTGATCCTGACCTACCGCTCCCACCTGGCGGACAATGGGGTGACATTGGTAAGAAGTAAGAAATCCCTAAAATGGATGAACTATTTTTTACGTTTTTTGATGTTTTATACTTTTTTTGTTAAGTAACAAGACCTGGATATTCTCATGCAGATGTTGGAGCAGCGTGACCTGGGGGAGCCTCCCCATTGGATAGGCGAGCTGGGGCTCACTTTGTACCATAGGGAGATGATATCACTGAGGATTTAGAGGAAAACCTAGAGAGGTTGACCTTGGATATCCCAGATGCTTCCATTGATGACCTCCCTATGAGGTATCAGAGACCTGCAGCGGGAGTGCCAGGTCGATTCGGTAGGCTGCTATGTAGAGTAGCTCGAGCAGTAATGTGCTACCATGAGCATCACTAGACATTATGTGTATGAGATATCTACTGAAAGTTGACAGCTTCAGGATTTTGTACAGTGATTTTTTCCTAAAATCCTACGTGCTTCAGACGAGGTCTTGGGACCTATTTTTTGTAAACTTATTCATATATATATATATATATATATACAGACTTTTACCTGGTGTTTATATATCTCAAATGGTGAATGCATTTTACATGAGTTTTATGTCTTTAAATGTTTATTTACAATAGAACATGTTTGATTTCCATGTCATGAATGGGCAATATGCTAGTCTACAGTGTAATTAGCCAATGAGTTAGCAACTACATTATGTTCCCTAGGGATATGCCTATAAGTGATGGTTTCAATTGATATTTCTAACAAACGTACTCTCCTAAAGAGGTGAAGAAGCATAGGGTTTCTAATGGTGCAGACATGGTTCAGATGACAAACCACAAGTTGTGATTCCATCAATACTACTGGATTGTGAACACCTTCGGAGGTAGCTTCAGTCAGAAGATCGATGATTGCTTGATACTCAGTGATGTTATTGGTAGCGAGACCTATACATACCACTTTTGAACTGACCAAATCTTCATTTGGGGAATAGAGGACCCAAGCAGCTAAGGCGAGATTCAAGGTGTGGCGGCAAGCACCATCAACGAAGCCGTAGAAATCCATTTGCATGACCAAAACATCATATAAATAGATGCGGACACTAAACTCAAAACCATCTTGAAAATACTAAAAGCACACTGAAAGCCAAGAAATATACATATATACAAGATACTATCCAAGAAAGGCCTAGGTATAGTACCTTTTCAGGTACAACCCATTGCAAGGTTTCCCCAAAGGGATTCCATCATAATCAATGAGTTCATAGGCTCTTTTCTCTAAAAACTTAGAAATTACAAAAGGTCCATACCACATGGACTCGAACTTACCCTTCCCTAGTTTGTCATATCTCTGATCGTAAGTCAAAACTATGTCACCCTCGTTAAAGGCATGAGGTTGGATGGATTTATCATACTGTGCCTTGATCTATTTCTTATGTGCCTCATTAGCCAAGGCAGCATCTCTTCGATTCTTGTCAAGATTATTCAAGTACAAAAATATTTCTTCCTCTGCGAAAGTGTCTGTGAGAAGTTTGACGACAAGTTGTATAGATGGAATCTGGCATTGAATCGGTAAGATAGCTTCAAGTCCATAGACAAGTTGGAATGGCATGAAACTAGTGGTTGTTTCCACTAAATTCCAATAATCCCAAAGAGTGGAGAAAAGAACGTGGTGCTAGTTGGATTTATGATCTCCAACCATCCAACAAAGCATAGTTTTTAAAACTTTGTTAATGGCCTCTACCTGACCATTAGCTTGTGGATAATATGGCATAGAGTTTTCATGGAAAAAACCTAGCTTGGCACTCAGTTCCTCCATCATTTGATTCTGGAAATGTGATCCGTGATCAGTAACGATGGACTACGGGACTCCAAATCTAGCTATAATATGATTGAACAAGAAGAGAGCAGTAGTCTTACCATCTTTTGCATATGTAGGCATGGCCTCAGCCCATTTTTTGAAATAGTCAATGGCTAAGATTATGTAACCATGCCCCCCGGATGAGGTAGGCTTACAATGCATGAATTCAATCCCCCATTTGGAAAATGGGCCAACGACAATGATGGGGTGTAGCAGAGGAGGATGAGTGTGATTTTTGGGATAAAAGTGTTGACAAGGTGGTCATTTCTTAATAGCCTCATGATAGTCTTTGAAGATGGAACACTAGAAATAGCCAGTGTGAAGGATTTTGTGGGATATATCCATCCTAGATAAATGACTACCACATGGTCCAAAGTGGCAATCATTCAACACATGTTCAGCCTCCTCATGGGTGAGGCATCACCGAAGAATAGAATCAATCCCACGTCTATACAAGGTGTCATTCAAGATGACATATTATTTCACCTGTTGATGGATATGACGACGATATTCATGGGATAAATGCGGCTGAAATCATTGTGTTTGGAGATAAACAAGAAAATATCCATACCATGGATCGGTGGTGCTAATCAGGAATAGGAATTCATCCAAAAATGAATCACTAGATTCAGATCCTGTCGAAGCACAGGGAAGGTCACATATGAACTTGGAAAATACCAAGGGTTTCTTTGATGTGGCTTTGGCAAATTCTAGATCAAACTCCCGAAGTATGACTATCCATTGGGAGTACTTGCCACCGAGCACCTGATGAGTCAGGATGTAATACATAGGGTTCTGGTCTGCCAATACAGTGGTTGTGCAGAGCAAAATGTAGTGACGAAATTTTTGTACAACAATGACCATGGCCAATGCTAACTTTTCCACACATGAATAGTAGGTTTCAGAATCCATGAGATTCTTACTGGCGTAGTAAATCATGTGCTCTTGACCGTTGGGATTTCCCTGCACCAAAACCATGGCGATGGTAGTAGTTGAGGCATCAATATACAAGAGAAAATCCTTTGAATAATCTAGGGGGTGTATCACAGGTGAATGGGTCAGAGTGTGTTTAAGGTTATCAAAGGCATGTTAGGATTGGTCATCCCAGAAAAATGGTGTGTTCTTCTTGAGGAGACGCATATAACCGTGTGTTTTCTCAGCGACGTTGCACATGAAACGATGGAGAAATTTTTCCTTCCCTTGCAAAATTTGGAGTTCAAGGAGATTAGTTGGGGCTAGTAGACCTAAAATGGTGGAAATTTTTAGAGGATCAATCCAGATGACATCTCTGGATACCAGAAAACCTAGCAGATATCTCGTCTCAATGCAAAAAACACATTTATATGGATTGAGCCGTATATTATAATGATGGCATCTCAGGAATATCTCTCTAATATGACCAAGGCGGTCCTCCCATCATTGTGAATGAGCAGGGAGGTCATTAAGGTACGGTTCAACAATATGTTTAATATCGTGAAATGCATAGGAAATCACACACTGGAACTTGGCTCCAACATTTTTCAAGCCAAAAGGTTACTTATTATATGGAAAGGTTCCCCATGGTCAAATGAATGACATCGTATGTTGATCGGTGGGTAATATCTCAATCTGATTATAGGCAGAGAAGCCATCCTTAAATGAGAAGATGACACTTCCAGCACAGTTGTTAATAATCTGATCGATGTGCAGAGTAGGAAAGTTGTCCTTGGGACAAGATTTATTCAAATCCCTAAAGTCAATACAGACTCTAATGGTGCCCTACTTTTTATTGACAGGGAAAACGTTCGATACCCATCCTGTCAAGGGTACAGGATAAATAAACCCATCTTTGAGAAGTTTCTCAATTTCAACTTTAATAGCCGCAACCTTTCGAGGATGGACTTGCCTTATTTTTTTCTTGACAGGTTTGGTCATGGGGTAGGTTTTAATCTCATGGACCACAATGGATGGGTCAATCCCCCGCATCTCTTCATAAGACTAGGAAAAAATATCATGGAATTCTTTGAAAAGTGCCTTGTATGCTTCAGATTCATCTGCCAAGCAGTTCTTCCCAACATGAACATGCTTGATGGTATCAGGCTTGGCTGATATGTCAATCGGATTCGTTTGAGTAATGTTGCAAAGGTTTCCTTCAGAATTTGTATCTTGCAACAATATCGTACTTTGGGGTACATTGACAATATTAGTAGGAAACAAGGATGCATAATCATGGTGAACCACACTTGTATTGGGGAGGAACATGGATCTATGATGGTGATCCTCTCAAATGGACTCATCCGTATTCATGATCTCGATAATGGACTCATCGAAAGGAAAAGTATCAAAGAGATAATCTAGAACAGGGAGAGAAGGTTCTAACCAGTACGGTAAATGGTAAGGATTCGAAGCAACTAAATGAAGGTCATCAGTGTGATCATTGAAAAAGGTTTGAATGGTTTCATACATTACTTCATGTGAACTCAACGAGGTGGACCCAAAAACTTGTTTACCCTTAAGCTCAAAATCAAATGAAGCGATCATATGGACTGTCGCGGTATCCGTGCTAAGAGCAGTGGATGGAAAAATCCCCATAAGGGATGAATCCTTCAACATGCCTACCCCAATTGACTGGTAAGGAGAAGGGGATTGGCCTAACATGGGGATATTATTAGCTATGGAGGTAGTAACATCCAGTGTACAGAAATCAAGCTGGTCAATGGTAACAATTCTCCCTAGATGTGGAAATTGGACTGTTTGGAATACTGTTGAAGCGACAGCAGTCATGGCATAGAACCAATTTATTCCTAGAAGGAGGTTTTAATATAACGGGGCATCTACCACTTCTACTTGAATTGAAACAGTTTTTCCCCCAAGCTCAACCACTAGGGCTGATATGAGACCATGAGGCTGGAAACCTTGTCCTTCAAAATCCTTGAGAGTCGTAGGTGATTATGCAAGCTCGGGAGAGATGAGAGCTTTCCAACAAGACAGAGACAAAACTGAGGTCGAAGCTCCTTCATCTAGAACTGTTCAAAAACTTTCTTTCCAACTACTTTCATAATGATATGAAAAGCAAGTTTATGAGGTAACCTAGACTTATAGTTCTCAACATTGAAATGAATCAAATTAGTATTATCCGGGTCTAAAGCTCCTAATGTTGTCAACAAGTTTTTGCACTGTGTAGGGAAACTTTGGAGTATTTCTAAGGTAGACATTGCACAAGGTGCTTTAGCTATATCTTCAACTACATTATAAAATTGAGCAGCTCGGGCATTGGGGTTAAAGATAGGCTTCCTAAGAGGACTCTTGGGTGGACGCAAAATCATGTCAAGAGTAGGCTTCTTGATGGATAGGGGGACAATAGATGAGGATTCAATAGAACTAGTAGAGGGAGCTTTCCTTGAAGAATAATGATCTTCTTTCTTGTCTACAATTTTTTCGTAATTTTGGCTTCGAGTTTGCAGATTAATGGTATCCGAGGAAATCATACGAATTTCCTCTGATGAACTAGAGTTACCCTGATTAGACATGTGGTCTATCAGTTGTTGTTGAGAGGGAAAAGGATCCATGAGACCTGTGGGTGTGGGATTTGACTTCAAAAATTGGAAGATTGTAGAAATTCTAAAGCCTTGATGGCATAAGGAATTTCATAAATAGGCTAAGGATCTAGGCATACAATTAACCTCACAGAGAATTGTAGAGAATTAGCATAATGAGAGAATAAGAAGAATTAATGAACACACATTAATGAATGATCAATAAATGATAATTGATATTATTACATAGGTAATACATCCTTATAAAGGAAAAGGGAGTTGCATGAAGACAACTCAAGCTAACTCATAAAGCAGGCTTACTAATTATGATAAACACCATAGTTGACTAAAGCACTTTCCCAATCTACCAAGCACCTCAAAAATTAGAAATAGAATGTGTGAGTGATGATGAGTGAAGGAAATACTTGTTAATCCTAGAATATGGAGAGAAAATAATGGAGGATGGGTTGGAAACAAAAGCTGCCAATTTCCTAGTTGACTAGCTTTACCTTATCCATAGAAAAATAGGAAAAAGTAGAAAAAGCAGAATAAAGCAGATTCTGCTGTAAAGCACAGTTACCAATTCTGGATGGCCATAAAGTGGTCAAGATCAACCCAGAATCAGAAATAAATCATTCCTAGAATGTAGATGGCAAGTGTTGACTCTAAGGTGCAAGTGGATGCCAACTATCTAAGCTAGTGGGTAGGAAATTAATCAAATAATGATTAATTATTTTATGAGTGGGTTTATTATATTCCAAGACCCCCCTTTAAGCCTGGCTTTATGATGAAATATTTATGCACATAGGGCCCAACAATAAAGCTATGGTCACCCTTTTACAATTTATCTTGTCCAAAGAAATGAGGAAAGAGGAAAAACCTCAAGGGGAAAATCCTCCCTCAAGAAAGGACATGAAAAGCAATACCAAAAATGTTGAACTACTGGTGTTGCTGCTTCTCCAAACTAAATGATGATGTCTGGAGGAATCTTCTTCTTGGGAAGAAGATAAATCTACTCACCTAGATCAAGGACAGCTGGAGGATGGAAACTAGGACCATTTAGAACAACTGAAATCCAATGATGTGAAGGCAATACTGAAGGATCTTGAGACTTGTAATCAGCTCCAAGATGATGAGACGACTTGAAATTCGAACCAGTAGAGATGAAATGAGCTCTAGATAGGTGAAATAACTGTCCAAGCGAGTGTATCATGTCTCCATCTTCATTTACACAGAGAGGATGCATGCAAGTGATCATGTAGGAACATAGAGAAGGCATAGGATCAAAGAGTGTGAATGAATGGGCTCCATGGGTTGATATAGCTTCCAAAGAATCCAAGAGATCACAAATAAGCACAACAGTAGACTCATGGGAATATACTGGTAAAGAATCCTCTATGGTAGAAGTATGAGAGGTGGAAATATAGTGATGTTCAAAATCTTCAAGGAGGCTCTGAGAATGAGTGCCAAGAACAAAGGAGGAGCTGCAGAAGCACAAGGGATCAATTATGGTAAGTGGAAAAACACTGGAAGGACTTGATTTGGCTAAGAAAACATCCTGGAATTCACTGGGTTGCACACCATCAAGAAGAGAGGCACGCACAAAGTGTGAGAGGTCTGGCATATGCATCTCAGAATCCATGATAGAAGACACAGAGAACACTGAATGTGTGAGTGAATCATCAATAGCAATAGAAGCTCCATTAGTCACTTCTTTTTCATCAATAGCATCATGAGAAGATGAATCAAGATCTTCTACTTCAAAAGACATGGAAAAAGATGGCTCTTCAATATTTACTTCTTTATTGAAAGAGGAAGCATTCGAATCAAAGAGAGTAGTAGCAACAGGAATTATATGAGAAACTTCTTCTTCATGATCAACTTCATCAGAGACTGTAGAGGTCGAGAAATCTTGAGAGAGAGAAATCATTGAGGAGCTAGAGGCACTCTCCACATAGCTAGAAGGATCCTCATTGTCCTTTCCCAAAAGTCTATCCAATGTTGTCCATATATCCTTTGGGTAATCAACATAATCAATAAGGTAGCGCATGCATGGAGAGAAAGCTATACAAATAGCTCCAATTGCTCTATCACAGTCATTCAACCAGTCACTTTGCTCTTCATAAGACTCTTCACCAGCTCCAATAGATATCTCATAGAGACCTTGTCTCTTTGGATATGAAATAATCTTCAATTTCCACTCTGAATAGCTTGTGAATGGAGAAAGAAGAGGAACTGATACTTTTGAATCCATTCGAAGTTGAACCTACAAAATAAACCTGCAAATCTGAAAAGGAGGATTAATTAATGGACTCTCAAAGATATGATATCATGTAGAGCTTTGATATCCTCAGCTCTAATAGCATGTAGAAATTGAACTTTGAGAACCTTAGCTCTAATACCATGTAGAAATTCTAAAGCCTTGATGGCATAAGGAATTTCATAAACATGCTAAGGATCTAGGCACACAATTAACCTCACAGAGAATTGTAGAGAATTAGCATAATGAGAGAAGAAGAAGAATTAATTAACACACATTAATGAATGATCAATAAATGATAATTGATATTATTAGTTAGGTAATACATCCTTATAAAGGAAAATAGAGTTGCATGAAGACAACTCATGCTAGCTCATAAAGCAGGCTTACTAATTATGATAAACCCCATAGTTGACTAAAGCACTTTCCCAATCTACCAAGCACCTCACAAATTAGCAATAGCATGTGTGAGTGATGATGAGTGAAGGAAATATTTGATAATCCTAGAATATGGAGAGAAAATAATGGAGGATGGGTTGGCAACAAAAGATGCCAGTTTCATAGTTGACTAGCTTTACCTTATCCATAGAAAAGCAGGATAAAGCAGATTCTGTTGTAAAGCGCAGTTACCAATTCTGGATGGCCATAAAGTGGTCAAGATCAACCCAGAATTAGAAATAAATCATTCCTAGGATATAGATGGCAAGTGTTGACTCTAAGGTGCAAGTGGATGCCAACTATCTAAGCTAGTGGGTAGGAAATTAATCAAATAATGATTAATTATTTTATGAGTGGGTTTATTATATTTCAATAGAGATTTCGTCCCAACGGGGACACTCTTTTGAGAAATGGTCACCTCCGCATAGTAGACAGGGATATTTTTCCATTCTTTTCCCTTTATCATTATCACTATTGGTTGGTCTTGGATTCTCTTGTTGGTTTTTGGGTTTTTTATTTTTATTTTTACCCTTCTTTTTATTATTACCAGAGGTTTGAGTACTTTGAATAGAATTGACCTTGGCAGAAGCCTTAGGATTCGAAGGGGTAGGGGTGGCAGTCCAAGGTTGCTTTGCAGGTTTTGTTGCTGATGGGGACTGGATTGAACCAATAGTCCCATCAACAGGTACTTTTGCTGGTGGCTTGGCGGGATCGGTGTTTGCATGAGGAGCTTGAGGAATTAAGTCATAAAGAGTTCCATATTGGGAATAGACCAAGTCTAGGTACTTGGATTGACTAATAGCCTGCTCTTCAGTAACAACACCACCCATAGCCACATATCGGGCGATTGGAGGCAACAAATATTTGGTAAAACAATTAGCTAATAACTGATCCGGCATAGGAGCCTTAATAATCCTTCTCTGCCTTCTCCATTCATGGATATGATCAGATATGTGGGTGCAGGTGTTCTGTCGTAGAGAAGTTAAGAGGTCAGTGACCCATTTCATAACAAATAGGGAGCTGAAAGTGTGTAAGAAATATGGTTGCCAACAAGCCAAAATCCACAAACGAATGTTGTGGGAGTTCAATGTACCACTTCGCGGTTGTACCGATCAAAGTTCGCTGAAAAATCCATAACCGAACTGAATCATCCATGAGGGAGTTTGAAGAACACCACAAATGGAATGTCATGACATGGTTTTTTGGATCGTCTCCTTGCTTTCCATTGAACTTCGGAATTTTCGATGGTAACTTTACCAGAATGGGAGGCCATGAGGGATTATGTCGAATGGGGTCATTAATCAACTTGGACAAATCAGGTAAGTCCAAAGTTGCTACAAAAGGTAACTAGTGGTTAGGTTGCACATACTGGTAATATCGATATGGCATATAATTACCAGTAGGACAGTAAGTGGACTGATAGATAGGTTGTTGCGATGAAGAACTAACGAAAAATCCGCCCGCAAGGGGTTGATTTCTAGGATCAGGACCGTTAGGACAACTAAGGCCTCCAGGAGGAGGACCACCAAGGCCTCTGGGACCACCAAGACCATTGGGACCATGAGGAACACCAAGACCACCAGGAGGTGGACCAATAGACCCTCCAGGGCCGCTGGGGGGTAAACTACCAGAGCCTCTGGAACTACTAGGAGAAGGGCCACCAGACCCTCCAGGGCCATTAGGAGGAAAGACACTAGGCCCCCCATGACCACTAGGACCATGAGGAGGAAAAATGTTAGATTTTTATCATTGAAGCTAACATTATGATCTTAGGATCTTTTAACTGAGAAAATAACAAGCACAACAATAAAACACAAGAGATAAGAGACACAAAGAAGCTTCCTCGAGGAAACCATAAAGGAGACACCCCTCAACTTCCTTAGAGATAGAATCAGCACCAAAAGTAAAAATCGAAAATAGTAAGATGATCTCCACAACTTCTGTCTGTCTCTCTCTCTCAGACTGAGAGAGCTTCTCCTCTCTCACTCATGCGCTCCAATGAGTGAGTGTGTGTGTAATAAATAGAGAGACTCATTCTCTATTTATATTCTTTCGTTCACTTGGAACCCACTCCAACATGTCAGCCTCACTTAACAATTACTTACTAGAGCCGACATCTCTAGGAGTGTCTAATAACCCTAGTGCCCCACAACTTGTGGGGACTTTGCCTCCTATGACCAATAAGAAGGTTTATCCTTAACACAATGTTGGGGACTATTTCCCTAAGTTACAATGACTCATCTAGGGTTGAATTCACTAGGATAGTCTAATAACCCTAGGGCCCCACAACTGTGGGGAATTTAACCCTTGACCAATAGGAGGATTACCCACAATGACTAGACATGACTTTCTCATTATAGAAACTTCCTGAAATAAACATTGGTGTATGACATGACTCAATTACATTACAATACATCCCAGAATAAACATCGGGTTACAATACATAAGAAATACAAGTGAATACATTCTGAAGTTACAATTACATCAACACTCCCTCTTAACTAGGAAGGTATTATGTCAACACAATTTATCGGCACAAGTATTTTTCTTTGTATCATCTGGATCATCATCAAGTTCTCGTCATCTTCATCTTCAATTCATCTTCGTCTTCAAGTCTTCTTCGTCTTCAAGTCATCTTCCTCTCTGGATATGGATCATCACTCGATCTGGATCATCTTTGGAGCATCATCTCTCAATCTGTATCATCCCTCGATATGGATCATCTCTGTTGGATCATCAATACTGAATATTCACAGGTGCTATCTCATGATTCTTCTTGTCATAGGAAGTTCTACAGAGCCAACCCTTTTCTTGCTGGATGTAGGCCTAGCCACCATGTAGGTCTTCCTCAGCGCTTATATATAACACTTAAGTCAGAATGGCCCACCCAACACTTACATCTGATCATGTAGGAACTAATCCTATAATCATATCAGAAAGGAAATTCCCAACACTCACATCTGACCATGCGGTAACATAGCCCACAACCCTGTCAGAAAGGCCCATCACTTACATCTGATCAACCAATGATCAAAGAAAGGCCCAGCACTTACACTTGGCCATGCAAGGAACCAATCTTCCATGCCAAAATGCTATTGTGCATATATATGATCAACCAATGATCGAAGAAAGGAACTGCACTTACATCTGATCAACGAATGATCAAAGAAAGGAACATCACTTATATCTGATCAACCAATGATCGAAGAAAGGTTCTGCACTTATATTTGACACATACGAGGAATCAATCCAACATGCATGTTCAAAAAGGCATGCACTCACATCTGATCCTGTAAGAACCAATCCTACAGTCATATCAGAATGGCCCCTAGTCCTAGACTGAGCTACCTAGTAACTGATCAGGTGCCTCCATTCTCCAGGAGAATGACAGTTTCCCTTACATCTGTCCTACTTGAAATAATGGCTAGCACTCATATATGACATGGAAGGAACCAATGCTCTCACCATGACAAAATGGATTAGCCCTTATATCTAACCTTCTCATCAGAATGACTAGCACTCATATCTAACATGGAAGGAACCAATCCTCTCACCATGACAGAATGGATCAGCCCTTATATCTGACCTACTCATTAGAATAGCTATGGATCTTAGCACTCATATCTGACATGGAAGGAACCAATCCTCCCACCATGATAGAATGGCTCAACCCTTATATCTGACCTACTCGTCAGAATGGCTATGGATCTCAGCACTTATATCTAACATGGAAGGAACCAATCCTCTCACCATGTCAGAATGGCTATGGGTCTCATCACTTTCCCTTGGAGGAAACCTCGATCTGGAAAACACCAAGCTTCTCCATGAAGTACTCGAACTTCACCCTAGCCAATGGCTTCATCAATACATAAACTATCTATTCGTCCGTCACAACATACTGGAGCTTCACTGCTTCCTTCTGCACCATATCCCTAATATAGTGATACTTGATCTCGATATGCTTCGACTTGTCATGGAACACTGGATTCTATGACAACTTCATGCAACTCTGGTTGTCACAATGTATACAAGTAGCATCCATCTGGAGATCAAATAAATCATACAGTAGCTTTTGCAGCCATACTACCTCACAACTAGCTAAACAAGTTGTGACATACTCTGCTTCAGTTGTACTTAGTGCCACACAGGATTTATTCCTGTTAAACTAAGAGATCACACTTGATCCCATACTAAAGCAACAACCTAAAGTGCTTTTCCTATCAATGGCACTGCACAATCTAAATCAACATAAACTTCCAGGTTAATTTTTTGATTCGTATCATACGTGAGCCCATACTCAACTATACCCTTTGCAACCATCAAGTGAACATGTCTCAATGTGTTCATAGCAAAGCAAATATCTGATCTTGTGTTCGTCAGGTACATCAAGGACCCAATCATCTAACGATACATCATAGCATCAACCGTCTCTGATGAAGCATCACTCAATAGCTTCATGTTTGATGCCATAGGTGTGGTCATGGCTTTGTAGTCCATCATCCTGAACCTTTTTAGGATCTCTACTACATACTTCCCTTCTCCGCATCTCCATGCCAAGAAAATAGTGCATTGACACATAACAGGAGCATTAATGGTCTTCCACCTTCAACCTTGAAGCAAAGGTTGAAATCCACTTTACTCTTAGTAAAGCCTAGAGTCATCAGTAATCTGTCCATCCTGTCGTAACATGTTGAACCTTAGGATCTTCTGCAGTCACTCCTTCTGAAGCATCATACTCCCTCTGCCTTCCGTACTCTATGCACTGAAACATTCTCTACCGGAGTGACAAGTAGCTTCCTATGCTACTAATTTTCTATGTATCCATCTAGGATTACTGGATACCAAGATCCTCTATCTTGAAACTTTTCAAAAAGTTCTTCTTGCACCCATCTGCGAGCTTGTCATCCTCTATATGCTTTCATCTTCAACCTTGTAGCAAAGGTTAATATATTCATCAATCTCCTCATGTATGTGTTATCCCACTCGTACAAGGTCTTCTTTCATTTGCACACATGATTCTTCCTGTCATGTGTCTCAACTCCCACTGGATACAAATGTCTCTTCGTACTCTATTCCTTCTTTTTGTGAGAAGCCTCATGCTACGAATCTTGTCTTGTGTCCCATGATGTTTCCATCTACTGCATTATGAACTTCTCTTCACGTATCGATACTACATCCTAGACATCATTCTTCTTGAACTGGTCTTCCCTTTCTTCTTGGAAGGTTCTGCATCAATGATGTCGTTGCATTCATCATATTATTTTTCTTCTTGAACTATCGTTACTTGTTCTTCATAACAAGTCTCATTCTTCTTTGCTTGTAGGTGATTATGTATGCGATCTTTCCTACAAGTCAAATGCATTAGTATGGTTAGAAACATTTCATAAGGAATATTCATAATTGCAAATTCTTATGCATAAATATATGATCATGCAACTAATTTAGCCAATACAACATCCATCCATATCTCATAAAACTTTTCTAGATGCCTTCCATCTCTACTAGGACAACATTGAGATTGTGCACTAATCCAATATGTCAGCAAAGAGGTTTCATTCAAGATAAGTAGCAATGGAGAATTGTATAGCACCATGAGCTACTTACCCATCACATGCATATTAGTAGTATACTATCGTTAATGCAAACATTCTATCATGCATAATACATCAACTGAATATGACAAATGCATAACAAAACACTATCATGAAATGACAATTGAATACTTATCTTTATTTGTTTCGTAGGTAGACTCCTTCTTGAGCCTTCAGCTTCATCGTCTTCTTCATTCATAATAGCATCGTTTCTTATCCAAATGCTAAGGTGGATAAGAGATTCTTCAAGAGTTGAGTTCTTCATATTCCTCATCACTTGAGGGATCTTCTTTGGGTGGTGAGAGCTTGATCTTCAGTTCCTCCCATCTTCTCTTCTCTTCTTATGAGTCGAGCTTCTTCTTCATCCCAGAGTCTGCTGAAATTAATCACTTCCTTTTGGCACGCATTCATTGAATGAATGAATCCCATGATCCTAGGAGGCCATTCAAGGTGGCTATCACCACTTCTGCATTATTCACTTCTTCTTTTACCACTTCAAGTTGTTCTTTGACTTGAGAGACCCTTATGACTGTATGGTCTCTGCATTCTGGATCTTCACATTCTTCAACTTGTTTCTTAAGGTCCAATTTATGTTTGTCCCTTCAAATATATTGGTCAAGGAATCAAACATCTCTTCAGGTGTCTTTAGGGAAGACACTTGTGGTATACGGTGATCCATGATTGAATGATCTTCTTGGCCTTGACCAAGTTCTTCTAGTGTAAGGATTTTAGCTTCATCTCCCTTTGGAACTGGAACCTCTCTACTCATGTAGGTGTCCAATTCATTTTCTTTAGAGAGATCATATAATTCCATGCTTGGAATTTGTCAACTTCACCAAGCTTATCATCAAGCTGATGTGATAGATCACTTTGAAATGAGAACCTCAAATGAAAATAGCAAAAGATTAGATCTTACCAATTTGAGGTGTCCGTCTTGGTTCTGGAGCTGGCTGACCTAGGGCTTGTCAGAGAAACCATAATTTTCAAAAATTGGAATATTTTAAATTTGAATGGCTAGAAAGATATATCTCTTCAAGTTGAGTTGTCCAATGTACTCCTTTTCTGAAAACAATGGAGGGAAGCTCTTGGAACAGGAAGCCCTAGTTTTCTAGTTTCTTTTGCAGAAATTCCTGTTACTGTTTCTAAGGTATTTCCAAAATTAGTGCTCATTGGAGTTTAAAAATTTGCACTGAGGTAGCCTCACATGTCCCTGATCCAAAACCATAGGTTTCATTAGAAGTGGTTTCACCAATTGGGACTTATGATCATTTTTCCAAGGTGACCTGTTACAGGACTGTTTAGAATAACGAAGTTGTACAAACTTCCACATGTCACTGTTTTCATTTTATGGGTCTGAAATTAGTACCACCAAAAGTAAAGTCCATGACCTTTTTGGAACATCTTCAAAAATGTCATTTAGACCTATTTAGCTCAATATATAGCAATTACCCCTAGGTGTCCTGTTTATGGATGAATTCTAGAAGACGTTGGAACCCTAACTTGTAGGGATCATATCTCCTAGAATATAGAGAATATGAGGCTTAATTTTGGATAAAGTGTAAATCAAGATTTTATCTAGGGCCTCTAAAACTTTCTACTTTGGAATCTTCACCAATCCTGAGATATAGAGAATTTACCAAAACTTAGCAGTTTTAGTATTTTAGGGTTTTTCTAGCTCAAGGTCAAACTAGGGTTTGACTTTTCCGGAGTTTCACCCAACCAAAAATATTGATCTAGGTCTCTAAAATTTGATTTTTATGAGGCGAGCAAGCTTATTCTAGGATCACTCAAAAATTCCTCTTCTCTAAGAAGCCCTAATTTCCCACACCAAAACTGAAAATGCTCGAAATCGAATTCCGCTTTGACTGAAAGCTGCGCCCTTCAATGGAGAGTCATAATAGCATATTTTTGCTGATGGATTATGGAGAGAGACCCAAAAAGTAATAATCTCTAGCTTATGCAACTGCACAATGTCTTCTTCTCAATTGAGATCTGATACCATGTTAGATTTTTATCATTGAAGCTATCATTATGATCTTAGGATCTCTTAACTAAGAGAATAACAAGCACATCAATAAAACACAAGAGAAAAGAGACAAATAATTTTCCTCAGGGAAACCATAAAGGAGAAAACCCTGAAACTTCCTCAGAGATAGAATCAACACCAAAAGTAAAACCCAAAAATAGTAAGATGATCTCTAGAGCTTCTGTCTCTCTCTTTCACACTGAGAGAGCTTCTCCTCTCTCACTCATGCACTCCAATGAGTGAGTGTGTGTGTAATAAATAGAGAGACTCACTCTCTATTTATATTCTTCCGTTCACTTGGAACCCACACCAACATGTCGGCCTCACTTAATAATTACTTACTAGAGCTGACATCTCTAGGAGTGTCTAATAACCCTAGTGCCCTACAACTTGTGGGGACTTTGCCTCCTCTGACTAATAAGGAGGTTTATCCTTAACACAATGGTAGGGACTATTGCCTTAACTTACAATGACTCACATAGGGTCGAATTCACTAGGATAGTCTAATAACCCTAGGGCCCCATAACTGTGGGGAATTTAACCCTTGACCAATAGGAGGATTACCCACAATGACTAGACATGACTTTCTCATTATAGAAAATTCCCAGAATAAACATCGGGGTATGACATGCTTCAATTACATTACAATAAATCCCAAAATAAGCATCAAGTTACAATACATAAGAAATACAAGTGAATACATTCTGAAGTTACAATTACATCAACAAAAACCCCCAGGTCCTCCGGGACCATTGGGCCCCCCAGGGGGAGGACCTCCATAAGGTGGTCCTCTAGCACCTCCCACAGTATGTATAGGTATCCCCCCCATAGCTGGCAGGTAAGACTAGTTAGGTTGCCCCCATGGAGTAAAAGTATTACTAGGGTATGGAATTCCAGCATAAGGCATGCCTGTAGGATTAGGTGGATGATTAATGTTTCCTACAGGTATTTGATAACCATAACCTCCAGAATATTGACTAGTTACAGGTTGTGCCCCCGAGGGTTGACCTGAATTAGATGGGGGGTTAACCACATTAGTGTGGGTGGGAGGGACATAAACTGTATATGGTTCTATATCAGAGGTCTATCCTTGACTAGGTACAATTATGGTGCCAGACAACATAGGTTGTGCTGGTGGTTTCCCCCCGGCACTAGAAGGTAATGATGGAATGGGAATTGAAGGTTGGGCCCTAGGTGTGAAAGACCTAGGAGGATTGGGAAAATGCATAACATGGGAGGTGGTGGGGGTGGGATTTTCACCTAGGTTGTGCGGTGTTACCATGCAATCTATAATCGCTTAAATGGGTCTCATAGAGTCAACAAGTGAAAGGTATCCCACATGAACATATTGGCAACATGATGGTGGTGTGCCTGATAGGTCATCTATTTTCCTGTCAATCTCCTGTGCATGAAGAATGGCACCGTGGTATTGCCTATGTTCTTCTTCATCTTCAGAATATTTTAAACAGGTGCCAAATGAGGCAATGGCCTGTCCTACAGGGGTGTCCCAAAATGGAGCATTAGAACCATAATCCGGATGGGTGGTATCATCAACATGACCTTATATGGGAGAATGGAACGAGGTATTTCCCCGAGAAGGTTGTTGGACCAAGGGAGGTGAGTGTGAAGAATATGGTCCTCCACTTTCTGCCATGACATTATCTCCCACTTGGGAGGTGTTAGCAGCTCCTTGGTCGATAGCTCCCATTGGATTTTCTCTTGAACTAGAAATAAAATCGGGTGGTAAGCCCCGTACTCTTATGGATTGTCTTAACTGAGCCACTTTGTATAGTTCCTATCTAACCTAGGGTCTGAAAAAATAGAAAACACACCAAAAGTTTCCCTACACAAGCTATAGGTCAAACAAACACACTTAAAATGATAGGAGGAGTTCAAATAGCCAGGTCTCTCACCAGGATTGTCAAGAAGGTGCCACTCACGATATACCTCGAGGGTACATGCATAGTAATCTCTCCAAATGCTATTTTTAGTGTATGGCTCCAAGCAAGATGGCTAAAGGGATTTTCTTAGATGGATAAGGTATCCTAGTGGGGTCTCCTGATATACTCAAGGTACGTAGGAGCTCAAATCGGTAGTAGTGCTATCTAATGCATAACCATACACAAGGGGCATTCCGATATAAAATTGAGTACGTGAATTACCTTTCTATATACCTCAAAGGTACATGAAAGGCCGTTCGATATACTGATGGTACATGGAAGAACTACATGAGTCTCGGGATGTAATGCAGACAAATGAGGACAGCTCCTACGCTTAACAATGCCTGAACACATCTCTAACCTATCACTCCAATTTCTATGTAAATTTTAACCTATAACTACCATTAATTTTAAAGTGGACGGTTAGGTGAATGCATGGTGTTTTGACAGAAAAGTAAGACCATGCAGTATGCTTATGCAAATTATTTCACTTTACCATTCAGTATGCCTACTTACGGGAGGGAAAGAGAGTGTTTTTTTTTTCAAAACCAAAAATATTTCCAAACAAAAATCTTGAACACAAAATCAAAGACAAGTAGCACTTTCCAAACTGATTTCTCTTTTCTGAAAGCAATAAGAAGGGGAAGAATATCTTTCCCTAAAAGAAAAACAAGAAGCACACTACATGCAAATGCACTCTATTTTTCAATTTTTCTCAAAACATAGGAAAATCTAACTTAAAACTACCATATTTTTATTTTGACGAGATAGTACTAAATGCATAAGAGACAAAAGAACATGAAGAGCTTGAAATCTTGTAAATCCAATTAGAGATCCAATGTCCAATGCTCAATGATGATAATCTAATCTCAGTAAAAAAAAATCTTTTTTAAAGGAGGAAAAAGAAGTTCTCTATGCAAACAAGAAATGAAACCTAGATGCTAATCAAATGTTTTTCTTTCAGTCTATATCATAGAGATGAAAAGAGATATTACTAACACCTTGAGCTTTTAAAAAATAAGAAGTTCTTTCACAATCACAAGCAACAAGCACCAAAGTGAATGAACAATCAATAAGCCTAATCTAGCTTTTGAATTTTCCAATCAAACCAATCTTTAAACCATATAATTTCAAATCACAAGCATCAGAGTCTGAAACGCAAACCTGAAAGTGTAGGGCTAAAAGCAAATTCACTCAATTTTTTTGCAAAAGATGAGAAAAAAGAGGTCTTGGAATGATGCCTACCTAGCACCGTGCTGGACAGATCTTGACAGAGCGGTTCTGGACTAGCACCGCTTCTCACCAACTGCATAAGTACGGTTCCCTGTAAAAATTCAAAACACAAAGAGAATGATAGATCAAGTCTGAAAAAAACCAGATCAGGGTAAAAACTGATAGATTGAGAGTAAAAAAGAGCATAAGAGGTCAAAATAATTCAAATATAGACAGATCTGGAAGTTTCAAACCAAAATTCACAGAGTCAGATAGCAAATCTGACTAAAGAGAGTTGGAGAAGGAGCCTAGATTTAGACAAGAGTTGAAGAACTGAGGAAGATCATATCAATTGATACGTATATTCAATCCCCAGTGGAGTCAGCATATTTGTAAGGAGGAATATTTCACCTTCTGCGGATAGAAGCTTTTCCTCTGGTCTAAATGGTTCAGATCCAGAACAAATGAACGACAAAGGATGAAGACCCTCCCTGAATGTCGTAGAAACCTGGAATTCTGCTTCGATAGTAAACCTGTGTACCTGCAATCAGATTAAACACGCAAACACATCAAAGCTACTAGAACATAATCTATTCATCCATGTTAGTGACCAAGGAATCCAACAACATTTACATGTGAAATCAACAACAACTGTAATGTGGGAAGGAAATTAGCTTTGCATTAAGATGAATGGAGAAGTTTACAACCAATTAAGCCTTAGTGTCGACATGCATCTCCATGAAACCAACACTTTATCCCCATAAGCTCCAACTTTTCTCTCTATGCTCTCCAATGGCTTGGGCCAAGTGGTCAATCCAACAGCATAACAATACCTCTATCATTCCTCCCTCAACCATGGACATGAGCTTGTATTTATAAGGATCAATGGATAGGAATGGTTGAGAGATTTGTGGATGAGGTGGCCTCTAAGATCCTATGATGGGGGATCTCAAGCTCAACTGACCCACAATGTTAGGGATAAGAGAGGACACGAGACTCATGGTCTAGAAGCCTCGAGAAACCTCTCTTTTTTCCCATTTTAGCTAGGGTACCACCTTTTTCCTCTTATGACAGAGCGGTTTAGGTTAAAAATGCTTATGGACCAAAGGCTATAAGCAGTGGCATTGCTTATGGTAAATAAGATACAAGCGGTGTGAGCAAGGTACCGCTCATGGTTAATAGGGAAAGCATGGTGCTGAGTATTTTCATGAAATATTGATAAACAACATGGGTTTCCACTCCAAGTGCTGGGATCAAGGGAAAGTATGTAAGTCAAAGGTCTTATTACAAGGTGGTTACAGGATTTTGGTATAACAAAAATAGCTTTCAATTTTTTTCAAACTTTAAAGTCATGGGGAAAAAATTGGTGAAACAGTTAGACTTTCTAAGACCTCTAAAAACTAAAAGATAAGGGGGGCCCTAAAAATAAATTTTTTTGGGGGGATAATAGTTGCAGCTGCGACAATTGGAAACTACGTGGTGGACACATATCTCTAAACAAATGACCTTTGAAACAACAACTAATTTAATGGTATCTTGTTAGATCACTTTATTAGATTTATTTAAGATGTCTTGATATTCTAGAATACAAGATTTATGAACATTAAACATTGATTATGGTCCAAATGGAAAAGGGGAACCAGGATTACATAGTCTTGATAACTCTTCCGAGGCCAAGATATGAAGTTTATTTTACCTTTGCCTTTGGATAGGATCCAACTTAGACATAATAGGATTGTAACAGATGGTAAGTACATATATTTGTTTGTTCCTCATTCCCATGCCTTTGAACTTTAGTGTGCTTTCCCTTCTCATCATGTAGGTGATCCCATTTAAGAATCAAATCACCTACTTCAAATTCCTTTTTCTCGGCTTTGTGCTTATCAAACCATCTCTTCACCATCTCTTGTTGATGTTTAAACCTCTCTCTTGATTTGGATTTATACTCCTATAACTTTATCATATTATGAATTCATATTTGCAGAACTTCATTATCAGTTCCTCTAGAGTCTTGGGCTAGTTTAGAGGATGGAAACAGAATATTAGGAGGCAGAATAACTTCTTTCACATAGAATAGATTGTAGGGTGACACACCTAAGAAGTTCTTGGGTGTGACTCTATCAGCCTAGAGTGCATTAGGAAAAGCTAGGTGCCAACTCCTTTGATTTTCTATGACCATTTTTATCAAAATCCTAATGAGTTTTTTATTTGTAGATTCTACCAAACCATTTCCTTGCGGATAGTAGTTAGCATAATAGTGTAGCTTAATTCCTTTTTCATTTGCAAATGCAGTCAATTTAATAGATGAACAATATGAAGCATTATAAAAAACCAGGGAAATTAGAACCCCAAACCTGGTCATAATATGGTCTTGGAAAAAGTCCATAATTGCATCTTCATTCACTTTTCGTAATGGAATGGATTCTACCCATCTGGTGAAATAGTTTGTTGTTGTCAGGATGTACTTATGCTGCAATGAATAATTTGGATTTATCTCTTTGATAATTTCAATCCCCCATTGTTCGAATGGTTCTAAATAATAATTGGTTTCAAAGGTCATGATTCCTTTGCTTGTCTTCCACAGCTCCTTTGACAAGTATCACATTTCCTGACATGAGTGTGAGCATATTTAAACAAAGTCAGCCAGTAATACCCAGCTCTTAAAATCTTGTGTGCTGTTGTATCTCTCGAGAAATGACCTCCAGCAGGTCCATCATGTAATGCTCTCCTTTTCTTGGGATTCTAATGTTCTGGAAAATATCCTTCTTGAAGATAATGAATTAAGTCTCTATACCAGGAGTCTGGAGCTGTGAATAAATGAAATACATCCACCATGTGTAATTCAAATTCATTATCCCAATTGTTATCTTCATTGTCTTGAATCTCAACCAGCAATTTACATATCCCTTGCCCTTTAATTATGGTTGCTGGTTTGAATTCTAGATCATATTCTTGCAAGGAGGTTACCCAATTACCTCTTATTTCTCCCAACTCTTTTTGTACAAAAAGAGATCATATTGTCGGGTGCAAACTATTACTTTGGTACGGTTCTTAAGTATATATGGTATGAATTTCTTCACCACCTTAAAAAATACATATGCTTGCTTATGTATAGTAGGATAATTTAATTCACCCCCTTACAAACCAGTGCTCATAAATGATATGGGGTACTCATCTCCCCCTTCTTCTTTCTGTGTAAGCACCGCTGCTAACAAATCATTTGAAGAAAAAGTGTACAAGATAAAATCCTTTTCGAAGTTGGGATTGTTAAGTGATGGTACATGAGCTATGGATGTCTTGATTTTGTTAAATGCACCCTTCTCTTAATTAGTCCACTTGAATTGAGCACTTTGCTTAACCATTTGTTGCATATGTTTTACTATTTGAGCAAAGTCTAGCACAAACCTTTGCACAAAATTAATTGTCCCCATAAAATACTGCATACCCTTTTTATTATGGGGCAAAGGGAACCATTCTATTTCTTTAATTCTTTCTGGGTCTATTGAGATCCCTTTTTTCGAAATAACATGACCCAATAGCTTTCCTTCGGTAATAGAGAACACACATTTCTTAGGATTTAAAGAAATTCCATATTTTTTACAATGTTCGAAGATCTGTTTTAAATGAAACTCATGTTCTTCTCTCTTAGAAAATATCGTAACATCATCTAAATAGACCAGAACACTGCGACCAATCAGACCATGAAAATCTATATTCATATCCCTTTGGAAAGTTGCTCTAGCATTGATTAGTCCAAAGGGCATTCTTCTATATGAAAAAGTCTCCCACTTGGTTCTAAAGGTGGTCTTGAGCCTGTCTTCTTTTGCTACTAGCACTTTGTTATAGCCTAAGAATCCACCTAATAGAAAAAATAGTTCAGAAACTAATACCATTTGTGATATCTATTCCATGGGTGGGATAGGGTAATTGTCTTTATCAGATGCATAGTTTAGATTTATGAAATCAACACAAAGTCTGATCTCTCCAAACTTCTTTCATACTGGTACCAAATTTGAAACCCATTATAAATGTCTAACTTTGAATATGATCTTAGCATCCAGAAGCTTTTTTACCTCACTTTTAATTATGGGTTCTAATTTTGGATGCATCTTTCTTAGAGGCTGCTGATATGGTTTGACTCCAACTTTGATTGGAATAACATGCTGTATACTTTTGGTGTCGTAATTTTTGAGGTCTGCATAGGTCCAAGCAAATACATCTTTGTATTGTCTGAATAAACTGATGAATTTTCTCCTCTCCCTTGATGAACAGCGGTTCCCCAAATTCACATATTTGGGTTCAACCTTTGACCCTAGATTTATCAGCTCAAATTGCAAAGACAAACTATGTGTCTTGACATTTTCTAGTTTTCTAAACTTGTTGTCTAGATCAAACATATGTTGCAAAGTTCAGACTCCTTTAAGAATAAAGTTTCCATTCTTGAGGTCTGCTTGATGTTCTTCATCATCTATTATGGCTCCCTTGAAGGTTTCATCATTCATTAGAAATTACAATTTTTGTTGATCATCATCAAACACCCTCAGATTGGTGATATTATCTGGAATAGAAGGCCTGAAAAGAAATTCAATAGAACATCTGTTATTTGTAGGTACCAGCCATGCAACTGAAGTAGCTAACAAGTCAGCTGTTGCATTTTTTGCTCTAGGAATTGAAGAAATATTGAATGCATGAAAATTTGCTAATAAATCCCAAACTTCATTTTGGTAAGCCTTCAAATGTGGTGATATGCAATGAATTTTGTTTTGAACTTGTTTAACAATGATTTCAGAATCTTTGTACACTTTTAGATTTTTTACTTTTAATTCCATTGTTTTTTTTCAGTCCATGGACTAATGATTCGTATTGAGCTGCGTTATTTGTACATTAAAATTATAATCTACATGAAAGAAATTTTTTTTTTTTTTCTGGATCGATCTGGACATAGCCAGCTCCTGATCCTTCCATGGTTTTGGAACCATCAAAATAAAGAATCCAAAAATTTTCTACTCCTAGTGAGTTTGAACTACTAACCACATCTGAGACTAACTCTACTATATTATAATCAATCTTATTAGCCCATGAAAACTGAAGGACATTGGGATGGATATATGATAGGTTACTGAATTCTTCAGCTTGGTAATTTTTCGGTTCAAGCTCAAGAAAATAGTTTCCCATAACATAATTAACTGGTTCATTCTTTCCTTCCAACTAAGTTATGTTGTGTTTCATTTGAGGTTCCCTTAATACTTTTATTTGATTCTAAAAACCTTTATAAGGTAACCATACATGTGGCCAATCTGATGCAAAATATCCCTCCAATTTTGTAGCCCAATCCCAGCTCAAAACCAAACCATATACGTCCGAGATATCTGCTACAAAAATGTCTATATACTGACATACCCTCTCATCTGCTGATAAATGAATCAAGACATCTTCCATTTCTTCTATCACTTTCATTGCAGTTCTATCCAATTGGATAACTTGGCTTGTAGTTGGCTTGGGTTGACCATTTATTTGCTTGCAAATTGCAAGTGGCATGACATTTACTAATGCTCCAGAGTCCACCAAACAGTTATTCATGTTGTAATTGAAAATTTCAAAGGTAAGCAGGAATGTTGGAGTTTTGTATTTAGACTTTCCTCCTATACTTGCCTCACCAATCTCTTCATCTTCCTGATTATCATTCTGAGGTTCCTTCATAGGTGTCTCAAGTGCTTTCAACATCTTTTCTTTTTGTTGGGTTAGATTACACATTTCAAACAAAGAGATGTTTGCTTTAGTCTTTTTAATGTCTTCTACAATGTCATATCCCATTTCATGTTCATTGGCATTCTTCTTGACATTCTCAAATTTGTTTTCTATAGACTTCTCAGGTATATTAACTGTCTTGGGATTCTGACTTGTGATGACAAACTTTGGTATATTAACTTTTTGAGAATTATTTTTTATCTTTTTCATGTTCTCCTCAAGTTTATTAATCTTCAGCAGTATCATGTTATCTTCTTTCAATGAACTCTGAATCCTTGTTGTAACATTTGTCTCTGGTATTTCTTCTTCTTCAGTGATATATTCATCTTCTATATTAAACATGGAAACACAATCCCATAAGACTAGAGTGTCTTCCTCTTGGGTCTCTATTGGTTCATTACCCTTCTCTTTTTGGTCCACAATTTCTGTCAACTTGGAATCTAGTAGTTGGTTCATCACTAAAGTTATAGAATTTATCCACTATGGGCAATTTTTTCAGAGTGAGGATGCTGATGGAAAGTACATAAATTGTCCATTCCCACATCTGTCAAATTCATAGCCGAGGGACTATGTGAGGGAGGTTTGGGTTGACCATTATCATATCTCCTTTTATAATAGGTTTGTATTGTTTATGGGCCTCCTTCTCCTTTTCCAGATCAATTACTCTATTTGACAATTTTTACATCATTTTTACCACCCCCTCTAACTCCTGTGACTACTCATCTTTAGGTTTAGTTAATAATATAGGATTTCTGTGTTGATGTAATTGTAACTTTGGAATGTATTCACTTGTATATCTTATGTATTGTACCCCGATGTTTATTCCGGGAAGTGTTTATAATGCAATTGAGTCATGTTATGCCCCAATGTTCTAATCAAGAGTTTCTATAATGTGAACAAGTCATGTCAAGTCATTGTGGGTAACCCTCCTATTGATCAAGGGTTAAAGTCCTTGCAGTTGTGGGGAACTAGGGTTATTAGACTCTCCTATAGAAGTCAGCCCTAGTGAGTTATTATCAAGTTAGGAATTAGTATAAATAGAGAGTGAGACTCTCTATTTAGCACACACTCACTCACACTCAGTTGTAGCGCATAGCTGAGGGAGAAGAAGTTGTTGGGGCTAGAAAGAAAGAGACTACTGCTGTCGGGAGATCCTCTTACCATTTTGGGGTTTTAATTTTGGTGCTAATTATATATTTGAGGAATTTTTGGGGTTTTCTCCATTTATGGTATCCCAGAGGAAAAACATTGTGTTCATTGTCTCTTGTGTTTGATTGTTGTGCTTGTTATTCTCTCAGTTAAAGATCCTAATATAATGGTAGCTTGAATGATAAAAATATAGCATGGTATCAGAGCTAACCTAAGAAGAAGACACTGTGCAGCTGCAGAAACTAGGGATTCCTACTTTTTGGAATTCTCTCCATAGATTTTCGGCAAAAGAGGGTTGGGATGACTCTCCTCTCTAGGGTGCATCTTTTTGTCGAAGCAGAATCTGATTTTGAGCATTATTAGTTTTTGACCCGTCACTGCTGATAGAAATTAGGGATTTCGACAAAAGTGGAAATTTTGAGTGATCCAAGGCCTGGATTGATCTCCTCCTAAAAATCGAAGTTTAGAGATCAATATCAAGGCTTTTGGTTGAATAAAACTACAGGAAAGTCAAACCCTAATCTATGCCTAAACCAGCACTGCAGAATTTCAGATCCAGATCTAGATCTGACATCTTAACCTGGTAAGATCTAAATATTTTGTATTTCCATTTGACGTTCTCAGTTAAGATGTCTCATCATACCGAGCTTGATGAAAATCTTGAGGGAGCTGATAACTTCTGAGCTTGAAAGTATAGGATCTCCCTGGTCTCAAAAGAAAAGGAGTTGGAATCCTATATCAATGAGGAGGTTCCAGTTCTAGAGGGAGATGAGGCTAAGTCCTTACAAAAGAAGAAATTGGTCATGGCTAAGATGATTATTGTTGATTCAATCAAGGATCACCTCATACCATAGGTGTCCTCCCTAAAGATACCTAAAGCTATGTTTGATGCCCTGACCAAATTGTTTGAAGGGAAGAACATAAATTGAAAGATGAATATGAGAAACCAATTGAAGAATGTAAAGATCCAGAATGAATAAACCATCTAGTATTACTTTACAAGAGTCTCTCAGATCGAAGAAAAAATTGAAGCAGTGGATGAAGAAGTGGAGAATGCAGAAATTGTGATGACCACCTTGAATGGATGGGACTCTTTCATTCAAGGGATCTATGCTAGAAAGAAGCTAGTCAAGTTCAGTAGACTGTGGGAAGAATGCTCTCAAGAAGAAGCTCAGATAGCAGCTCAAGAAGAAAATATGGGAAGTGAATATAAGGCTCTCACAATACACTCCAAGAAAAGTAGAAGAAGCTCTCATCACTCCAGAGGTAAGAAATTCCACCAGAAAGATAACACTAGAAAAGATTTATCTAAATTAATATGCTATACATGTGATGAAAGAGGACACTTTGCCAAAGACTATCCTAGAAACAAGATTAACTCCCATAAGAAGAAGGGAAACAAGAGAAGACATCATGCTCATACTATAGAAGATGATGAACCTTCCACAAAGAGAAGCAAGCAAGAAAGTGACGATTCTTCAAGTGATGAAGAATATGTCTTGATTTCCTCTCTCACGAGAACTATCACACATGGAAGCAATGATTGGCTTATAGACAGTGGTGCTTCCAAACATATGATAAGATTCAAAGAATCCTTTATGAAACCATCTGAACATGAGTCACATCACAAGGTGAAACTTGGGGATGACTACCAGTATTCAATACAAGGTAGTGGGGAATCCTCCTATAAGCTAGACTCTCGAAAGTCTATGAAGATGAAGGATGTATTGTTTGTATCAGGACTTAAAAAGAACCTCCTCTCCATATCTGCATTAGATGCAAAAGGCATGAGGGTTGCACTTGTAGATGGCCAAGTTCTCATGTGGCCAAAGGGAAATACTTTTTATGATGCAGTAGTGATTGGGGAACAAGAGGGAGGCCTATACAAATTGAAGGGCCATCTAGAAAAAGATTTGGTCCATGACATAGTATAGCCAAATGAAATTTCACATAGAAGGCTTGCAGATGTGCATTACAGAGCACTACCACTTGCAAGCAAAGCTGTTGAAGGTGTTCCAGAAATTCAGGAAAAACATGATGGAGTCTGCAAAGGACGTGTGAAAGGAAAGAACACAAAGAATACATTTCCAAGTAGCGAGAGAAAGGAAAAAGGAATGTTGGAAATCAGTCACTCCGATGTATGTGGTCCAATGTCATCAAGTTCATTAAGCGGGTATGTATACTATGTTTCTTTTAATGATGATTTTTCTAGGAAGACATGGATGTACTTCATGAAGAACAAAGATGAAGTATTCATTAAGTTCAATGAATTCAAAGCCTTGATCAAGAACCACACATAAAAGAATATCAAGACCTTTCGATCAGATAATGGTGGAGAATTCACTTCAAATGAATTCAAAGCATTATGCAAACAGTCAGGGATTAAGAGGGAGTTAACTACTCCATATAATCCAGAATGAAATGGGTTTGCAGAAAGGAAGAATAGAATGATCATGGAAGCTACAAGGGCTATGATTCATGATCAAGATCTTCCCATGCATCTATGGGCAGAAGCTGCCAGAATAGTGGTGTATGTACAGAACCCTACTCCACACAGAGTACTCGAGAACAAGACACCTGAAGAAGTCTTTTCCAGCTAGAAACCAAAAGTCAACCATTTGAGAATATTCAGCTGTCCAGTGTACATACACATTCTGAAATAAAAGAGGGAAAAGTTAGATCCTTCACGAAAAAATGGTATATTTGTTGGATACTCTGAAAGCTCAAAGGCTTACAGAATATACTTCCCAAGATTCAAGAATATCGATATCAGCAGGGATGAAACATTTGATGAAGACTCAACTTACAACAAATCCAGAAAGAGACCCACTAAAGATTCTAAAGAAACATAAGCACCCAGAATTCATGACACAACCATGACTGAAGAATATCAAGAAGAAGATCATGAAATAGAAGAACCTCAAGAACCTATAGATCCACATCAGGAGAAGAATCCTCACAAGAGGAAACCTGTATGGGTATGAGAAGCTATCCAAGGTGCAGAAAGATATGGGGCTCAAGAAGAAAATCACAAAGAAAGGAAAATAACTGGATCCTGTTCCGGTTATGTATCCCTACTATGTAACATTATGGATAAAGAACCTTCCAACTATGAAGAAGAGGCAAAGAAGAAAGAATGGAAGAATGCTATGATCGAAGAGTATCAATCGATCATGAAGAATGATGTTTGGGATGTTGTCCCAAGACCAAAGATAAGTCTATTGTAATTCCAAATGGATCTACAAGATCAAGCATGCTGCAGATGACAACATAGAAAAATATAAAGCAAGATTTATGGCTCGTGGCTTCTCCCATAAGAAAGGAATAGATTATGAAGAAAATGTTGCACCTGTATCTAGATACACTTTCATCAGATTAGTACTTACTCTGGCTGTAGTGATGAAATGGAAGATACACTAGATGGATGTTAAGACTACTTTCTTGATTGGTGTAGTGGAAGAGGAAGTGTATGTGGAGAAACCACTCGGTTTTAAGACACATGATAGGGAGACTCATGTGTGTAAATTGAATAAATCCCTATACGGTTTGAAACAGGCACCCAGGACATGGTACTATAGAATTGATGGCTTTCTATATAGTCTGGGCTTTACCAGAAGTAAAGTAGATTCCATCCTTTACTACAAGGTTGAATAAGGTAACCCAGTGATACTCCTACTATATGTAGATGATCTGTTTGTAATAGGTATGGATGGGTTGATTGCTGATACGAAGAGAAAGCTTGTTTCCAAGTTCGAAATGAAGGACCTGGGTATGATGCACTATTTTCTAGGCATGGAGGTGTGGAAAAATGTAGATGGAATCTTCCTCGGACAAGGGAAGTATGCAATAGAGATCCTGAAGAGGTTCGGGATGATGGAATGCAAGGCCATAACTACACCTATGGCATAAAACCTGAAGCTATTGAGTGATGCTTCATCAAAAGTGGTTGATACTACAATGTATCGTAAGATGATTAGGTCCTTGATGTACCTGATGAACATGAGACCAGATATTTGCTTTGTTGTGAACACCTTGAGTCAGTTCCTGACATATCTGAGACATGTTCACTTGATTGCTACAAAGCATATTTTGAGGTACCTAAAGGGTACAGTTGATTATGGGCTCAAGTATGAGGCAAATGAAAAGATTAACCTGGAAGGTTATGTTGATTCAGATTGGGCAGGAAGTGCCATCGATAGGAAGATCAATTCAGGGTGTTGCTTCAGTATGGGATTAGGTGTGATCTCTTGGTTTAGTAGGAAGCAGTCCTATGTGGCACTCAGTACAACTGGAGGAGAGTATGTTGCAGCTTGTTCAGCTAGTTGTGAGGCAGTATGGTTGAGGAAGCTACTATCTGATTTATTTGATCTCCATTTGGATGCTAATTGTATATATTGCGACAACTAGAGTTGTGTGAGGTTGTCAGATAACCCGATGTTCCATGACAAGTCAAAGCATATCAAGATCAAATATCACTATATCAGGGATATGGTGCAAAGAGGAGAAGTGAAGCTCTAGTATGTTGCAATGGATGAACAAATAGCTGATGTGTTGATCAATCCATTCGCTAGAGTGAAGTTTGAGTACTTCAGGGAGAAGCTTGGTGTTCTCCAGATTAAGGTTCCTTCCAAGGGGAAGTGATGAGTCCATGAGACATTCTGACATGGTGATAGGATTGGTTCCTTCCATGGTCAGATGTAAGGGATGAGCCATTCTGTTAAGGTGAGAGGATTGGTTCCTTCCATGTCATATGTGAGTGCTGAGCCATTCTGATGTGACTGTAGGATTGGTTCCTACATGATCAGATATAAGTGCTAAATTCCATTCTCTGAATGGAGGCACCTGGTTAGTTACCAGGAATACTCAGCCTAGGGACGAGGGCCATTCTGATGTGACTATGGGATGTGTTCCCACATGATCAGATGTAAGTGTAGGGCCATTCTGAGGGGACTCTGGGATGTGTTCCCACATGATCAGATGTAAGTGTAGAGCCTTTCTGAAGAGACTGTGGGATGTGTTCCCACATGATCAGATATAAGTACTGAGCCCTTCTAGCATGGTTATAGGATGTGTTCCTACATGGATGGATATAAGTGTTGAGCCCTTCTAACATGGTTGCAGGATGTGTTCCCACATGGATAGATATAAGTATTGAGCCTTTTCGATAGGGTTATGGGATGTGTTCCCGCATGATCGGATGTGAGTGTTGAATCTTTCCGATAGGGTTGTGGGATGTGTTCTTGCATGATTGGATGTGAGTTCTGGGCCTTTCTAATAGGGTTGTGCGATGTGTTCCCGCATGGTCAAATGTGTGTGTTGGGCCTTTTTGACAGGGTTATGGGATGTTTTCCCGCATGGTTAGATGTGAGTGCTGGGCATGCCTTTCTGACATGGTGTTGGATGTGTTCCTCTCATGGTCAGATGTAAGTGCTGGGTGGGCCTGACTTAGGGTTAGATATAAGCACTGAAGAAGACCTACATGGAGGCTAGGCCTACAACTAGCATGAAAAAGGGTTGGCTCTATAGAACTTCCTGTGATGAGAAGAATCATGAGATAACACCAGTAATGATGACCCAGTGATGATCCAGATCCAGTGATGTTGATCCAGCAGTGATGATCCAGATGGAGTGATGATCCAGATCAAGTGATATTGATCTAGATCCAGTGATGATCTAGATCTAGTGATGTTGATCTAGATCAAGTGATGATCCAGATCCAGTGATGTTGATCTAGTAGAGATGATCCAGATCGAGTGATGATCCAGATCCAGTGATGATGATCCAGATCGAGTGATGATCCAGTTCCAGATGAAGATGACTTGAAGATGATGAGGACTTAATGATGATCCAGATGATACAGAGAAGAAGAATTGTGCTGATAAATTGTGTAGAGAGAAGACCTTCCTAGTTAAGAGGGAGGGTTGATATAATTGTAACTTCAGAATGTATTCACTTGTATATCTTATGTATTGTACCCCAATGTTTATTCTGAGAAGTGTTTGTAATGTAATTGAGTCATGTCATGCCCCAATGTTCTGATCGAGAGTTTCTATAATGTGAACAAGTCATGTCAAATCATTGTGGGTAACCCTCCTATTGATCAAGGGTTAAATTCCCCGCAATTATGGGTCCCTAGGGTTATTAGACTCTCCTAGAGAAGTCGGCCCTAGTGAGTTATTGTCAAGTCAGGAATTAGTATAAATAAAGAGTGAGACTCTTTATTTAACATACACTCACTCACACTCGGTTGCATTGCATAGCTGAGGGAGAAGAAGTTGTTGGGGCTAGAAAGAAAGAGACTACCACTGTCAGGAGATCATCTTACTATTTTGGGGTTTTACTTTTGGTGCTGATTCTATCTCTGAGGAAGTTGCGGGGTTTTCTCCATTTATGGTTTCCCTGAGGAAAAAAATTGTGTTCATTGTCTCTTGTGTTTGATTGTTGTTCTTGCTATTATCTCAATTAAAGATCCTAATATAATGCTATCTTGAATGATAAAATCTAACATTTTGTTCCCATAAGTTTTCTCTTTTGATTGTACAGGATATTGGTCTATACTTTCTGTTTCAGTCTCTACCTTCTCATATTCTTCATAAGTATATACTAAGGTGGGCCTAACCAATATTTTGACAAACATGGCTAGTTCAAGCCCAAGAGCTGAGGTGTAATACTCAATTAGGGTGTTCTCAGTTCGTTTGTCAAATGCATGAAAGTTATTCATGTAGGCAGCAAACCTCTGAGTGAAGTTTTGCACATTTTTCTTCTTTTCTTTCTTTAGGGAAATTAATCCTTTCATTAAAGCAACATGAGTTTTCTGGATTCCATATTTGTTTCTAAACAACCTCTCAAAGGTATTTCGATTTGTAATTGAATTTTCTTTCATGACAAAGTACCATGAGGTTGCTTTTCCCTTAAGAGTATGTGGGAACAATTTGCAGACTGCATATTCATGTTTTGCTGCTTGTAAACCTTCTAAAGCTATATAAAATCTTTGTAAATGATCATCCACAATAATTCCTTCATTTGGTTCAAATTTAGGTAATGCTTTGTCAAAATTCTGAGGCATAGCATGCAATGGAGGGGTAAGGTTTGAAGGAGATCTAGCCCTCCAAGCAGGTGGTGGAGGAGGCTGATTTGAATTCACATTTTCCATGATTTTGATTGGAGATTGAGGAGGAGACTAGACAGGGGTTCAAAAAGGAGAACAGTGAGGGGAATCTGGTCCCAACTAATCTAGCGGCTGGTTAACTTCTTGCAAGGTTGTTTCTACTAGTTCATCAAGGTCTTCCACTAATACTGAGTTCTCCAAATAAGGATGGTATTTTTTACGAAACTCTCTTCTCGGTAAAGCAGGAATAATGGGTGATCATCCAATCTTCTTCACATATTCCCTTGTAATTCTCCTTAAATCATCAACTACTTCGTTATCAATGGGATAGAGGTACTTTGTGAATTTTTCTTCAGGACTAGGTCTTTGAGGGATACTGGTTTTGGAACTATCACCGATGGAGTATTCTCCAGAAAAGGAATTTCCTCGGCCAATCATGCACAAGAGGCCCTCCTTCTAGTGCAAAAATTGTTGAGGCATGAAAAATCTCAGGTAATAATAGTAGGGATTCTCCCCAATAAGCGTTCCCAATTAGCTCATTATTATTTGGTATGGGAAATCCATCCACTTTGCGGTTTGGCTACCGTAGGACAAGTAACAATTAAATCTAGTTTTACCGGTTGCAGCCCGGTCCACCGTTTAAGTGTATTTTTTATTTTTATATTTATGTATGATATGCAATTGCCTAATCAGATAAAGAAAACGAAGATATTCATAATGTGATGCACAGGTTCTTACCTCTCATCTTACCTCTTTCACTTCTAAATCATAAACAAAGAACTACTTATACTAATGCTAACTAACTTTATCTAACCTATCCCTAGGGAGAAATATTGTAATTAATGATGAGTAATGTACTGTAAAACATGCATTTAGAATATTGCAAATAGTTTTTCATATTTCAGAATACACGAATAAGTAGAAAGATAAACAAAGAGATAACTCATTGTTAATTAAAACATTCATTACTCAAATATACTATGGAAGTTTCACAGGAATAAATAGGAAAACATTCATAACATGAAATAATTCATAAGTTAGAATGATCTCACAGGTCATAGAAAAAGTTGAAATAGAAGTATTTCAACATTCAACCAATCTATGGCAAGCATTTCAGACTCCATAGTGCCTTCTCTAGCAGAAAATATAACTTCTTTATTATAAGAGGAAGTAGTTCTTATTACAATAACTTTTCAGAAAGATAGCCTTTCAAAATTCTGCACAAACACCTTTTGTCCTCCAGACTGCCTTTACCAATTCCTCCACTGCTCTACTCCCGAATTCAATTAGCTCATACTCTAGCTTCACTATCTCTAGGCCCTTGATGGGTGCATCATCTAGAGGTTCCTTGGTTGTTTCCAACCAAGTCAAGCATCCTTGTAGAATTTCTAGGATATCCTAGGTCCTGTCTAAAAAGTAAGAAGTTGTACTCACAATTTCTTCCAGCCTTGCCTCTACTTGCTAAACTTTCAACACCTCCTCTTCCATTTGAAGCTGCATCTGATGAATTTTACTTCTAAGTGCAAGAGAAATCTTCTTCAATGGCTCAATATCTGTTTTCTATTCATTAGCTGCTTTTAATGAAACTTCTAGTAAAGCTTTCTGGGTCTCCAATGCTACTACTTGATTTTTATAATGCTTGGCTTTCCCCTCAGCAGTATTCTTTTGCATCTTTAGTTCTGCCACTTTATTTTCTAGACTTCCTTTCTCTTTACTCAATTCTTCAATTGATGATTTCAAGATGTCTTGTTCTGCTTCTAAGATCTGATGTCTTTGCTGAAGTATTCCAAACTATGACAAGGTGTCCTTGGACTCTCTTTCAATATTTCTTCCTGATAATACCAAACTATCCTTGTTTGACTATAAGGTTTTGCATTCTTCCTTGGACTCCTCAATATCACTAATCATGTCTTTGTACTTTCTCTTTAGACTTTGAATTTAATCTCTTTCTCTTTTTAGGGTTTCTTTCAATTGAGTAATCCTCTTTTGATATTGTTCCAAATCCGTCATTATCTTATGAACATTGTCTTCAATAGCTAGGGATATTGCTACACTAGCCCTGGCCATTAATCTCGTATCTTTATCAGTCTCATGAACCATTGCCTTTTTAGTCACCATAACTCCCTTGTTTCCTCCAGTGTTCACTTTCTTCTTCGTTCTCCTAACAATTCTCTCTTTAACTTTGTCGCAGCAAATAGTATTCAGATCAAGCACTTCATATTCTTCCATTGGAGTAAAAGGAACCAATTCAAGTCCTGACCTCCAACAGATGCGTCGCTGGAGGTCAGGACTTGGCCTCTTCTCGGCCTCTTCCATTGATTTTATTTTTTCTTCTTATTCTTCTCTCAACCACTCTTTTGCTTCTTGGACTAATCTATGTGCCTCCTCTTGTATTTTCTTAGTAGCCTCCTCTTCTTGCTTCTTCTTTTGCTCAGCAACCTTTCCCTTTCCACCAACTATAGTTATCTTTTGCTTAAACCTCCTTCTCAAAGCTATCATATTTTGAGCTTTTCAAAAAATTTCTTCATCTTTATCCCGGAAATTTGTGTACTCGAAATGCACCCACGTTGTAGCACAATAATCAACAACCTTATCTTCAAAGTAATTTCTATGGAATGTTATCTCGCCAAAGTGAAAATATTCTAGCTCCTTCACAAATTCTGTTGCACTCTTCACTTTGGAAAATTTGTAACTCCCTATGTAAAATGGGATTGGAGGATACACAACCTTCTTTTGCTCAAACTGGAAGTTACCCACTACATCAATGTATAGCTACCTTACTACCTCTTTATGAATGACATAATCTATAGCATACATTGGCAAAAGAGAAGGAGCTCTCAATCCACCAAACATCCATAAATACAAACCCTCCTCAGTCAAGTAATAGTGTCCATTATCTTGCACAATATTCAATGCTTCCTTGGACATGCAATTACACTCAACAAGGAAAATCAATGTGTACAACGGCATGATAAAATATTCACAAATATTCTTGTAGTGACTGAAGTACTTGTGTGCCCACAATAATTGGTATGCAGCATATTCAGGGGACCGGTCCTTATCGCATTAGCATTTCAACACTGGGAATGGTTGTGTGCATAAAATACAATCAATAAAAAATGAGCTCATATAGAACTCTTTTTTCTTCTGTGAGACCCCTCCTAGTGCTGCACTTATGTAGGCAGAAAAACTGTTAGGTACTATGTTTTCCCAATTGAAGATGGTACCTTGAGTTGTTACAAAAAAGATTACTGGTACCCAACCTATTTTGAATTTCATTCCATTGGCTCTCCCGAATATCTTGTTTAACATCAAGGATATGAACCTGTATGGAGTATGAACACTTGCTGTTTCATACTCAAATGAATGCCTCGTACAAAAATTCTTTCCTGGGATCATCATCGCTTTGACGATTTCCACAACATCTAGATTTAGGTCTTTCAACCATATTTTAGTCAAATAGATCAGGGGTGTTGGCAACTTGAAGGCCATGGCTACATAGGCTAGGATATAGGCAGCATAAACTTTCCCTTAAGTTTTATCCAATATCATCCTTGTCACATCATCCCTGGGAAGGATCTATCCTATTACCTCTAAACAAGGGAAATGCTTTGGTCGCATAGCCACCTTCATGATTGCTGATCTTTCGATATTAGCATAAAAAGGTAAATCCTCTAATCCAGCCTCTAGGACACTCTCATTTGATATCATTTTGTATATTTCTCCCCATTTATGTTTAGGATCAATACTAGTGATGGCTTTGGTGTCTTCATAGATAACCTCGACTCAGGTTACGATTTCTACCTCCGGTTCTTCATCTGTTGTTTGTGCCTTCTTTTTCTATTTCCACAACATGTTGCTGTGTGGATGATGGGCCTGCGTTGATCATACAAATTAGATTTAGTCTATTCACACATATGAATAGCAAACTATATACTGAAAGCAACAACAATGTTAACCAGAACATTACCAACTCATCATAATGCATGTTAAACAACTTTGCTTCTACCCAAACCAAAATGTGCTTTCTGTATACGAAGCTAAAGACCATAAAGTTTTCAAAGCTGGTTCGGACACAAAATTATGAGAAAAAATTCCATGGGGAAAGACTTAGGTTTTCACTACGCCCTTACATCTACAGGTATCAATACTGTTGGTGGGAAAACCCTGAAAACACCAGATTGCTAAACCCTAAACTTGGTCTTTTCCCACAACAAAAAATCCCTCCCCCAACATCCCAAGAAAAACCTAACCACACTTGACTGACAGTTGTGCACTAGCCCTAAAATGGTAAAGGGGATGAGGGAGAAATATAGACAGTGAAATGCTCATCTGCACCCTACCCTCTTTCTTTCTACTAATGTCAGAAAATGGCTCATGGCAGACTGCGAATAAGAAGAACCAGGGTAGGTGAAAGAAGACGGCGCCCACATAAAAGAAATGATCACCATAACTCTGCGGCACAAGAAAAATTCCCTAACCCTATCAAGCTGCAATAAAAAAAATGCTAAGTACAGGATTGGATAAGAATGCTACCTCGAAACTCTGGAGGATGACCTAGATGTGCACGACCTTCATCTGCAAACAAATTGCTCAGACAAAGACATCTCCACAACTCCAAATGACAAATGACAAGGTGAATGATGACCGTAAAAACACCTCGATGGGATTTTATATGCTTGAGAATGGGTAAATTAATTCCGTATGGGAGAACAAAAGAACAAATGGGTATCGAAAAAGAACTAGGTAGAAGATGTGAAGCATTGGATGTCTTACGAAGAATGGGCCTGGGAGATCAGGTGGAAAATGGTGAAGTACTTAAACAAACATTTGTAGGCCAATCAACTAAGATTGCGCTGGCATCAGAGATGGATACGGGACGACATCGAATCAGCTTTAGACTCTGCATCCGCAACATCGGCCAAGCAAATCACTAAGCTCTTGGACCACTCTAAAAGAAAACAACAGACACAGCGGAAGAGACAATGACAAGGTTTTTGTGGATATCAAAAATAGGTAGAAGATTAATGATCTGGTGCATCAGAATGGCTTAGGAATAGGCTTATGAAACCTTCGGAAAAACTCTC
This sequence comes from Pseudotsuga menziesii, assembly GCA_001517045.1. Taxonomy (NCBI): domain Eukaryota; kingdom Viridiplantae; phylum Streptophyta; class Pinopsida; order Pinales; family Pinaceae; genus Pseudotsuga; species Pseudotsuga menziesii. The sequence continues at coordinate 57,692 of LPNX010688159.1, forward strand.
CCGATGTTCTAGAAAAGAGGACATCCAATACATCAGAAAGAGATCTCGGAATGCTCCCAATATGGACATCGGTTGGCTAGATCATTGTGCACCTGATACATCGGAAAGGATCTTAGGAGTGCATCCGATACAAGCAAAAAAAGTTTCAATTTTTTTCAAACTTTAAAGTCATGGGGAAAAAATTAGTGAAACAGTTAGACTTTCTAATCCTTCTAAAAACTAAAAGATAAGGGGGGCCCTAAAAATAAATTTTTTGGGGTGGATAATAGTTGTAGGTGCAACAGGGTCTTAGGGATTTTGAAAGTGTTTTGTTATCAAAAAATTTGTGGGTAACTAATGGTTATTTCTTTGAATTTGAATGACTTGGGAATATATAGTTGTTAGTTCCATTTATAATGGCCATGGGTTGCAAAGTTTTTAGTTTGATTTTGAAAAACATGGGTAAGCCTTTTACGTTTGGATATAAATGATTTGGGATTGTATAGTTTTCTGATAGTTTGGATACTTATACATTGTTTTATAGAGTTTTTTGTTTGAATTGGTATAAATGGGTTGACACGGTTTTTTGTTTGAATTTGTGTTAAGGTCATTCTTTAGGACCTCTTAGAGATATATCCTCCAAAAATCCATTGAGGACTTAATATGATGTTCCAGTTGTCTACAACACTTGTGTACTTCACAACAAATATGGTTAATTATGGAACTCAAAACATAACACCATAGAGATGTCATCTCTATGGGGTTTCTTGCAGCCACTGCACTTTTTGTGACAATTGGAGGAATTTTCCTTCTTCAGACCCCCAAGAGTCTGATAGAACGTGGCCATTTGGAAAAAGGTTGTGATATTTTGGAGAAGACCAGGGGAATCATAGCATGTATATGTAGAGTATGAAGATATGGAATACTCTAGTGATTTGGATAACTCCATCGAACATCCATTCAAGAATTTTTTTTAGACGAGGAATAGGTCACATATAGTGATTGTTATTTGCATGCCCATGTTTCATATCTTGATTGGTATTTATTTGATATTCTATGCCATTGTTCATTTTGGGAGTTTGGGATTTGGTGAAAACATTTCCCTATATTCATTTGTTTTGATAGGAGTCATTCTTTTACTTTCCATTTTGGTATCAATTTCCATTCTTGATAGGTGGGGGAACATAACCCTTGAGTCTTAGTGGTGGAATTCATATGATGTGGCATGTTCAGTAGGAGAAAACCTGAAACAATGTGCACCCTTTATTAACATTTTATAATTGTTTTTAGATCTTATTTTCGAGTATCTTAGTATACATCCAAAACATAGACATGGCCTCTTAGCTGGTAAAATGTTAGGTTCAAACATGCTTATTAGGAACCCATGTTTTCACCATAGAAAGAGAAGTCCCCACTAGTAACAAAAAACTAGATTGTCTGTATTTTTTGGATGTTTCATGTTATTTATATCTAGGATATAGATTCTCATAAATCATTAGGCCAAAATAAGGTTTGAAATGCCAAAATTGCATAAGTCCCTTACTTTCCATTAGTGAAACAAGGTATCTAGTAATCATTAGAGCAAATTTGGGGTCTAAAATGGGCCTTATACAAAAACAATCCACCTCGTAAGAAAATGATCCATTGAATTCAAGAACCAATATAACTTCAAGAAAAGAGTTAACCATAATAGTTAACATGGTATATTTGATATTTAAAAAACTACTTTTTTTTTTAATTCGTATTTTCAACATATCTCTCGATTGTTTTACTCAAATTTCAAGCTGAAGCACTCATTGGATGTGTAATTAAATTCCACATCCAACAAGTACCCACACTGCATATTTTTGATGGACTCCACTACCCAAAAAATATGAAATACCTTATGTGGAATTTAATTACGCATCCAACGAGTGCTCCCGCTCTAAATTTGAGTAAAACGATGAGGAGATATGTTGAAAACATGAACACATTTTTTTTCTCTTTCCCTAAAATTTTCAAAAATATTTTTTTTTTAATTATTCTTTTATTATTTTCCTTAGGAGGGTCATTTTAGACCTCATATTTGATTTGATGATGCTTTCTTTTTTCTTGGGTTGAATGCAACTATGGTAGTTGTTTGTGCTTAAGTGTTTTTGTGTCATGTTCCACCAACATTTTCAAAATTATAAAATCCAAACCCCTTCTTCACACCACAATTGTTTACACTAAAAAAAGGGCCCATATTCTCATTGCTATTATCTAATTTAGATCAACACAATTGGATTAATCAATAAAAATATTATCTTATATTTTCATAGGTTATTGCTGGCATAATATTGGGCCTAAAGTTTGGAGGAGACAAAGAACTATCCATTGCTAGTAACAACAATCTATTTAGTTGTAGTTGCGTTTGAGTAGTCATGGGGTCCTATGGGATGGACTGTTCCAAATGAAAATTTTCCACTAAAAACCTGCTCTGCTAGACAAGCCATAACTATATTTGTGAACGTTCTTTTCACATTTGAATTAAAAAATCCTTCCCATCTATTTTGTGTACTTTTAAGCACTAGATTTTTCTATTCTTTGTAGGTTGGATCTCTAGCATGACTACCTTTGTATACCTCTTCCTGCTAGAAACTAAGGGTGTACCCATTGAAGGAATGATTCTTTAATGGAGAAAACATTGGTTTTGGAAGAAAATAGTTCCATCCATTAACGAGGAAGCAGAAATTGTGAAGAAACTAGATTTATGATTTAGTTTGAGTTTTCCTCTTGTCATTTAAAAATTTATTTAAATTGTAATTTGAAAATTTATTTGAAGGGCAAATTCTAAAAGTTTTTTAGAAGTTATAGTCTGTATATTTGTGGATATAAGCTTTCAGTTTCGTGTGCTAGATTAAAATATTATATGTTTACAAGACATTATGTTAGGGTATTTGCAAAGGTGTATAAATAATCACATTTAAATTATTATAAAATAAATATAGATATGANCCCTGCTCTGCTAGACAAGCCATAACTATATTTGTGAACGTTCTTTTCACATTTGAATTAAAAAATCCTTCCCATCTATTTTGTGTACTTTTAAGCACTAGAT